>JBAMBJ010004464.1:0-95285 GCA_037043495.1 Drosophila recens
TACATTGAGAGAACGACCCTTAGTTTAAAATTGCAAAAGCATTTATTTTATAGATTTCCGAAGTTCATTTAATATATATACTTTTTTTTTATTGTAATAACTATTTTTCTTATTCATTTATGTTATTTCTGTTTATAATAAAAATCTAAAAGTTTTTTTTGCGTGTACCTAAAATTTTAGTATTCAAGTCACATTTTTTGTATACTTAAGTTAAAATTCCCAACCGGTTCTAGCTTGTCAGCATCGATGGATTGTTGCTTCATTTAGTTTCAGACTAATTGAAAGCTTTGAGCATTCACGCAGATTATTTGGATCGGTTTAAATTTGTTTAAGAAATATTTTATTTTATTTTGAAATCTTTTTTTTTTGCGTGGACTAAAAACAGTCGACAAATAGAATTTTAAAATATGCTTCTGAAATTAACAATTAAATTATATTCAAATTTAATTTGTATTCGTAGCTGAAAGGATAGAAAAGTTAAATTAAACTATATAAATATGTCCATATTAAAACAATGATTTGAAAAAATTGGAAGTAAAATTATTAAAAAAAAATTTGTGTTTTTTCTGTCAGTGTATGTGTGTGATGTGTCCAAAAGGCGGACACATCCGGCGTGTGTTTGTTGTGTTGCTTCTTTGACATTGGCTGAGATTTGCCACGCTCTTGCCACATGTTGTTGCACGCACACACACAGAGACACACAGACAGACACACACACACACAGATACAGAGAGACAGTGTCTGTTGCTCCTTTCAACGCTTTTGCCAGTTGATATCCTGCTTAAGGATGCGCTCAAGTACTTTCAAGTCACTTGGCAGCTGCTTAAGTTAACTTTTGCTTTTGGAAGGAAGGAAGCAAGGAAGGGAAGTTGCCACAGCGAAAGCAAAAGCAAAAGCAACAATATAGCCTCATGTTGACAGTGCGATGAAACGCAGAATGGAATCAACGTTTAACGTTTACCTTTGCCGTCTCCGTCTCCGTCTCCGTCTCTGTCTGTCTTCCGTCTTCTGTCTTCCGTCTGTTGCCCGTGTCCTGTTTCTCCCAGGATGCACTTGACTCAAGTGTCCTGGCGCTTCAAAGCGACAAAAGTGTCACCGCAACTGTTGCGGTTGCAACAACACAATAAATATAACAACAATTTAGTCAACAACAATATACAAGACGCAACTCAACTTCGTCGCGACGTTGGTGACAAGCCAGGCCAAAGCCTTTGGGCCACGTCAAAACAAATATCAAACGCGTCTACACGCTGCGAAATTTGAGCGAAGCTGAAAGATCGGAGAACAAATATTTTTAACAGAATTAACATAGATAAATAGCTTATAATTAGCTCTAAATAATAAATTAATAAATGATGAAATTTGTGATTTAAATATATCAATTTGAATTTATAAATTTAAAAATGATTAAATTTGTGTTTAAAATATATAAATTTGATTTTATAAGTTAATAAGTGAATAAATTTGTGGTTAAAATATACAAATTTGAATTTATAAATTAATAATTGATTAAGTTTGTGATTAAAATATATCAATTTAAATTTACAAATGATTAAATTTGAGATTGAAATATATCAATTTAAATTGATAAATTAATAAATAATTTAATATGTGATTAAAATATATCATATTGAAATTTTTAATTAGTGAATGATTAAATGATTAATGATTTGTGATTAAAATATATCAATTTCGATTTATAAATTAATAAATAATTTAATTTGTGATTTAAATGTATCAATTTGATATTATAAATTAATAAATGATTAAATTTGTGATATAGATTTATGAATTTGGAGTTATCAACACATTATGTCAAGTAATTGTTTTATTTATTTTTTTTATTATTTTACAAAATAGTATGTCCCAATAGATTTTGTTTGATTTTGTATTTTTATTTGGTATTGACATTGACAACAATTTTTAAATATCAAGAAAAGAGTTTTGTTTTGTAAATTAATAGTTAGCACTTTAGAATTGTGTGTTTTTGTTTTTATTATTACTATAATTATTATTATTAACCTGCTAGCATTTATAAAAGAACTGTACATCGTTTAAATATAAAGTAAAACAAAAGTAAAAATCAACTTCAAAGTCTTTCAGTTAGCTCAAAAATTAATAATAATCCATTTCTATTGACAAAAGATACACTTAAGTGAGAAATCAGTATATTTTAATTAATATTACGAATTGGTTGTGTTCAACATTTGCACAGAGCAAAATTAATTTTCATATTAATAAGAACATTTCATCATTGAACATTTGGAAAGAGTTCAGAACTCAAATAATAGCTTAAAGTTTGACTTTTATTTTGTTGTTAAATTAATAAATAATATCAAGCTTGACTTTCAGTATTCAATATGATTTGTTTATTTACCTTTTTTTCAAACAATTAATTTTGCTTTTCATTTGATGAACTAAATTAAATATTTGAGAAATGTACAATATTCACAAAGATAAATAAATAAACAAAAATGAGATTGAATACTTTTGACAATGTGAAAGTAAAACTTGAAATATGTACTTTCAATTTCCAATTTTCACTTTGATCTCAGCTGGAGAAAATGCGTGGATAATCTATTAGGAAAATTAAAAAATATCAAGGGAAAACATTTGAGAAATGTGCAACAAGATAAATAAACGACGAAGGTAAAGAGAGTGAAAAACTTGTAGCTCTTTTCTCTCCTGGTGCAAACGGTTCTTCGAATTATTTGCCACAGCCCACGCAATTGAAAATGGTAAATGGGAAAATGGGGAAAGGGGAAAAGCGGAACACTTGACATTGTTGTACAAGTTATTTTCGCATTGTTTGATTTCACTTTCAAATTTTCGTTTGCTTGCTCAGACTTTGCCGCAGTTCTGTGGAAAAGGGAAAACCGAAGAGTAAACGATGCGCAACGTTTTGTTCCACTTCGTTCAGTTGGCAGTTTTCAGTTTTCGCAATCGTTTTGTCTCGCTTCACCTGGAAGTTCTTAGTCCTTAGTACCGTTACGTATACGTTCTAACTGTCTGTCCAACTGTCTGTCTATCTGTCCGCCTCTCAGCTCCATTGCCATTTGTATTTGAATTTGTTAAAACATTTTAGTGGAATTACTTTCAGTTTAAATTGCCAAAGTGGCCTCCACTTGTTCCTCTCTCTCTCTCTATCTCACTCTCTCTCTCTCTCCTAGCTACCTCTTTCTATCTGTCCCTTTGTTATTTTTTCAGCAATATTCGTGTATTCAGTCGACATTATTACAAAGTGTTTTGATTTGATTAACATTATACATATTTTTTTTAAACGGCCTTAATTGCCTGTTATCATATTACAATATATATACATGTAAGTGTATGTACATATGTATTTTAAATTATTTCAATCATTAAGAACAAACAATGGGGTAAATAATTTTGATTTTGCTGTGTAATTATCATAAATTTGTATGTACTCGATACTCGTTTATGCCCAACTCAAATGTTTTTTATTTAACAACTTTTTGATATTAATGCAAAAATATAGTTTTTAGACCCCGGACAATTTTTGGTTGGGGCATCTATACTTATCGGAAAAAGTATTTTATAACTGAACAAAATGTAAGATTCATGCAGGTTTGTTTTAAATTCTAGTTCATTTGCAGAATTATTTTTAAAATTTAATAAAATTTAGCTTTTACTTAGAAATATACTAGTTAAAGGGAGATAGAAAGACTAACTTATGAAAGTACAATAACTAAGTTATGTAAAACAGTAGACAATAAATATAATACATAATATGTACAAAAATCAAACAAAAACACTAAGAGAAAAATGGAATGAAAAAATTTTTTTTAAAAATTTGAATGAAAATAAAATTAAACTAATTCCAAATCAATCAAAAATAAAACTACAAAAAAAATTGTATTTCTTGTTTGATATCTAAACGAAAGACAGAGACAGATAGAAGAGGTAGACACAGAGAGAGAGAGAGAGGGAGAGATAAAAAGCTACGTTTGTTGTCAGACCAAAAGAAGAAACTGAGATCCAAAAGCAATTGTTTTTTTGGCAATTTTAATGCCAGCCTAAGGAGATTTTGAAATTGGGAACACAGCAGTTGTTAAAGAGTGAGAGAGAGAGAGAGAGAGAGAGAGAGAGAGAGAGAGAGAGAGAGAGAGAGAGTGAGAAAGAGAGGTTAGAAGCAAGAGGAAGAGACAGTAGGAAATGGCTTTGATTGCAGTCGCTTTAAGCAATCGGAGAACCAGCATAACAACAGGTAGAGGGAGAGAGATAGAGACAGAGACAGAAATAGAGATATAGAGAGAGTGCATGCTTTGCCCCATCTCCATTTCACATGGGGTTAAAGGTTAAGTGGAACTTCGTTTCAGTTTTGCCAGTTGTTGTGTTTTCGTATCGTTTTCTTCATTTTTTTTCTTGTATTTCCTCTTTGTTTTTGTTTTCTTTCTTTTGGCATTTTGTTTGCGATTTTGAGAGCTGGGAAATGCGCGGAATGCTAAAAGGCCGTTCTAGGGAAAACTCTGGCTGGAAAAATGCTTGAAATTTTTTTGCTCTTGGGCTCGTGGCATCGAATCCAATTCTTGCCACGCGCGTGGCAACCAAAATGGAAAACTTCAATTGACACTGAAACGGAAACGGAAACTGAATATGAATCTCTTGAACAGGCAGGAGGTGGGGAAGGGAAGGGGTGGACAGTTGTCAACTGAATGGTATCACTTGCCTGTCTCTGACTCTAACTCTGACTCTGAATCTGTCGCTGCCTCGACTGTTGCTGCTGCTGCATTTTGGGGCAACCACCGTTGCAGCTTGTTGCCACACGAACACTGTTTGTGGCAGCGTCCACGGCAACGGCAACGGCAACTCAAACAACAACACGACGTCGCCTCGTTGCCGAAACGAACTGAGCACGAAGCGAACGCGCCACACGAACGAACAAAGTCTGCCAATTGGACGATTTGTCGTTTCGCGTGCTTCGTGTCGCTAGGCAGCTTAGCAGCATGTTGCTAAGCTTGTTTTGTTGCTAGCAACATCTCTGAGCTTATACACAGTGAGTGTAAATTAAGTTTGGAAATAGTTTGAAATTAGCAGTAAATGACGTGGCGGACTCCATAATGTGTATGTAATCTTGATCAGCATAGAAAACAGATCTCGAAAATTATAAACCTTTTTTTTTTACATTTTTCTGCTCCTACAATAGTGATTTAAATTGTTATTTAAAAATATTTAAAATTAATTAACTTATTACATCAAAAGGTAAAAATCGAACTGTCAATGTATTTCCAAATAATAACGATAATTTAAAAATAAAATAAAATTAAATTATTTAAAATTAAATAAAATACAATTATATTAAATTTGTGATCAACTTTAAACTTTCAGAACATGGTCAAAAATGAAAAGATTTTCAAGCGAAGCGTATTGTTAAAATTTCATTGTTTAATATGTTTTTAAATAATTTTAAATAATTGATAGTCTCAATATAACTTTCAATCAAAAACATTGCTCCAAAATAATAAAAAGCTTCTATTCAAATAAAAAACTAATATTAACTTAAAATTAAAACTTTACTATTAATAAAGCTCAAAGTAGCATTTAGCTTTTTGAAAATAAATATCTCGTTCAAACTTATAGGGATCTACAAGAAATCTATAAATGAATGTCGAAAAATATTACTCTGAATAAGAAAATTCGGAAGGAAAAAGTTGGAATCTAAAAATACTACTCCACAATTAACAATCCAAGATTTAGACAATTCCAAGAATTAGAAAGACAAAATCAAAAATATTTTATTAAATCTCGCGCTATTTGTTGAATAATAAATGAAATGAATGTTTAAATAGTGAATAATTTATATAACTATTCGACAGAATTTAACCAAAGACAGGAAAACCAAACATACATTTCCTTATTTTAAATTCCTAATATTTTATTCTTGGTATTCTTTCTTCTTTTTAAAATTTCTTAAACAAATTTCGGAATTCGTATGAGGTACTCTCTACAAGGGTATCAAATTTTCAACCAAATAAAATCTTCTGTCTACATCTTTTTTAATGTTTCCCCTCGCTCGACATTGGCAATGATTGCCCATTAGTAATTGTTAACGCAATTATTGTTGCTATGTTCTCAACGAAAGCCTTGTCACAATCTTTCTGCCTCTTCCTCTTTCTCGTTTTCTTCCTTCTCTTTCGGCTTTTCCATTCAAATCTAACGACGCAAATTAGCTAACGGAATTATGAGGCCCCAAGGAGTGCAAAGTTTGTCCGCCTTTGTTGCACTTTCCATCATCATCATCATCATTTTCATCATATTAGTATAATGATTATCATAATCGTTATCATTATCATTATTATCATAGTTATCATCTGCAAAAACTTCGCCTCTGTCGTCTTGGCTTGGGGTTCATTTCAGTTTCTTATTGCAGTTAATTAAGTGCAACTTGAGTTTATTCGGCTAACCTAGCTCCCTTTCCCATTCCCGCCTCCTACACTTGCCATGCCCCTTGTCTCGTGACTGTCTGCTTAATTTATGCGCGAAGCGATTCCCTCTTTCCATCATCCTTTATCATCCTGCCTCATCCTCATCCAGCTGGTTGATGTGCATGTCAAAAGCGCGCTGACAATCAGATGACAATTCCGGCCATGATAATCCGGCAAATTTGCTTAAACTTTCACCCACTAGCAAGTTGAGAAGATTGACAGAAAAAGTGAGACGGGGAAAATGAAAGAATAAGAGAGGGAAAGGGAAAAGAACGAGAAGGGGAGAGATGCAGGCAGAGATATGGGCAAGAAAGAGAAGGAATTGCAAATAATGATTATTTTTAATACTTTAATTAATCGAAAAATCATAGACTTAAAATAGACTTACATGAAAAGGATTAACATCATAATGATCCATCCAAAAATTCTTAGTCTTAGTAAAGATGATAATGGTCTTTTAAAGCTTTTAAGCAATATAAGTGCCTAAAAGCATGCAATAAAATTTTTTTTAAAAATTTATTTAAGTGAGTAACGGGTATCCCATAGTCGGGAGCTCGACTTTAGCCTTTCCCACTTGTTTTTAAATTACTGATTTCTAAACATTTTCATCAACAATAATGATTAATTCTAAGTAATTTCATTAAAAAACTGAGCGATAAATCAAAGTAAATGTCACTTTTTATTTATGTTAGTATTTTTCCTTATAACTGTTGGATGTCCTCATAAAATCAATTCAGAGGGAGCCAAAGAAATCCATTTATTTTTTTATTCGCGATGAATCGAGTGAAATAAATCAATGGTAAAACAAAAATAAACTACAATACAATTATTTTTGCCTTCGATGGTTCCTCTGTGTTCCTTTAATCATTATTATTATTTATTTTATTTATTTATTTATTTATCTTATGATCGCTACGCTTAAGGCACATTTTCTGTGCTTTTGCTTTTGCGTTTGAACAAGTTGTGAATTATAAGCACGTTTTACCTAAAAATACACCACACTTTAAATATGCCATGGAAATTTCAATAAAATCTAGAAAATATTCAAGTGCTCGCTTCCAAACCTCCTCGGAATTGGAGTTGTATTCGAAATTACGTGTACATTGAGCATTGGCTCTGTCCACTTTCCCACATTCACCACTTTCCACTTTCCCATGTCGGCGGCATCATCTGTTTCGAGTGTATAAACGTGGGTGCGAATCTATGGATTCAATTGGTGAGAACACTGTCCAAGTGTCTGGTCCCTTCCCCTTTCTCTCACTCTCACTTGGAGTTGGCTGTGATTGCGCCAACGGCCATAAAGTATGCAACACCCAACGAGGGAGGGAGACTAGACTAAAGAGGGGGGAACTGAGAAGGAGATGCTCACGGAATTCTCACACAGGGATATGGATTCGGATTCGTATGGCAATCGAAATCCAAATCCACATCCCACGTATAATCATCATAATAGCAAATTATATATAATAATAAAATATTTCGTGTTCAAACTACCAAAATTGCAGTGGACTATATGTGTGTGGGTGTGGGTATGTGGGTGTGGGTGTCTGTGAGAGTGTGAAAATGTGCGTGTTGAGTGCTTGAATGTGTCCGTCTGAATACTTTTATACCCTGTTCTCATAAGGTTAAAGTATCAAGCGTGTTCAGCGCCTCGACTCGAAGCAGCGTAGTTGTTTTTATAAGTGATTTAAGAGTTTTGTCATTTTGAGTTTTTGCTAAGTTTTGGGAGGCAAATTGAGTTACTAGCTGTGCACTGAAAAAATGAAATGAAAGCATGTTCGAACTGTTGCGTCGTTGAAGTTGGAAACGTAAAGAGAGCAAGGCATTAGTTGCAGTGTATGATATAAGTCTAGCGCTGTACGATCTCTCCTCATTGAAAGCCGAGCACACGCACCGTAAGAGCACAAACCGCCGAACGTGCTACGTATTTATAGAACACATCTATTCTTTCTCTCTCTATGCGTGTGTCGGCTGCGACGCCGGCAGAATTATGAGTTCCTATTCCATGAAAAAGGCTTGTGGCATTTTGGGCACCACTGAAATAAAGCTATGTCAAACCAATTCAATCGAATTACAATTTTCACAGGGTAGCTTGTAGTCGAGCCTTGTCGCCATGGCCAATGCGTACGTGTTGCTGATGGTCAACAGACACTGGACACAGTGACTTTAACTCTTGGCCACGCAAATGTTTGCCTGACTTTAAGCAAATCCTTTCAGAGTTCTCACTCTCATTCTTAGACTCAGTCGCCGTCGCAGTCGCCGTCGCCGTCGCAGTCTCGATTGTATACAGCGTGACAATGGCTCGTTTTCAAATCAATCGTCTGCGTGACTGTGAATGCAAACCTCTATGCTATTCTCTCTCTCTCTATGTATCACTCTCGTTCTTTCTCGCTTTCTCGGGCACAGTGTCCACACCTTTGTGTTTGGCGAGTTTCGAGTTTATTTCGCCGTTGTCGTTGCTTCTTTTGTGCGCTGCATGCAAAATTAGTCTGGAATTCGTCTGGGAAAAATGTGACTAGCGTCAAATCAAATGTTTGGCAAGACCTTGAGTGCCAGCTTCGTCAGCTCAATTCCATCAATTCCCCTTGTTCCCTCTGCTTGCTGCTCTCTCTGTCTCTCTCTCTGTGTGTATTATATCCGTTTCCGGCACTCGACTGAAATCGCTTTGCCATTCAAAGCGTGCGTTATCCTCCCATATCGATATCCTACCATATCGATATCGACTCCTTTTCCTATCCCTATTCAGTATTTCTATTTTCTTGGCATAAATTACCTGCTTCCATTTCGATTATTCGGGCATTGCGTGGCAAACTAAAAGCCTTTTCTTTCCTTTACTTTACTGTACTTTCTATGCCTTCGTCGTTGCCTCGTCTTTGCCTCTCGTTTCCATTCCATTCCACTTTTCCGAGATGCTGTTTGCAACTTTCACCAGTCACCGAGGCAAAGTGTTCATTTCCTTTGTGTGGCACTGCAAAGCTTCCGCTACTAACGAAAACCAGAATATTATCGTATACTTGTACACTGCAAAAAATAGCCGGGAAATCAAAATAAAATCAATCCCAAATGGTGTCACAAAATTCAGTAATGCCGGAACTCTAAAAACTTGATTCAAGCACGATTTTTATACTCTGGGGTATATTAAGTTTGTTCAAAAGTATGTAACAGGCAGAAGGAACCATCTCCGACCCCAGAAAGTATATATATTCTTGATCAGCATCAACAGCCATGTCCGTCTGTCCGTCGGTCCGTATAAGCGAAAGGATCTCAGAGATGGTAAAAGCTAGGACCACCAAATTTGGAATGAAGGCTCCCAATTATGTCAGGCAGGACAAGTTTTTGCTAAAATTTTGCCACGCCCACTGTGGGGGGCGTAAATCATAAAAAACTGACAGCACCTTATATTTTGGCTTTAAAGTCTTAATTTAATATTTTTGTTTAAGCAACGGGTGTGGAATCATGCTCAGAACCTTATCACCAACTTTCATCACGATTGGGCCATAAATAGTGAAGATATTATCAATTTTGTCAAAAGTTATTAATGGCAATTCTATAAATAGAATAGAATTATTGGTCAATTAATTCATTTGACATTTACTCTGCCAGAATGTTTATCGAATTTGCCAGCATCAGACCAAGTGGTGGAGTGGTGGAGGTGATAGGTGCTCGGCAAGCGAAACGGGAGATCGAGGTTCGAATCTCGGTTCTGTCGATGAAAATGATTTTTAATTATTTTTTTTTTTTTATTATTTTTATTATTAAAATTGGTTTAAATCATTTATCTTATTATAAAAATAATTTTTTAACATTTTTTTATTCCTTCAGCTTAAGTTTCAATTTACATGAAATTTAATTTTATTCTATCATAATATTAATTTATTAAATATAATGTTAATTTTTTAAAACTGCTCTAAGTTGACATTAACTGAATAAAATGTTTTATGCTTTTGTTGACTATTTTAATTCTGAGTAGAGTTTTAATTTTGAATTTTTCTTTTTTTGCAGTGTAAACCTGCCCATCTTGAGCAGGAGCTGCGGTTTCGGAGGTGGCAACGCTTTAAGTGCCGCTGTCGCGGCGATTGTGGCGAAAAGTTCAAAGTTCAAAGCGAACATTTTCGATTTTGCCATTAATTAACGTTAGTAAATTAGCGGCGCAGCTGCAGCTGTCACTTGCCACTTGGCTCTTGCCACCTTCCTCCTGCCACTTGCCGCTTGCCACAGCTTCAACTTGAGTCTCGTTTGGAGTCGACGAATTCTGGGTGTCGAGTTCATTGAATCGCAATCAACGCCGGCCGCATTTGATTTATTTGCGCTCAGCTCAGGACTGTGAACATTTTGTGAAAGTTTCGCCATTTTCTCTTCATTACCAGTCGCTATTTAATAAACAACATTCAACAGCGTCCAAATCAATTAACTGCTTCGCAATTGACTTTAAGCCTGGCGCGAAGGCAAGAAATCAATTCAAGCTTACCTGAGAAACTGTAATTTAAATACTTAAACTAAATATTTTTGACAGAATTTTGACTCTGCATCTCCATCTGGAAACTATTTATTTATTTTCGATTTATAAAACTCGATAAGTACATTTCATTTGTTGAAAATTCTTTTCTTTGCAAGAAAACTAAAGACTGTCGGCATTTAAAATGTTTTATTAACACTATGTTAAAAGTATGACAGTTTTACCAAATTTTAGTTGCAGGAAAATCATTATTTTAAAAAAAAAAAACATAACATAAAACAAATTCAAATATTTTTTGTTAAAAATAAAAAAATTACAAATTAATATGTTTCAAGAAAAACTTTTGTTTACTATACTGTTGAGCTTATTATTTGCCATTGTAATACGTCTTTTCTAAGTATTTTTATTTAAATCTTATTCACAAATTATTTATAACTAATACCTATATAATATCTTAACCTTTCTTTAACTGTTCTTAACCCATTTTATGGACAAAACAACCGCGGTACAAAAAGTAGTGAGTTTTTCATTGAAAAACACTTTTCTAGGCTAAGTTGTACCTTCTAAAACCGAATATGAGGTTAAAAATCCAATTAAAATTCACATTTTTTAAAACTTAAATATTTTTTAATATTAAATTTGAAATAAAATTTTTTTTTTAAATATGGGATGACCAGTGTAAACATTTTCTGGATTTTCTAGTTTTCTTAATTTTTCATTTGGAGTTGATATGTTGGTTTACATAAAAAAAAACGCCCTGAAAATTCAAAATTTTGTTGTTCGACTAGTCGAACAGCAGCAGAAAATGGGTTTATGACTATCGTAATTTTGAAATAATTCTAAGCCATAATAATATTAATAATAATAAAAAAATATATATGAAATAAGTATGTTGTTCTATTTTTCAACTTTCTGTACAATATTGTCCGCAACTTTAACTTTCTTTCATTATTTTTGGTATTATTGTCTTTGGTCACTATTAAATTCTTTGTCCAACAGTTCCCAATTTAAAATATACACACATATATCTGTCTTTATTATGTTGGTTCTGATTCTCGTGTTTACTTTCTAGATATTTCTCGCTGTTATTTTAACTTTTAGTTAATCTTTATATCCAATTATTTCTTCCCCTTTCCTTCTTTTACTTGGGCTTCTATCATTCCTTATCAGTGATAAGTTATCACTCTATTTTCTTAACCCCTCAACTGTCTCCAAAGCAGCTCTCTTTTTGAGTCTGCTTTGTGCCTCATCCTTAATCGCCTACAATGCCAACAATATTAATTCAGAGTCGAAGAAAACTTCGCCATAAAGATACTTTGATAACTTGCCGTAAGTATTAACTGTGGGATAAGCTGTTCTCAAAGTTCAAATCACTTAAAGGTAAATCGGCTGCATTGAAATTCGATAGTTCTTAAGCCGTTTCAGGGGGAATTGAGAGAGAGAGAAAAAGACATAGAGAGAGAGAGAGAGAGAGAGCATTACGAGTGAATTTAATGGCAAATGGATAAGGGAGGGGGAGTTAAGCATACTTAAGTCAAATTACAAAGTGTTGTTTGAAAAATGTCGACCAATATTTTATTGTTGCTGTTTACACACACAAACCCACAAAGAAAGGGAGAGAGAGGGAAAACTCATCAGGAAAATGTGTGTGCCACAATCACCACGAATCAACAAGAGATACAACAGCTGTCGAGGTTTTTCCGCCTTTCCCCATGATTTTCCTGATAATAATCAGTTGTGGAAAGTGACGGCAAAAGCAAAAGCATCCGAGGCGACAATGACAAACTGATATTAAAGACCCATCAGAATTTATCAAAAATGTATCGCAAAATTGCGCTAATAGAAAAAGTTCTGACAACAGCAGCAGGCTATGTTTTAATACCCTATAAATAAATGGGGCATTATAAATTTGTTATTCGAACATCGTTATGTTTATCATTTGAGAATATCTTAAGCTTATTTTTAACCATGAGAACTGGTTTCGGTTTGAAAATATCTCAATGAAATTTTGTATATTTCTGTATTAAAATCTAAAATTATTATTATTATGAAAAGTAATTAAAAAATTGATAGATAATTGATTAATTATATGGCAAGAAAAATCATAATTTTGTAAACTATTTTAAGACTTACAAGAAATTAATCACACTCTTTTCCCTACTCTTTGAAATTTTGAAATTTAATTGCAAATATTAATCTCACTTACTTTTCACTAATCTCTTCTTTTTCTATGCTCTATTAATTGAATTCAATGGTTTTGAATAAACTAAATTAAAGCTTGAGTTTTTATAGATTAATTTGGAATGTACTCAAATAAAATAAAATTCACTATTTCCTTTCTTCTCTCGACTCTTTTTTTTAACTGTCAGATCTTTAACCAAAATCCCAACTGTCAGCTTCTGTCTTTTGAGCTCGGACAATTGTTGTCACCCTGTTTTTGTCTTGGCTTTAAGTTGTTGCTTTTTCAGTTCCCGTTTCAGTTCCTGTTCCTGTTCCTGTTCCTGTTGCATGCTGAAAGAAGCCTGTGGCATGTGGCTGCCAATGTTGGCCATAAAAATGATTTAAATGCAGTCGGATTGTTGCATTATGTGCCAACTGACAGACAGACAGACACTCTGACTGACTGACTGACTGACTGACTGACAGAGTGAATGAGTGACAAGCTTTCTCTCTGTGTGTTGGCCATGTATCAAGTTGATGGGGCGTCTGTTGGGTCCGCTTCGTTATGTCCGTTAGCGTCTTTATTTAACAGACTGTAACAAGAACAGCAGCAACAACAACATTAACAACAACAACAACAACAGCAACTTGCAACTTGCAACTCCATTTGCATCTGCATACTTAATGCATTTTCATTTTCATTTTCATTTTATTTCATTGCTTTAGTTTTGACCAAGCAGCCTTCTCAGCGTTTTCCCCCTTCTCTCTCTCTGTCTCTCCCTCTCTCTCTCTCTCTCTCTCTCTCTGTCTCTGTCTCTTTATCTTCCCTCTGGCTATTTGCTGTATGGCTTGTCTTGTGTTTGCTTACTTTCATTTGTTTACTTGTGTTTCATTCGGTTAAGTGCTTCCTTGATTGTTTTGCCCGCGCCTTTCAACTTCATCATCATCATCATCTTAATCATCATCATCATCATCATCATTTTGGCTGCACTTGAAAGCGGTTAAATAATCAGAAGAGTGGGGCTTATCATCTCCATTTGCTTTTTTTACACAGCAAAAAAAAATATCGACCTCGAAAAAAAAATATATAATAAATAAAAATAAATTATGATATACAGTCGAACTTCCCTAACTCGAATCACCATTATCCACGAAAAAAGTTCGAGTTAAGGGAGACTTCGAGTTAGGGAAGTAGAATTGTATGAACTTTGCCTAGTATTGCCACTCGATTTTGTTCGAGTTAGAGAGACTTCGAGTTAGGGAAGTTCGACTATACTTGATTAAATTTAGATTCTTAGATTGTTTTGTTGGGGCTCTATAGAACAAACGTATTCTCTCTCTCTCTCTCTATACGTGTGTCGGCTGCGACGCCGACAGAATTATGAGTTCCTATCCCTTTTGGCATTTCGGACATCACTGCTCTATATGAATTTGTTCAGGGACATCAAATGCCTAATTTATTATTATGTTCATTTAAAAGCTCTGAATTTCTGTATTTTCTGCTTGAATTTTAGAATGACTGATTGTTTTTTCTCAGTGTAGCACTGTCGGTTATTATCTGCTTGGCAGCTTCATCCACTGTTCACAGTTGGCAGCTTCAATCCGTCAGTTGTTAACAACATTGTTGCAGATTATGTGCGCTAACTGCGGCCAATTGCCCACTTACAAACACACACATACACACACAAACACATCTATACACACACACACATATAAGCATACATGAATACATGTATTTGGTTGATTTTGCATAGTTTATGCTGTTGCTGTTGCTGTTAACGCCCATCGAATAACCATAAATATTCATCCTTTATGCATACATTATTTTAATGAATTATTGATTTCGTTCAATTTAATGGAATCGTCTAAACCTAACGCCAACTCGTATTATGAATGCCCTTTTAAAAACATGAAAAATGTTAAACGGAAATAAGCAATTTTTGTTACTTTTATTTAAGTAATTCAAGGCTCTTACCTTCCTCAAACTAAGTGTTTAATTTTTATACTATTCAATATTTAGAATAAGCAGAAATATATTTTTTTTCTGTTGTTTTTTACTTTAAATAACTGACGTTTTATTAAGCAATTTCTGCTCTGTTCAATTCAATATTCAAATTTTTCAAAGTAAAACTAAATTTTATTAAATTTACATGAAAATCTTGCAATGAATTCTCAAATGTAAATAAAATATACGTAATATTAAATTACTACCTATGCAAAAATAATTAATATGTATAACTTTGTAAATATGCCGTCACCTAAATAAGTATTCAACAATTAAAATATAATTATATAATATAAAAATAATTTTTAATTAATAACATTCATTTTATAATTTTCCAGGACCGCAAATACAAGCAAATATTTCAGACTCGAAATTCAAAAATCATTAAAAAATAATTCATGCTTAAATCTTAGCATTAGGGTAAATTATTCTAAAAATTTGAATTTTTGGATTAAAAAATTAAGTTGGTCTTAAGATTCAAGGAAAAGTTAAGGCAATATAAGTATTCATTCAAACAGAATATTATCAATAAATTTTGTGGTCTGCAGTCTTGCTCTCAATCATCTTTAAGGCTGAGAGCACACACTGAGAGCTGAAAGCGGAGCTTCAAGAGCTGATAATTTCAGAACTAAGGCTGCACGCACACTGGGAGCTGAAAGCGGAGCTTACAACTGAGCTTATAGACTGAAAAGTTCAGAACAAAACTAATAGATAAGCTCAGCTTTCAGTGTGCGCACGCTCATACAAGCAGTGTGTTTGTTTTCTTTTCAAGCTGATAAGCTTAGCTGTAAGCTCCGCTTTCAGCTTCTAGTGTCGCGTAGCCTAAAATGATAAATCAGCTCAGCTTTCAGTGTGCGCGCTTCCATACAAGTAGTGTGTTTGTTTTTTTCATGTTGATAAGCTCAGCTGTAAACTCCGCTTTCAGCTCCCAGTCTCATCTTATTATTCTTTTGATTAACTTTATTCCCTGAATTTTTAAATAAACTAAAGAAGTACAACTTCTTCATTGATTTTCGTGAGTTTAATAATGCCTATTTAATTCACATTGAATGGATTTTGGGCATTGTAGCGAGCGGCGAGTGTAAAGCGGCAAATAGAGAATGGCGAATTGTATCCTATGGAGTTAAGGGTCCAAATGCTTTGAGTGGTTTTTGTGGCCACTTTGACTAGTTGTGTGTGTGTGTTGTGTGTGTGTGTGTGTATGTGTTGTGGTGCTGAGTCCTTTGGAGAAAGCATTAATGGCAATAAAGGCGCATCTATTCAATTATACTGTTTGCTTTTAGGCCAATATACATACTTACTCGTCTTGCTCAAAAAGAGGTGCATGTTCATCAAATTTTATCTACAAGGACTCGTACTCCCGTGTGTGTGTGTGTGTGTGTGTGTGTGTGTGTATTCTCTTAATGGATGACAAGGAAAATATGATTACTATTTTTTTTTTTTATTATTTTTTATATTTTGAGCTCCTTCTCTTGCTCTTTTCTTTGCTCCTGCGTCCTTATTCTGTCAATGCATATTATTTATTGTATTAAAAATCCATTAGTGATTTTTGAAACTTGTGGTCGCCATCTTTCATTTTCATTTTCCATTTACATTTTGACGTCAATAAAACCAACACCAAACGCAGCTCCCAAAACCCAAAACCGACTCGTCGGCCCTGTCGCCAGATTGTGGCCACTAATTGCATTTTGGTTAAGCCAACCGCCGATGTCGATGCTGATGTCGCTGCTGATGTCGATGCCCAAGCTGATGACAAGCGGATGATGTTGCAGTCAACCCGAACCAGCTCGAGGTAAGGGCCGAGTTCGGAGTCTAGGTTGGACTCTACACTGATATAAAAATGGATCTAAAATCAAGATTTTGGTCTGAGAACAAGAACATCTAGAAAACACATCTTGATTCTAAGAACATTTTAATTAAGACCAAGTTCTTATTTTTTAAAACCATTAATTTTTATATTTTCAAGAGCACAAATTTGATTATAAGAGTAAGACTTATTATTTTTTTAAGATTATGTGTTCTTATTTTAAGACCAAAAATTTTTGAATACTCAAGACAAAAAATCTCAAATTAATATTAAGCTTCTTAACATTTTAAGAAGAATGAAGTAAGTTTTATTTTAAGAGAAAAACATCTAAGATCTAAGACTTTTATTCCTATATTAAGAGCTTAAGCTTTTTAGAATAATATTCTTAGTTTTAGTAATTTGGTCTTAAAATGGTCTTATACTAAGAACAAAATATTTAAATTTGAGAATTTTATTCTTATGTTCAGAATTTACGATTTTCAAGATTAATATTCGTTTTTTTTAGTAATTTTGTCTTAAAATATTCTTATTTCAAGAACAAAATATTTAAGATGAATGCTCTTAATTTTAAAAAGTGGTATTTTTTTCAGTGTAACTCTCTGCATACGTCATTTTAGCTTCTTGCTAGATTACAAAGATTGAAATCATTCTTGGAATAATGTTGAAGACAAATTTTGTTAGAAGAGTGCGAGCTTAAACTGTAAGAGTTGCAATCATCGGTTCATAAAACAACCTCGAAAGCGAGAGTAGAAAAGTTAATCGAGAACTTATGCAAGGGAAGGAGTAACGAGATTTAAAAGGCATAGATATCATTAAGGTGCATTCAGTTAGCTATTTACTTCGATTGCTGGTCAACTTAAAAGCCGAATTCTAAGGAGTGGGATTAAATGCAAGCGAGCCGTCTCATTTAAAAATTCATCGAGCGTGCAACGAATTGTTTTGCATAAAGATTTAAGCCTCAAGAAATGAGTTTTAGTAATGAAATTAATGAGCAACGAAAGGCGTGTGAAAATAGCGATTATTATGATATTTTAGAATGTTTTAAGGCAGTGGTGGGCACGAAATCTGAATTGGGGAGCACAACAATATCAACTACAACAACATTAAGACTATGTCTTTTATGCGACTTCACGGCGACGAATAGTGTGAAAAATAGTTGGGAGCAGTCACTGCTCCCAGAGCCACTGCGTGCCCACCGCTGCTTTAACGTGAGCAAAATCAAACGAGCGAGTAAGGAGTAGTTACGCATAGAGCTTTTGGACTCAAGAAATGAACTTAAATAACGAGTGCTGATGTAATTGAATGAGCAGCGAAAGGGAAATGTATATAGCGATTAATTTTAAATGCCAGAGGAACAAAAGAGTAACGAGTGGTTTGTTTTGCTGCTTGCGTTGAGCTTTGGTATTCAACAAACGAGCTTTAATAATTTAGAATTTAGATGTTAATAAATACGTAGGGGAAGAGAGAGGGGTGAAAATGACAAATAAGTGGATAACGAGCGAGTAACGAGTAGTGTATTCAGCTTCTTGCTGCGAACGATAGAGAATAACGAGTGCTTATGAGCTAGTAGTGAGAAGTAATTTAAGTAGCTTAAATTAAGTTAAATGGGTAGCGAGTTAACTATGGAATTTAGTTGCTACTGAGTTAAATTGGACAATGAACAAGACTTAATGACGAGTGCGAAAGCAATTGAGCGAGCAACGAGAGATAAGCGATAATAGCGAGTAACGAGTACATTTGGAAGCTTAACTGCTTTCCTCCACTTGGCACAATTTGAATGCTCAGCTGAAAAAGAGTACAAGAAAGAGGGAACGAATTGTGCAACAAGAGGCGAATAGTAATAGCGAGTAATTGATTGATTGAGTGCATTCACTTGCAGCAACTTCACAGCACTTAATTTGCGACTTGAACTGCCGCCACGCCCATTGGCGGCAAATGAGCGCCCACTCACTCTCCTCTTCTGCCTTCTCCCTTGGACTTGTCGCCCTCTCGTTTTGCGAATCCTCTCTCGATTCAGTTGCCGCTACTCAACGACAAAGTCGCGCCATTTATGCATAAAGCAAGTTGCAGATAAGTGCATTCTGTCAGCAAAAGATGGGAGGAAGAAAGCAGGGAGAGTAGTGTGGCGAGTGGAGGAGGAGGACGGAAGAGTAGGAAAGAGGATAGAAGAGCTGCACGATGGTACGTTTGACCAATTTTTTGTGGGAATAAAGTCAATATGCTCAAATTACGGAAACTTTGATAAAAATTTAAAAAGATTTACGACCAAAATTATGATTTTCATATACAAAAAAAATTGAGAAAAGAAGATTTTATAATAAAATATGAAAAATAAGTTTTATTTTCAATATTAGTTAATAAATTACACCATAATAGTTGCTTGAAATTAAAAAAAAAATGCTCATTTTCAAATTACTTGTACTTATACTTTTAATATTAACAAAAAGAAAAAACTACTGCACTTCTTGCAGACCCAATTCCAATTGTCCAATACAAATTCGTTCTTTAGTCATAAGTTTTTTCCAAAAAAAATGGTCAATCATACCACAGTGCAGCACAGTGGTCTGAGCCGAAGAAGTCAAGTGCTAATATCTTGTGTGTTGTGTCTTGTTGCCTGTTGCCGGGGATTAAAGTTGCTTGCATAATTTCAGGCGCATAATGAAGCTCGTGCTGCACTGAAGCGTTGCACGTTGCACGAATGGTGTGGAAGAAGATGAGGCGAAGAGGAGAAGAAGAGGAGGTGAAGAAGAGGAGTCGAAGCAGGCAGCAACAACAAAAGCAACTCCAACTCCAATCTGAATGCAAAGGCTGTTGAAGGCACTCAACATCAGGCTGGCTCTGGCATTTATAAAACTTTCCATTCAAACATTGAGACACCCAGCCTATCTTTCTCCCTCTCTCCTCTCTCTCTCTCTCTCTCGTTTGGTTCTCAGCATGGCAGACAAACAAAGGGGATGAGACTTATGCTGGGATCGTCAAGCCACTGATTGGGGTCATTATTAAATAAATTGAAAGGCATTCCTGTTGACATGCGAATGGCCCATGATAGGGCAACTCTTTCACTTCCATTTTCCATTTACCATTTTCCACTTTTCGCTTTCCTCGTTCCACTGCCAAGAACAACAAGAGCAACAACAACAACACAAAGCACTGTCCAAGTATTTAAGTTGTCTTTTGTGGCAATTCAAGAGACTTCATTCAATCTTTTAACGGGATAAGCAGCCTAATGTATACACAAAACTAACACTTGTACACCCACACACACACACACACACACACACACACACACACACACACACACACACACACACACACACACACACACACACACACACACACACACACACACACACACACACACACACACACACACACACACACACACACACACACACACACACACACACACACACTCAACCACTGCGAGGCTGCACAGTCCCTACTGTTGCAAGCCGTGAGGGAAAGGAGCCCGAACGTCGTGCTCATATGCGAGCCATATAAGCCGATTCCGGGTAGCGGATGGGTATCCAGCAGGTGTAAAAAGGCAGCCATCTGGGCCGTGGACACTCCACCCAAGGAGGTCAACGCCTCGAGTGATGGATTTGTCAGAGCGAAGCTTAGAGGGGTCACCTTCTACAGCTGCTATGCTCCGCCGAGCTGGGACCTAGGACGTTTTGAGAGGATGCTGGCAGACATCACTGACGACTCACGCGGGAGAGCTCCCTTCGTAATAGCTGGCGACTTTAACGCATGGGCTGTGGAATGGGGCAGTAAGGAGACAACGGCAAGAGGAACCGCTGTGCTGGAGCATTTCTCGTCGCTTGACGTCGGATTGGCAAACGACGGAAGACAGCTGACTTTCTGCAGGGCTGGCCGAGGCTCTATCATAGACCTCACATTCCTTAGCAGCTCGCTGTGTAGGAGAACCAAGTGGAGAGTCAGCGACGAGTTTACCTTTAGTGACCATCAAGCGATTCATTTCGAGATTGGTGGAGAAAGGCAGAACCAGCAGCGACCCAATAAAAGTGGGCCAAAATGGAAGGACAGGTTCCTCGATGCGGATACCTTCTCGCACGTTTTCAACGTCTCCGAATGGAACCCGGCGGGAACATCGGTAGATGAAATGGCACGGCAGTTGTCAGAATGTCTGGACGCGGCATGCGACTCGTCTATGCCTCGGAGGAAGCCAAGTCGGCGCGGCTCACCCTGCTACTGGTGGAACGACCAAATAGCCCAACTCAGAAAGGCCTGTCTGAGAGCGAGAAGGTGCAGTCAGAGGGCGAGGAGACGCCCGGACTTTGAGGATCGGTTGGAGGACCTGAGGGCAGCGAAGCGAGCCTTGAAACATGCGATCAAGGCAAGTAAGTCTAGCTGCTTCAGACAGATTTGCGAGGAGGCAGACGTAAACCCTTGGGGGACCGCGTACAAGGTCGTCACCAAGACGATCCGGGGCCAGGACTCGCTGAGAGTGACATGTCCCATCTTGCTTCGCAGCATTGTGGAGACATTGTTCCCCCAGCATGCAGAACAAGACGTCAGCTTCGCACCCCGGCTTGAGCCATGGCAGCCGATCTCTGTTGATGAGGTCAAGTCGGCAACAAAGCGAATCGGGGATAGGAAAGCACCAGGTCCGGACGGCATCCCGAATAAGGCACTGAAGCTCGCCGTATCCACCCGACCTGAGGTTTTTGTTAACATTTTTAACAACTGCCTACAGGAAGGAGCGTTTCCACGGCGATGGAAGAGGCAACGTCTTATCCTCCTGCCAAAGGGGAATAAGCCAGCTGATGAGCCCTCAGGATACCGGCCAATCTGTCTGTTAGACACTGTCGGCAAGATATTGGAGCGCATACTCTACAATAGACTCGCGGAGGTAGTTGAAGAGAAAGGCGCAATGTCTGAGGCCCAATACGGATTCCGTAAGGCAAGGTCGACGGTGGACGCGATACAGGCCGTGGTCAACATCGCAGCCAGGGCGATCGAGGGAGCTAGGTGGAGATGGGGAGACAAGCAGTACTGCGCGGTGGTGACTCTGGATATCCGCAATGCTTTCAACTCTGCGAGCTGGTTGCGTATCACAGGTGCACTCACAAGGATCGGAGTACCAGCATATCTTCTACGGATAATATCCAATTATCTGTCAGATAGAATGCTGGAGTACGAGACAGATGATGGCCCAAAGCGCTACAGGGTGACAGCAGGCGTTCCTCAGGGGTCGGTCCTAGGCCCCCTTCTGTGGAACATCATGTACGATGATGTACTCAGACTGCAACTGCCCGAGGGATGCAACCTAATTGGCTTCGCCGACGATCTGGCATTGGTCGTGGTGGCCAAGGAGGTTGGAGCAGTGGAGGTGGCCGCTAATGCTGCAATTGGCGTTATCGCGGAGTGGATGCAAGAGGCGGGACTCGACTTGGCAGGCCACAAGACGGAGGCAGTGCTCATTACGAGCCGGAAAAAGGTGGAGTTTATGAGCGTTCAAGTGGGGAACAACACCATCAGGTCGATGGAATCCATCAAGTACCTTGGTGTCTTACTGGATAACCGCCTAAGCTTCCGTGCCCATGTTGATTACGTGGTCCAGAAGGCGTCAAGGATGCAGGGAGCTCTTTCGAGGATGCTGCCGAACATTGGTGGACCGAAGGTTGGAAGGCGATTGCTCCTGGCAAGAGTGGTTGCGTCCATCCTTCTTTACGCAGCGCCGATCTGGGCAAAGGCGGTGGAAACCAACAAGTGTCTCCGGAGGAAACTCTCAGCACCGTACAGGCTCTGTGCCCTGCGAGTCATATCCGGTTTCAGGACAGTGTCGCATGACGCAGCCCTGGTACTGGCCGGTATGATTCCAGTGGACATCCTGGGTACGGAGATGCGGGAGATCTACCTAGCACGAGCGGAGATGGGCAACGGCGTATCAGTGGACGCGATTAGGAGGGCGGAAAGACAGGCATCCCTAGCTACCTGGCAAGTTCGGTGGGACTCGGCCACCAATGGGCGATGGACGCATCGGCTTATACCAAAGGTGGAGGAATGGTTGAACAGAGGTAGGGGAGAGGTCAACTTTCACCTAACTCAGTTCCTAACGGGCCATGGAGGCTTCAGGAAGTACCTGCACAAGTACAGGCACGAGGACAGCCCGGAGTGTCCAACTTGCCCTAACGCGAGCGAAGACCCGGAGCACGTGCTGTACCATTGCACACGGTACACTGGTCGAGCGGGAGTCGTGCCACCACCGGAGAGACTGATGGCTTACATGTTGGCGACGGAGGAGGCCTGGTGTTCAACGTGTCAGCTCATTATAGGTATCCAGAGAGACCTAAGAAGATGCGAAAGGGAGCGACGTGAGAGGAGCGGTGCCTAGGAAAGGCAACCCGTCCCCGTGAAGTGATACTCGATGGTAGTTCCGCGGGGAGTGAGGTGTGAAGGAGGTGGTTTTAGGGAATTTCCACCTCCTATTCGTAGGGCCACTAGGTGTACTGCGTACATCTACGTCCATGACAAAAAAAAAAAAAAACAACACACACACACACACACACACACACACACACACACACACACACACACACACACACACACACACTTGTATCTCCATAGAGCTCTGAGTATCTCTGAGTAAATTGGATTGAAAACTAGCAGATAATATAATATGTGGAGTACAAAAGCCAAATCACAGATATATGCGAAAGAAAAGGCAAATAAAATTTGAGAAAAGTGAAGAGAAAAGATGTGAGAGAAGAGAGATGAGCATAAGAAGAAGAGAAAAAGACATTCATATAAGAGTAAGTGAGAAGGAGAGAGGAGAGAAGAAAGAAATGACACAAAATGTACTAAAGAATAGCTGTTTTTCCATCTCTAATATGAATTAAACTAGGTTTGTTTTATTCATTTGAATCTGAATTTATTTTATTTTGTTATTAGTTTTCATTTTTTTTTTTTGTTATTAATGATGAACTGTTAAATAACATAAAAAATTGTGATAAGTAATATAAATACTGCAACAACAGAAAAAAAAAACATTTAAAATCTTAAATAAAAAATGAAGTTAAAAATTTTTTTTAATCATAAAAATCGATTTTAAATTGATTTTTTTCTTCTTACATAATCGAATTAAATCGATACTCTAACCATTTCTGAGATCCTTTGGACATGGCTATATCGACTCGACTGTTAATGCTGATCAAGAATATATATACTTTATGGGGTCGGAGATGCTTCCTTCTGCCTGTTACATACTTTTCAACAAACTTAATATACCCCAGGGTAAAACAATGATAAATGTATCATAAATATGGGTAAAAAATAACTTTATATAAGCTGAAAATTAGATTGTGGTCTGCTCCTGTCACTAGCGTGTACTGCCTTAGACATTGATAAGCTTTAACCCATTTTCATCCGAATTGTTTAAGGGGGTCTTCTCATTGAGCAACTTTTTTTTCGACTTTTTTTATTTTGCATTTATTTATAGCTTGGGTAGTTGTGAATATGCCCCTAAAAGGATTTTTAGAAATTCGAAATACTTAAGGAGATATGTATGGCCATTTTTATCCAGCAATGTTAATGTTAATGCAAGTGAAGTCAAAACTTTAAACGCGTTTATCTCGAAACCACGTTTTTCGAACTGGCGGCCATGATATCTCCAGTTCAACTGAACCGATTTTCATGAAACAAATTGAAATCGACGCAGAATTGTCACCATTATCGGGTCAACCTCGACCATAATTTTAAAAAAATGTTTACTATTTTTTTTTACACTAAACTACAAAAAAAAGGCCGAAATTGAAATTTTTTTTTGAATGGCCGCCATTTTGTCAAAAAAATCACAAAATTAAGCTTGAGGCTCACCCGAGAATTACATCTGATACTGATATAACCCCGTTTTTTTTTTCATTTCGGACGCTCCGGAGACCCGGAATCGTGGCCGCCTAATGGGTTATTTTATTTTATTTATTTATTTACTTTGTAATTTCTTCCTAGCGCGACAAGCATGCTTAAGATTTTAAATTAGAGCGCTAGTCACAACAAGTGCAATAGTTATACAGTGATTGCAATAGTAAGTTAAACTTAAATTCTAACATAAATCATGATTACAATTACAATGACAATTGAACTTATATTCTAACATTTAAAAGTTGTTACAACTACAAGACCAACAATTCGACATAAGATTGGTGATTTTACTTAATTTTTAAATTTGACGCCGTGACGACACCTTTTTTTTCACCACCAACTTTGAAGTCTTATTACTTTTTGAACAGCCCTCGTATCGAGGCAAAAAAAATTCTTTTATTTACTTTGAACCTTTTGTAATACAATAAATAAAAAAAGTTTTCAATTATTCTTTGCGTTTTCAAATAGCAATTTTTTTAAAAAGGGTCCAAAAAACGGGTTTTGAATGAGAAGATCCCCTTAAGGAAAATCACACATGAATAAATTCACAAGACTGGAGAATTCGCTATTTATAAATACAAAACTTATCTGCCCCAACAGAACCGAACTGAACTCTCCTTCCAATAATATGTCGAAATTTAATAACTTTAACAAGAAACCTTGAGAAATTAATGCGATGATGATGAATAAATGTGAATAAATATTCGACAATTTACATAACAAACAAGTGGGAAAAGCTATAGTCGAGTTTCCGACTATTGGATACCCGTTACTGATTTAAATAAATTTAAAATAATTTTTATTGCATACCCTTAGGCATTTACACTGCTTGTGGAATCCGTACATACAAATTAACAACATAACCAACACAGATTAAGTATTTTAAATTAGAAACAGACCTTATAATTTTTAATATGTGTATTTTTCAGAGCATTCGATGAAGAAAATAAATATCAATGGCCAATACCAAATGGTCACATGAGAAAGTAGAACAAGAAGAGAAGAAAAACAGTAAAAAGCTAATTGACTCATAATTCCTTAAAAAAAGAGCTGCAATGTAATTGAGTTGAGTTGAGTTGATTGGCAACTTGGGATTAATCTTTGGATCACAGTTTCCATGACCGTGACCCATTGAGCTGAAATGGAATTAGTTGAAGGACGTGGGGGAGGAGAATGCGAGGAGAACCCACGCAATGCCCTTCAAAGGTTTTTAATTGAAAACAAACAACAAACACTTTCACTTCTCGAAAGGAAAATGTCCGAAAAATGCGAAAATGTTGCGCATGTTTTGCATGCGTGTCGCTGACAAAGGAGGAAGAGGAGGGGGACTCCCCCTCTGCACCCCTTTGCCCCCTCTCCCCCTAGTCAGAGGTGTGGGCCATGGCATAAAAGTGAAAAACAATTGAACCCTTGGGCAAAATTGGTTTTGACAATGTAAATAAATAAAACACAAGCATAAATATTTACTGCAAAGCAGGGAGAGTCCAAAAGGATGCCAACTAAAGCATTTGGGCCTAAAATGTTAACTGACGTAAGCATTGGAGATTACAGGGCCAACCACCCAACCACCCAGCCACCTTAACCCTAAAGTGCCCTCTCAGCCTTTGGCTGACCTTTGGCAATCAGCCCTAAGCTTCCTTCCCCATCTCCATCTCCATCTCCTTCTCTCTTGCTCGTCCTCAAATGTTGCCAAAAGGATTTGCAGCCCATTTCATGCCAAACGCACTTGTGTCTGTCTCCCTCTCTCTGATTCTCCCCATCTTGCTCTTTCTCTTTTGCTAATATTTGATTGTACTGCCAATTTAATGGGCAGCCCAAAAATTGTAAACTGGGGCAACAAGTTCTCGACCAGCTCAACAATATCAAGTACAAATGACAAATACAAGGTCTTAAAAAATCAAAATAAATTCAATTCAGTTCAGAAAGTCACTTAAAATATTAAACAGGTGCCTTAGGCGAAATGCAGTAAGTTAGAGTGAGACGACTAGAGTGTTATGTGTTGAACTTTAAGCTTTGTTTAAAACTGTAGATTTCATTTGCTTTTAAATATGCATTTAAATTAATTTGCATACATTTAATTGCGGCAAACCAAAATTTTGAATTTTCAGAGCGAATTTTTATGTGAACCAATGTATTCAATTCTAAATGAAATTTAAGAAAACTAGAAAATCCAGAAAATGTTCTCTCTGGTCATCCTAATTAAAAAAAAAATGTAATTTAAAAAAAAATATGTTTTAAAAAATGTGAATTTAAATTTAATTTTTAGCCCCATATTCGATTTAAGAAGGGTAAATTAGCCTAAAAAAGTGTTTTTTAACGAAAAAACAAAATTTTTTTTTTATTGCGGCATAAAATGGGTTAACAGTTATGAAGTTAATCAGCAATTGAATGAGCATAAGTAAAAACTGATGTCCAGAGCAACGGTTACAATTACAATTGGATGCATTCATTTAACATGAAGTGGCGACAGCCTTAAGGATAAGCTGCAGGAGGGAATGAGGAGGAAAGGAGAAAGAGAAGCTGGAACTTGAGACTGAGACTGAAGCCAGAATCAGCTACGATTCGGCCATAATAATTTTCCGCGTAATTTATTTGAGTGCCATAATATCATATTTTACCCACACACACACACAGTGAAGAAGAGAGAGATGGCAGATAGACAAAGAGAAAGAGAGGGAAAACGAAGGCGAAGCTAAAGTTGAAATCGCTTCCGTTGAATAATTTAAAAGCGCACATGTGCGCGGAAAAAGCTGCTGAATGCGGCAAGGGAGAAGGGAGTAGGGAGTAAAGAGTGGAGAGTAAGGAAGAAGAAGGAGGTCACGTTAAAATAGGCGGAAGACGATTATCAGACAGTTTGCACACAATGTTGTTCCCGTCTCCTGCCTTTGGGTTGGGTGGGAGAATGTATGTAAACTTGGGAGTTTGGGACTCACATTTATTGCCAAAATTAAATGACAATGTAGTTGAAAAGCCAAGGAGCAGAAAAAGCTGCACCCCAGGGGGTGTAGACAAAGAGGTGGAGGGAGGAAATATCAAGTGTGCTGTAAGCGGAGATACGGCGATGAGCGGGAAGGAGTCGGAGTTGGAGTCAGAGTCGGAGACGGAGAGAGATTTTCCAGGGGGATAAGAAGAATGGCTTTTGACTCATATGCTACCCGCTTCAAGCTCAACAATTTTTCAACAAGTTTTATGCAATTTTTGGCTTGTTGTTGTTGAACCTTTTCACTCGCTTTTCCCCTTCCTTTTGCCTCCCTTTTCCTTTTCCTTCTCCCTTTTCCTTTCTCTTTTCACTGATGTCTGGCACTCGCGGCATCAGTCCAAGTGTAAAGGAATTTTAACGCTTTGCCGTTAAATGCCGCTCACTTTTGGCTCACACAGCTGCAGATTGTTTGGTTTAACTGTGGCAAGAGCTCTGCACGGAAAATGCCACGGCCAAGGGAAGGGGCAAAGGAAGGTGGTGAGCTACGAACGCGTCGCTTTTGTTGAACTTTGCGTAAGATTGCGCAGTAAATTGTCGAAAATTAATTTTCATGTTGAAAAGCTGCGAAAAGTGCGAAAGGGAGAGAGAGAGAGAGAGCGAGATATTGCGTGGGAGAAGTAAGAGAGATGGATATTGAATTGAGTGTGTCTTGCCGCCGCCCACAAAACTGAAAACTCAAGAAGTGCCCCTTTTGTCAATTAATTTCTTCAATAGTTTTTGCCTAATTGAAATTTTATGGCCTGGCCATAGAAAGAGATAGCTAAACATGCGCTAAAAAGAGAAGGAAAGTTAGCAAATGTGAGAAACAGAGACAGAGAGAGAGAGAAGGAAAAAGAGAGAGAGGCAGAGGGTAAGTGTTGAAGTTAGCTATTGAACTTCTATACTGCCTGTCCAAGCCAAAATACCTTAAAGGCAACTGGTTACCAATACACTGAAAGAAAAATGCCTTAAAAAAAGTTTATTTTGAATAACCTCGAATTAAGTAAGTATTTGCTATTCCAAATATTCATACTACCTAAGAGAGTTATAAATAAACTTTAAATATATTTATGTTTAAGAGATAATAATTTAAAGCAAACATCTAGTTATGTATACAAAAATACATAGATCAAGTGCAGACTTGACTTAAGATCAAATTGCACAAGTATGAATTGCTTATTCAATGAACATTTGAATTTAGTTTTAAGTTTACAAATTACATAATTTACTTTATCAGGGATGCCACAGAAATCGCCAGCGAAATAGAATTCCGCAGAAAGCATTTCCGCACGGAAGTTTCTGAGGTGGGTGATTTAATGTTTTTTTTTGTTTTAGCAATTTTACCAACCTTTTCGAACAAGGCTGCTAAGGGTTGACACAAATAGCGTCAGCCGATCAAATACTTCCTGAAGGAACAAAAAGCCAAACTCACGCGTCGTGAGAGCACAAGCCACAGAATGTGCTATTTATAGAACACACGTATTCTCTCTCTCTGTACGTGTGTCGACTGCGACGCCGGCAGAGTTAAGGTATTTTGGAATTCACTGATATAGACCCACTGTACCACAATAAGCAGATTTTAATAAGAGGCAAATGAAATACATATGTTATATTCATAGCATTCATATAGACAAAAATCCAAGTTGAGATTGTAATTCAATTAGGGTTCATTAAAACGATTACATAATAAATTATCGTGAATGAATGGCATATGAATAACGCCAATGAATATGTTTCCACGTATATGAATATGTTTGTAAATACTCGTTGATTGTTTTTCCATGTCAACAACAACCACAACAAGAACAATAACAACAACAACAACAACAACAACAATAAACAGCATGTCATATGCATAGCTAATGTTCATGCGACACACACACACTCACACATATTCGACATATTGAAATGTGTTTAATCCGTTTTGTTTGTTTCAATTCGATTCGATTCGTTTTGTTGTGTAGTATTCGTGTTATTACGAATCAACCACATTAAATATCATTTGCAACTAAGCGGATTTTTGTTTGTCCATTTGTCCATTTCGTGCTTGGGGAGTCACTAATTAATCGCTTCCTTGTTTCAAGGGAGAGGAATATTGAATAAACGTTGGTAACAGTTGCGACAATATTTATGGCACACTTTAATTGGGAATATTAGGAACTCTGTAAGAGATATGGCAGCTCTGTTGCTGAAAGAAAATGTGACAGATATTGAAGAGATATGGCAACTCTGTTTGGTAATAATGGGAATATTATGCAAAAGATATGACAGCCCCAAAATGTTGAAACAATCTATCATGTGGCAGTCCTTTAAATAACAAGCTGGCAACATTTCAAATTGTAAAAATGGCAAGTGAATATGTCTGCAATCCTCTGACAATCTGGCATATCATTAAGTAGAGTGATATCCCTTTTTTCAAAGTTGCAAGTGGAAAGAACTTCATCGATACGGTTACAATTCTGTATTTATTTAACAAACTGACAGATATTTAAGCGATATGGCAACTCTGAACTTTAACTCTGCTGAATCAAGGTATAATAGTAAATCCACCTTGTGCTGAATGTTTGGGTCGAAACTTAACTAAATATTAGTAATGCCTTGGAATGACATTTTGAATAATCGTCAACCGATATGGCAACTCTATGTTTACAGAAATTAGAGAAAAACACTCAAATCACTGCGGACGGCAGTCCGCGCTAGTGACGAAAGCAGCACGAAGGGTGCGAAGGCGACTAGCATATATACACAGGAAGAATGGAAGATTTGCTATGACTGTCCGATCAGATCGAGTTATATACCGATCGAAAGGTATCAACTTAACTTACAAATGTGCATACTAAGACTTTTGAAATCTCACCTGGTTCATGAGTTAAACAGGTATAAGTGGGAGGGGAAAAATTTAAATTATTGGAGCTAATGGGGCCGTTGGAGCCTTTTTGAATTTTTGTCGAATTTTTTACAATTCTCATCAAAAATACGCGTCGAATGACACCTCGATCATCAAAATCGGACAACCGGTTCAAAAAATAATTAATTTTGAAATTTTTGGTGGCCTTCCAAAAATGAGATGAAAAGTCAGTATGTCTGTTTGTTTGTTTGTTTGGATCAAATCGTTAATTTAGCTTAAATGTTTGAATGAGGACTTGTTCCTGCTAAATAATCTAGAAACGTTTGTTCTACGACTTTTCCGAAAAATCGCTAGTTTAGCGGGAAATCGCTAAAAACCGCCAAACTTAAAACCGCCATAGCATCCAAACGATAGAAGCTACAGATGTGATCTATATTACGTTGAAAAGGTATTTCGAAGGGCTCTTAGGCATACCTTCAAAGTTTTTTTTTAGGTAAATAGGTAAACAGCTACAGGTGAAATAAGGTATTTTTCTCCACATTTTGGCGGTTTTTGAGAAAACGCCGCTAACGATTTTTTTAATTTTCAATATGTTATAGTTTGTACAATTTCGCGTTTTTTGATGTATCATGCATAAATTGTAGTCGATTGGTTTGGAAGATATACCCAATAACTAAATATATACATTTTACTTTGAATTGCAATAGGACGGCAGCAGCAATTACATTTGACTAACAGTCCAGTAACAATGAAATCTATAATTTGACAGTCGTTATTAGAGATCGCCAGTGGCGCATGGTGTAGAGCGTTCGATTTTTGCATGCGTCCGATTCAGCTTGGGGTCGGGGTTCGAATTCTGGCACGGACAAAACATTTTTTTTAAATTTTTAAATGCAGTTATATTATACAGTCGAACTTCCCTAACTCAAATCACCATTATCCACAAAAAAAGTTCGAGTTAGGGAGACTTCGAGTTAGGGAAGTAGAATTGTTTGAAGTTTGCCTAGTATTGCCACTCGACTTTGTTCGAGTTAGAGAGACTTCGAGTTAGGGAAGTTCGAGTTAGGGAAGTTCGACTGTATTTGCGTAAACTGATTTTGATATAAATATTATTTGTTTTTAAAAATTTTGGGTGCGCATATTGAAAATTTCCCAGCAAAGTAACAATGCCAGAAGCATATGTTATACTTATGTGATGCAAAAATAACCAGTGCTGCCAGACAGTTTTAGTTTTGTTATGTGTCAACGCGACTTTAATTTATTCAAATGAGTTAAGCATTAGAGTCTCTCTGTTAATTAATTTTATTTATTCATGCGGACGGCAGTCCGCGCTAGTGACGAAAGCAGCACGTAGGGTGCGAAGGCGACTAGCATAGTTATATACACAGGAAGAATGGAAAATTTGCTATAACTGTCCGATCAGGTCGAGTTATATACCGATCGAAAGGTATCAATTTAACTTACAATGTGCATACTAAGACTTTTGGAAACTCACCTGGTTCGTGAGATAAACAGGTGTAAGTGGGAGGGAAAAAATTTAAATTATTGGAGCTAATGGGGCCGCTGGAGTCTTTTTTACAATTCTCATCAAAAATACGCGTCGAATGACACCTCGATCATCGAAATCGGACAACTGGTTCGAAAGATAATTAATTTTGAAATTTTTAGGGGCCTTTCGAAATTGAGATGAAAAGTCAGTTTGTCTGTTTGTTTGTTTGTTTGTTTGGATCAAATCGTTGATTTAGCTTAAATGTTTGAATGAAGAATTGTTCCTGTTAAAAAATCTAGAAACGTTTGTTCTACGACTTTTTCGAAAAATAGCTAGTTTAGCGGGAAATCGCTAAAAACCGCTAAAATTAAAACCATTATAGCAGTCAAACGATAAAAGCTACAGATGCGATCTATATATCGTTGAAAAGGTATTTTGAAGGGCTGTTATGCATACATTTTAACTTTTTTCTAAAGTACACAGGTAAATTGCTACAGGTGAAATAAGGTGTTTTTCCCCACATTTTGGCGGCTTTTGAGAAAACGCCGCTAACGATTTTTTTTAAATTTCGATATGTTTTAGCTTGTAAAATTTCTCGTTTTTTGATGAATGACACAAAAAATTTTACCAATAGGTTTGGAAGATATAACCTATTAACTGAATATATACGTTTTACTTTGAATTGGAATAGGGCAGCAGCAACAAAGTGTCATAGCAGCCAGTTTGTTTGTTTGGATCAAATCGTTAATTAAGCTTAAATGTTTGAATGAGGACTTGTTCCTGTTCAAAAATCTAGAAACGTTTGCTCTACGACTTTTTCGAAAAATCGCTAGCTTAGCGGGAAATCGCTAAAAACCGCTAAAATTGAAAACCCCATAGCATCCAAACGATAGAAGCTACAGATGCGATCTATATATCGTTGAAAAGGTATTTCGAAGGGCTCCCAGGCACTGCTTGCAGCGTAATGGAAATTACCTGTTAGCTGAATATATACATTTTACTTAGAGTGGGAATAGGACAGCAGCAGCAAAGTGTCATAGCACCCAGAGTTTAAGAGTGCTGATAGCTTTTGCGCTGGGCATGTGTGTTTGTAAAGGGGACCAGTGTCGCCACACAATTTGTTTTAGCTTGTACAAACAATAATCAAAGTTGACAAAAAATATTGCAATTTCAAAATTTCTGATATCTTATTCAAAAATTTCTGATATCCCATAAAAAAAACCTCTTTACGAGGTAAAAGTCTAGTGACGAAAACATTTGCATGCCCCAAAATTTCTGATATCCAATTTTGTGACGAATAATATTAAGTTTTACACATAAATTATTTAAAACAAAATTTTTGCATTCGGCACTGCGCAAAACAGTGAGTGAGTTTTATATGGTATGAAGAATTGATACATTGTAGCGCAATGTGCCGAGTGCCAAAATTTTGTTTTAAATAATTTATGTGTAAAACTTAATATTATTCGTCACAAAATTGGATATCAGAAATTTTGGGGCATGCAAATGTTTTCGTCACTAGACTTTTACCTCGTAAAGAGGTTTTTTTTATGGGATTAAATATTCATTAAAAGATCTATGAATATGACCGACTTTGATTGTGACTAAAACGATTATTGAGCGCAGTTTAAAAAGCGTTTATTTCTAAAATTAAGTATTTTTACAAGATCTAGCAAAAGAGCTAACTTTGAAGATGGCTTAAACGATTATTAGGCCCAGTTTGAAGCAAGCACGAAATGCAGCTTCAAGCTAATTGCAAGTCCAAAGTCAATGCAATCAACGGATTAATGTGATTTGTTAGCCAACGTTACGGCCATGGAACTGGGGCTTAACCAAGAGCAAAGCTGGCTAGGATTAGACAGCCACAACAGGCGGAACACAGGTAGGCAGAGACAGAAACCGAGAGCATAAGAGAGAGAGAGAGGGAGAGAGAGACAGAATGGAAAGGGAAGGGAGGCAACAGTCGATGTGTTTGTGCTTTTTGTCTTCTCTTACGCCTTTTTGTGTCCTTTGCGAATCGTATTTGTTGACATGGCCGCCAACACGAATAAGCCAAGCCCTTGTGCCCCTCTCACTCTTCCTCTTCCTACCATCTCCCTCTTCACTCCCTCTCCATACTGCTCTGCTGTTGTGCGCGATGTGTTTGTTGTTAATTACAATTATGATAATGAATCTTACAAAAGACTAATTAGAATGTTAAAAATGTTGTTGACGCGCACAAAAGCTGCGGATTTATATTTTTACCTGTCGCACACTCATGTTAGTATGTGAGTGTGTGTGTGTTGTTTTTCAAGAGCTCTACTCTTATGTGTCCTTTGAAAGGGGCACAGGCATAAAGTCAAAGCAACAGTGACAACAAAATGAAAGCAAAGGACGGGCTCAACTTGATGTTATTCGTGTTTAATGTGTAGCCCCAGGTGGTTCATTATCATTATCATTATCATTATCATTATCATTATCATTATCATTATCATTATCATTATCATTATCATTATCATTATCATTATCATTATCATTATCATTATCATTATCATTATCATTATCATTATCATTATCATTATCATTATCATTATCATTATCATTATCATTATCATTATCATTATCATTATCATTATCATTATCATTATCATTATCATTATCATTATCATTACCATTATCATTATCATTATCATTATCATTATCATTATCATTATCATTATCATTATCATTATCATTATCATTACCATTATCATTACCATTATCATTATCATTATCATTATCATTATCATTATCATTATCATTATCATTATCATTATCATTATCATTATCATTATCATTATCATTATCATTATCATTATCATTATCATTATCATTATCATTATCATTATCATTATCATTATCATTATCATTATCATTATCATTATCATTATCATTATCATTATCATTATCATTATCATTATCATTATCATTATCATTATCATTATCATTATCATTATCATTATCATTATCATTATCATTATCATTATCATTATCATTATCATTATCATTATCATTATCATTATCATTATCATTATCATTATCATTATCATTATCATTATCATTATCATTAAGCGTCTGCCACATTATCGAGGCAATTATAAGCACATTAAGCACTTGTACCACATGAGATGTGGCTATTAAGTAATTCAATTGTGACATTTACAATAATCATTCACACGGAATAATTGGGCGGATAAACAGATACAATTAAATTATACAATTTATATTGTAAGTACTACATAGTATATTTAATCGCATTAATGCTTGTGACATTTGAATTCAATTGTTGCGGTTTGTTTATTGTAATTGAAATGCATTTTAAAGGTCGCATTCGTTTATTTATTTTGTGTAAATGTGATTAAAATTATTTGTTAGAGCGTAGGTGGATTTTCAAGGAGGGATGAGAGGGGCGTGGCAATTAACTGGCGCCTAATCTGTTCAAGATTTATCAAACGCTTGTCTACCCAAAGGCGATGCCACAACAACGATGACAACGTGAGGAGGAGGGAAAGAGGCAAGAGGCAAGAGGACACCAGTGGCAATCACTATGCATATTTCAGATCCTGCGGCAGCCTCTGCATTCGGAATCGGAAATCTGTTGACTCTTTAATCGATTTAGCAGCTTCGCCTGCTGCAGGCGACACATGAATTAGCCCGACAATGGCGTCGATAACAACAGGCAACGAGCTCCCTCTTTCCTCATTTTGCCTACATTTCCTCACCGAAAACTTCTCTCTCTCTCTCTCTCAGCAACAGAAAGGATATCGACTTTAAACATTCTTTTTTTTCGCCTTTGCCGCCAACAAGTTGTACGAGATTTTCATTTCGATTTCGATTTGAACTTCTCAGTGACTGGCCCAACCATTCCCACAAATTGCCGCCATTTGCATATCAAGAGCGGGAAAGAAGGAGAGGCAGAGAGAGAGAAAGAGAGAGAGAGAGACGGAAGCAGCATGTGTGCGTTTGCAACTGGGGTATCGATGCCACGTTTATGGCTTGTTTTCGATGCCTGTGCGCGACATCTCGACGTCTCGCATTCGAACTGCAATCGATAAATAGCTTTTAGCATTTACCTAATATAATCAGCTTTTTCAATGGCTCAACTAACATATTTTGACTAGCAGCTACTCTCTTAATATATTAAATGAGGTTAAGAGAATTGACTTGACTATGACTACAGTAAAATTATCAATAAATTAACTCTTATTTTTATTATATAAATAAAATGATGAATAGAGTGACAAGCAAGCAAATTCATCTTAAAATCGCAACTACTAGTTTCTGAGTTTATTTATGATTGATAGACTTTCATTGACCAGTTCATAAAAGGAACCAAATAGATTTAGAACGTCAGCAACAAAATAAGGAACACTGTAATCAAATTTCAATTTGGAAAATTAGTAGCTTTATATTCATTGGCTCAGTAGAAGACTGGACTGACTGGCTGACTGACTGGAATGTCGTTGTTTTTGTGCTTGTTAATCAGTTATTTTTTGGATAATATTATAATGCAGTAGTGTGCAAGCTCACAAAACAACAAAACAAAATGTTCATCTGATTGAATTTAGCTTTGAACTCATTTGCCAGAGAATACACTGTTCACAGGAGAAAAAATGCAGGAGTCGGGGTTAAAGTCAATGTCAAGCGGAATTTCTCAAATCGAGTACAAAAAGAACTTATGTTAATTAATTCAATTCCTTCTCCGACTATTTTAATGCTCACAATTTATTCGCATATTATTTTAAATTAACAATAATATCCTGAAAACATACTTAAAAAATGAAATTATAAACTTTAAGTTTAGAATAATTTTTGTTTCTGTGTATTCTTTGAACTGTGACGTACAGTGGCCACACAAGCAGACGACCTGACGACCTGACCCACGACCCTCCATGAGGTTGTAACTCGCATTAAATTCATACTGAACAAGTTTGCACATTTCAACGTTTAGCATATTAAGAGGGGCACTGAAGTCGAACTGGACAGCAAATCCGGACTCTGGGTCCGTATCTGGGACTTCACTCCAGCTCTTCCTCTTACTCTTTCTCTGATTCTGATTCTTCTCCTTCTTCTTGTGTGACTTGTGCTGATTCTCGTCTCGCTTTTCTGCACTTGCCTCGACCGGATGTGCGTGTGTGTTTGTGTGTGTGTGTGTGTGTGTGTGTGTGTGTAGAGTGGACATGCGGATGTTGTGCGATGCTGTTTATGCCTTTTACATTTTCCGCCATAATGAATTCTATGTTGCATCAACAACAACAACAACAACAACCAAAAGCGCACTGTGAAATTTTCAACTTCCGCTTTTTGCCGACTTGACAACATGTCTGACCAACAGTCTCCCTCTCTTTTATGGTACAACTGTCCGATTTCTCATCCCAGAGAGACAGAGACAGAGATTCCAGACACACACACATAAGAGCTTTACTTTCTGACCGTGAACAGATTCCATTCACTTTGGTTTTTTTTTTGCCCATTTCTATTTCCATTTTTGGTGCATTTGATATATGTATGTATGTACTATATGCTGAAAACATACCCTAAGTTCATCCATCAAAATTCAATCGTCTACGATTCGTATTCTCAACATCTTTTTGAAAATTGTCAATTGTCTGTGAACAAATCTAAAACTTTATACATACATCATTTTATTTGACCTTTGAAAATCCAAAAATATTGCTGCAACAATTTCTGAAGAAATAGGGACGTGAGTACCACAACTCAATAAGAATACTTTTCTTAGATTATATAGTCTTAATTTCAATTATAATTAGATGCCTTGTAGCAAGAAAACTTCTTAGTAATTCTAGACTATTTTGATCAAATATAATGTAAATAAATATAATTCTTCTGTAAATTTATAGAAATTTTACTTGGTTTATCTGCAAGTTCTTTAAAGTAGTTCAGTTTATGTTAAAAAAGATATTCCAAATTAAATTATTGTAATATTAGCTACATTTGAGCTTCGCAGCTTTTCTTTTTGTGGACATCCTTCGAGTTCCATTTTAAATAACGTCTACAGTTGTATTTTCTATATATTAGTCGATATACTTCTCTGCTCCTCTAGTTTCAAACTAGAGTATCACAATTTTTAGTTGCTTGTCGCTTTTAATTTTTATTATTTTATTTTTTTCGGTTCTTTTTTCTATTGTAAGTTGGGCAAGCTTACAAAAATCTTTGGTGTTGCAGCTGCTGCTGCCTCTTGTTGGGCTGTGGCAACTGTCGCACACTTAAGCGCATTATGGCCGACATTTGATGCTTCCAACGGTGTCCGGGTCTGGTCTGGTCTGGTCTGGTCTGGACTGGTCTGGACTGGTCTGGACTGAAACGAGCCAAATTAAATAAATTTAGTTACAGCAATGTAGACTGAACAAATGCTAGTTAATTACTGTTCCATTAAATACTGATTAGAGATGGCAATAGGCGAGTGTTGCAATATCATTAGGACTGGCATTCGCATTAACATTAGCAATAGCATTAGCATTAGCATTATCATTAGCATTAGCATTAGCATTAACATAAGAATTGTTATTATCATTATTAATATATATAATATTTAAACGTAGCAATAGTGACAATTTTAGTATTCATACTATCCAAGTATGAGAATTATCATCTGCATTAACATTGGCATTAACATTATTATTGACATTATCATTAACAGCTTGGCATTGGCATTGGCATTGGCATTAACATTATCATTACTATTAGCATTCACATTAGAAATTTTATTATCATTATTTATATATATTATATTCTATTTAAACGTATAATTAGTGGCAATTTAATCATTCGTATTATCGAAGTATGCGAATTATAATTACATTAACATTATCATTAGCAAAAGCAATATCATTATCAAAAGTATTAGAGCAAACATTTATAGAATGGACACTAACATTATCATTATAATTATCATTAACATTTGCATTGCCATTATCATTATTATTATATTTTATATTTAGACGTCACATTAGTAATAACTTTATTATTCGCATTATTGAAAGAATTAGAATTATCATTTGCTTTGGCATTAACATTAGCATTAAAATGTATGTTAGAAAATAATAGAATAAAACTTGTATTAAGATAAATGCAAGGGCATTGACAATAATATTATTACTATTATTATTAGCATTAATTAGCATAAGCATTACCATTAGCATTTTCATTATAATTAGCATTATCATTATCATTATCATTTGTATTAAAAAAAAATATATATATAATATTATTATCATCGTTTGCATTATGTTATGTTGACAATTTTATAAATATTTATCTTATTTGATGTAATATTATAAAACACACATCTTGAATCTCATTGAAACTTTTCTTCCTGTTTCCTCAAAGCATTCCGAATCTCTTCGAATCAACTTGGCGCTGACCTTAGTCGTATCAAAATTCTGTTAAAGTTTCAGTGAGTCTCGAGCGAGACTCGCCTATTAATTATTATTATTTTCTATTCAAACAATTTGCCTGATATTGAAACAGATCTGAAACTGAGCGTGATCAAAACCACATAGAGTGCTTGTGTGTGTGTGTATGTGTTTGTATCTATATCTATCGTGACAGAGAGAGAGAGAGAGAGAGAAGAAAAGAGATCAATTCATAAATTTATGGAGTTTGCATTATTCTAAACATCACTTTTTAATGATTAACTAAACAAAATTCTAAGTATAAAGGCGACCAGCGATTGACCATTTTACTTGAAACTCAAACTAAAAAAAAGGGGGCAACTTTTGAAAGCGGTAAGTGAAAGTATTTTTAATTTCCAATATATATTAAATATATCAAATTTTATAATGATTTTAAAGTTGAATTGCCTGATAAGGTGAACACATTGTCCCCAAAATTAAATGCAAGTCCCCTGTACCTGTTTGCGCTTTTCTTTCCCTCCCACTTCGTTCCCTTTTCAGGCGCTCTTTCTGCTTGTCGTTTGCCATATAATTCCCGTGCATTGTGCGTCCGCATCCGCAGCACAAAACGAAGAAAATATTAAAATAAATTTGAATAAAAATGTCTGCAAAGATTAAATCGCCATGAGCCGACGTCGACGTCGTCTGCAATTCCCAGACGTTTTCCCCACCTCCTGAATTTCTCTCCTTCCCTTTTCCATTCCCAAACCATTGCCAACCCCTTTTTGGCCGTCGTTCGTTGGCCGTGTTGTGTTTGGGGGATTTTGGCTTATTGTTGCGGCGTCAGCTTCTTCCTGTAGGCTCCTGTTCTGTTCTGTTTTGTTCGTTGGCCTGGCAAAAATAATGCGTATCCGTTGCGGATTCTCTTTCGCTCTCTTCCGCATCCTTCGTCCTTCATCCTTCTTCAGGCTCTTAATTTGTTTATTTGTTGCTGTTGTTGTCGCTTTCACCTTTAAACAATTCCATTTACAAGCGGCGACAAATTTCTGTTTTTATTACTTTCGTTGTCAACTTTTGTTTGTGCATTCACCTTTGTTTTCTTTTCTCTCCTTTTCTTTTCTTTCCTTTCCTTTTTTTTTTGGTAGCCTGGACATTTGGCCCCGTGGCAATAACAATAAATAAGTTAATTTAAATACAATAAACACAATTGAAACTGTCAGCGCACTGCAATCAAAATGTTAACGCAACTACTTGAATCTGTATATACTCCGCGTATCTCACAGATACAATTTCATTACCACTTTGTTGACACTTTCAAATGGAAATTATTTCTATGAATAATATAAACACGATCAACTTTGATATTTATTTTAGCTATTGTACTTTGCGTTCTTTTTGAAATTAACTTTTGATGTCATTCTAAATTTTAATGGCAGATTAATGCCTGAAAAACTTGGCTTTTAATTTGAAAAATGACATCAAAAAGTGTGTACAAGGCTTCGTTTACCTGATTGTTTGTTGCAAATGTCAAGCTGTGTTTATTAGCAACAGTTAAAAAATAGTTTCATATTAAAAAACTGATTAATCTTTTAGTTATTGTGAATTGGCCGATCAGTGTCTTGAGGCACGCTTGGGTGATAAAGGGTTAAGCACTTGGTTCAATCTGATATCTCATCTCGTAACTTATCTAATATATTAATAATGTAATTGAAAACACTATTTATTAATTCAGATACTAAGAATCCTTCAAATTAAAACAAAAGATAAATGAAATTTTGTAACCTTAAATATAATGGACGTCTTAAAATCCAGGAAAACTGCTTTAGATTTTTATTTGATTTTGCACCAGTTTAAAAATATTTGAAAATTTGTATCCTAAATAAGTACATAGTTATACATTTTTTTAGCCTTTAATTATGTAGTCTTTTAAAAAAATAATTAAATCTTGCATTCGAAAATTAAACGAAATGATTATGAAAACTATTCTTAGTAACCATACGTTTGTTTATCATTTCTTTCAGATCTTTCTGCATAATGCGTTCTATCATATAATTTTCGTCGTTCCCTTTATTTTTTTTTTTTAATTTTAATTTTTCTCGTTTCCCCAAAGTTCAATTTTTTTATTGCCAATTGAAGGACTTGCGTTTTATTACCTAATCATATAAGTATTTCTTAAAGTGTTTTTTTTTAATCCTTTCTCTTCCTTTAATTTTCAATTACACTTTCAACTAGAATATAACCCATTTACATATCTTTAAACTTGTGTTAAAATACCTTCTTACTGTTAAAATATTTCACAATTGTGATGAAGCATTAAAATTTCTTAAGGTGTTTTCTATCACGCTTTCTCCTAATTTTTTTTTTTAATTTAATTTAATCCATGCCTCAGACTCTAGTGTACTACAGTACTTGCAGCACCAGGAAATATTAAATAAATAGGAGAGAAAAACGTTTATTAGCTAGATCTTATTCTAATTCTCATTCTCTGTCTTTCTGTCTCTCTCTTTTGGTCTCTCTGTGCAGTCATGAACAATGAATTTTCTCTGCTGAACGACATGCAGGAGAACTGCAAGCTATATGGCATGGTTGAGGTGGACCAGCTGCGGTCCAATTGGAAGGCGCGCAAGTTTCCGATCGAGGTGGCCGTTTCGATAGTGCAGAGTGGACTGCTGCCCTCGATCTTCGACTGGCCGCTGTTGGGCCAACTGATGCCCATGGAGCAGGCAATGGGGGAGGCGATGCTGCAGCAGAGAATCAATGACCTGGAGTTGCTGAACAGTCTGACGACATCGCTGCAGCGCATCGAGATCCTGCCGGAGCTGGGCATCGAGGTGGATGTGGTGATGGGGCGTCCCAGCTACAATGTCCAGGTGCAGGACAATGGGAGCATCATAGTCAAGGAGCTGCCCAGTTTGCACATACACGTCTACGGGGTGGAGTCGAGAGCAGTTGCTGGACAGGAATGCGAATTGCGAATGGAACTCGATAATCATAACAATGATAATGCCAATGATAATGACAATGACAATGACATTGAAAATGCCAATGACAATGATAATGACGATGATGTTGATGTTGACGCTGATAATGATGCTGATGAAGATGCTGATGCTGATGATGAGATGATGATGAATATGAGACAGGATGGGACATCGAATAATGCCAACAACAAGAAGATGGACACCAGAAACGGCGCCATGCAGCTGATGTTGTTCAACAAGGATTCGCAGGAGTCAATGAACTATTTGCAATCGTACGAGGAATGCGGCAATCTAACGGATCCCGATGAACCAACCGATTTCCTAACCGAATCCGATGATCAGGACGACATCAAGTTGCGTCGTCGCGTGTCCTTCTGGATGCGATTCGGCAATTGGCTGCGACAGAGTATGCCACGCCTTAACTAGACATTACATTAACACTTAACCATAGATTAGTCCAGCACTCCCCCACAACCCTTCACCAATTCCCCTTTACCTTAACCTCAACCTTAACCTTATCCACTCTGATACATATCATTTTAGTTAGCCCCTCTCCCTTGCCGCTTAACCTGAACCCAATATTCCCATGCAGTTTTGAACATGAATCCAATCTTTATTTCGATAAAATAATACACACAGTTTCTGTATTTTCAACAATTGGTTCATTCCATAAATCGAAAATTTTTAGCTTAAACTGCCCTTTAAATTGAGTTTTAAATCGAAATGCAGAAATCGATATATCATGATAATAAAAAAAATTGGGGAAAACGTAAGTTAAGATCCAGAATTCATAAAAATCATCGCTTTAATGCTTGCTTTAAATCACGAAATCTAAATTCGAAAGTTCTTTTGTACGACTTCACGGCGCCGAGTAGGTAGAAATTAGGTTGGGAGCAGCCGCTAGCTCCCGGAGCCCATGCGTGCCCACCGCTGTTTTCATTTATAATTAATTTATTTTTTTTTTTTCAATTGAATTTTATTGATTAAGTCTTCAAAAAATTACATTAATGATAATGATAAATCTAGATGTAAATTCGAGTCTTCGATATATCGTAAAAAAAGACTATCGAGTTAAAAAACTTGAAAATCGTTTCCACGTACATCGAGTTGTCGATTTTTCGATGTTTTTTTCCATCACTATTCAACTGCGACTCCCTAAAAATGCCCAGTCTCTCCCTCAACCTAAGACACAAGGTTTCCTGTCATTTTGTTAGTGGAAGGTCAACAATTTCTATTCACAATGCAAATCGCTTGGAAAAATGCCGAAATCGAAATTGGCGGAAATTGCGCCAGCGTAAAAGTGTAAAGAAAATTAAATGAAAAACTTAGAAAAACTGGAATAACCAAACACGAGCGTTGGGGGCAAAAGAGTTCTTTACGCTCAGTCGCATCCTTAACGCAGCATCGAACCCAACTTGCGGCAAATCCTTGTTGCAACAGGACAATGACTGCCCTCTCCCCCTCAACCTTTTTCAATTTCTTCGGCCTTGTCTTCTGCTTTGCGGAGAAGTGGAAAGTTCAGTTCGCTGCCCGCAGCTATTCAAGTGCAATCAGTAGAAAAGCGGCCAGCCAAAAGAATCAATTCAATTAGGAGATAAATGTAATTCCCCCTCTAAAATGCAATTCATTTGATGTTGTAAAGTAGCTAGATAACAATTATGTTTTAAATTTTTAATGGTTTTTTTTTGGATTAGCTAAGTGCCGAGTTGTTTATCATTAAAAGTAAGTTTTTATTTATTTTAAGTATTTAGTTTTCATAGTATTAATCGGAAATTTTTAACATTTACAACACAAACCACCAAATAGGCGTGCAATAAATTAAAAAAGTCGCCTTCACCGCGAGCTGTAAACGCGTCTATATATTGTGTTAATATATTGTAGAAGGCAATTATTGAATTCAGAAAATCGAATAATAACATGTATTTAAGCAGCACTTCAGCAGATTTTGGTGAATGCGGGTCAAAATACCTTTGAAAAGTGCCCTGGAAAAAATAAACAAATGAAAGGAAAAAAGTGGAAAGAGGATAAATTAAGTGAATTTCGGGTTGTAGCCAGATAAATTCTCAAAGAATTTGCTCCAAAATGTGGCAGCTGCTGAAGGTCAAAGGGCAGTCCATGGACATGGAGTACTTAAGGTCGCGGAGCAAAGAGATAGAAGGCCGGCTTCAACCCTAAAATGTGAGAGCTTCAGTTGAAGTTTCGAGCCCGTGACTCGTACACAGGAAAAAAAAAATACTTGATCCGGATGAAATCAATCCCAACGGTGTCAAAAGTTTGAAAATTTGGGAATTTTTTAAATCGAGTTTAAAGTATTGTACGAAATATTGTGACTAGCGCAATTAAAATATTGTGTTAAATAAGGATAAATAATTTAAAAAAAAGAAAAGTAAATACTTAATTTAAGCAGGAATTTGATTTTCGGGGCTCTTTAAGAGTCAGTTTTAGCCGATTGAAATTGGTAGCCGTAACTGAAATTGTATCCAAAACCAAACTTTTATTTATTTACCAAAACCTAAAAACCGAAATTGTTCAAACCGAAATAGCCGTTTCGTAACCGATTCAGGCTAACGGTTAATTTTGGTTCGGTCAAGCATAAGTTTTAATTATGTTGTTGAGGTGTTATCATCGTTTTTAAAACTAAATTTTTACTTCTGAACTTATTAAATTAATATTTGAAATAAGGATGAAATATTTTTGAAATTGTCGTGTTTTTGTTTTTAAACTTACATATCTTTAACATTTTTTAAAATTGCTTTGTAAACCGAAAACAAAACCGAATTATACAAAAAAAACAGTAACCGTTACATAGCCGATATACAAAAATTTTGCAAAGCCGATAACCGAAAGCCGAAAGGCGAACATAACCGAAACCGTAATAGAAACCGATATTCGTTTTGGTTTTATACTCTGGTTAATTTAACAATAATATTCTGAAGAGCTTTAAACTTGAATTGTGGAATGATTTGTTTTGTTCAGTGTATCGCTGCCTGTGTGTGTGTGTGAGTGTGTGAGTGTGTGTGTGTGTGTATTATGAGCAAATGAATTTTTAATAAAAGCGCCACATGTTGCCAATAGAAGTGCAAATAAAAATGGATGTGGAAATGGAAATGGGCAGACCCTGTCATCGCACTCCATTCAACTCGCCCTTTTTCCCCTTATCTCTCCTCTTCCCTTCCCTTCACTTTCTACTGCTTCATCCTGCAGTAGGCCTCTCCCTCCCTCCCTCTTCCTCCCTCTCTCTCCCTCTCTCTCTCCTTCTATCTTGCCTTTCAGCCGCTGCACTGACGAGCCATTAGTGAATGACTTTTTATGGGACGCCAGCCAGCGGCAGGTGGCGCCACTGTCAGTGCCACCATATACTGAAAACGTTGCCCCTTTTAATGTTGCCTCAAAGCGTTTTGTGCTCCATTTATCTTATGCACATTTGCAACCCAATCCCGAGTCCCGTTTTCATTTCCAGTTCCAGAAAATCCGTCTCGTGGCTCACATTTTAGGCTGGTGAAAGTCGCTTGGACTGCAGAAACATCCACGCGAAGATAAAGAGGGAAATCAGAGGGTGAGTAGGTGAAGGGGGGAGGGGAGAGAGGAGAGATTAGAGGGAGAAATTTGAGCAGACTTAAGCATACTCGTTAACAGCAATATGTAATAAGCTTAAAGAGCATTCACATCCGATTTCTTATTATTATTTGCAAACCTTTTTAAGAGGCAAACACAAGCTTAAACCATTTGGGAATTATAAAGTAAAGGAAGTGATATTAAAGATGGTACAGAAAACAAGAGAGAAAGAGAGAGATAAAAGGTAAGACAGAGATAGCTACAATTGTCTGAAAGAATTCAAATAAGAATAATGGTAAAGTAGCTTTTTATAACTTGAGAAAAATGTCCGAAATTGGACAGAAATCAATAAGAAGAATGTAGAATTAACCGAAAGAATAGGAAAGGAATAAAAACATTGGAAAATATATAGAAAAGAATGGACCACAAAGATAACAAAATGTGATAGAGATAAGAAAGTAATTAATGTAAAAAGAGATAATTTAATAAAAAGAAAGAAGGAATGCGATAGATAAAAAGTGAAAAGATAGAAAGTAAGATAAGAAAACATAAGATAAGACTAGAAAAAAAAAAGGAAAAGACAGAAAAGAAATTAAACAACATGGGAAAGGAAGATAAGGAAAGTTAAGTTAGAAAAGATATTGAATGGAAGATTAAAGATGAAAGCATGTAAGGAGAAAGAAAGGTGAGAGAAGAAAAAAATTTAGCAAAACATTTAGGGAAGAGAAAAATTAGGAAATAAAGAAAAAATATTACAGGGGTCGGCACTCGAAGTGTTACCAATAAAAAACGCTGTAATTTTGTCAATTTTTTTAGTTTTCATTTCAAAGCTTCAGATTATTTTGAAAACATTTCAAGCTTTAGGAAAATGTATTTATTGTTTGATGTAGCCAGCCCTAGCGCGGATTACAGCATCGAGTTTGGTCGGGAAGGCTTCACACGCAGCACGATTGTGGTCTGATGGTATTTTGCCTATTCTAGGAGAAGAGCAGTTTTCAAAGCGTTGACCGTCTCATATTTTTTAGTTGACACTTTGGCCTCCAGAATGGACCATATGGAAAAATCGATTGAGTTTAAGTCTGGGCAGAAGGGCAGCCATTGCTGTGATGAAATGAAGCAGGAAACGTTGTCTTGTAAAAATCGTTGGGTTTGTTCGGCTTAATGAGACTGTGCCGAGTCTTGCTGAAATATCCAATGGTTTCTACGGAATTGTTTACGTGCCCAAGGAACCAAAGCATCTATTAAGATCGTTTTAAGGTAGATATGTTGGTTAACCTTTACATCCTGCTCGATGAAAACCAGCGGTGAGCGTCCTATGGCAGTTACTGCGACCCAAACCATCACTGATGCAGGTGCTTGCTTTCGCAGAGCAATCCGTTTTTCTAAATTGTCGTCTGATTTGTCCTTTAACCATACGCGATCGAACTGCTTGCTTAAAAATTGCTGAACTATAAAAATTTTTTTATCAGAAAATGCAATATTTTTAAGTTTGCCACTAACGTGCAAGTGTTGCACTTTTGCGCTTCAAGTCCATTTAGATAACTTTTTTTTACTGCGACATATATCGATATACTTTTGTAAGCTTGTAGACAATTAATCACACAAACACCAGCGAAAACTTGTGCGCGCTGTCTATTGCCGTTTGAATGCTAGAGCAGCGTAATGCTAGTAACACTTCGAGTGCCGACCCCTGTATAAGATTGGTAAGCTGATAAATAAAACAATCTAAGGAGACTTTAGTAAAGTAAAAAAAAATGATAAGTTAGTGGAATTCTTTAGTTTGTTGAGTTAATAAAATCTCAATAGACATCTTTGGTTAAATGCTGAAGAAATACTTAAAGAAACATGAAGTAAGTAGGTATAAATTGTGTTTAGAAAAACAAAAATTTAAACAATATCTATATAAATTAAAAAAGTCGCCGTCAGCGCAAATCAGTAAATTTTGTTTATTATTAAAAATACGAATTTCTTTTTATTACTAATAAAAACGTTACTGCAAGTTAAAGTAACATATGTCTGATTTAAATGCCATAAATATTAAAGGCTGAAAAAAAAGCTGTTCATGTTTTCGAATTTGGAATTAACCGTGTCAGCAGCAAAGCTGACATGGAGCTGGTATGAATCTGACATTTGGCTTATTTACTACACACGTAATATTAGACAAGAGAGAAGAGAAGAGAAGAAGAGCGTGGGCAGAGGGGACGATGAGGAGGAGAAAAGGGAGTCAGCTGGCAAAAACGCAAATATTTTCTATGTTGGTCAAGTCGAGTGAATTTGTTGAGTGTCCCGGGCACAAAATGCCAAATGAAGTGGAAGCAAGGAATTTCACACAATGTGAATCGAGCTAAAGTCCTGCTGTTTATTCCCCCTCCTGCCTCCTTTTGCATTCTCCCCGGGCAGCCGCAGCAGACACATATGTGATTGTGAATGATGGAGGATGGAGAATGGAGGATGGAGGATGAGCAAATAAGCCAACAAATAAACAGGCAAACAAACAAACAATACGAAACGAAACGAACAGTCGGAGAACACAAACAAAATAAAGGGAGACAGAAAGAAAGCGGGAGAGAGAGAGAGAGGCAACAAGTGGTGTGTAAGGGAAGAGAAGAGAAGTTTGTTGAAGTGTAACGTGCCTTTGACTGTAAGAATTTTTAACTCGAAAATCACATAAACTGAGTGTCCCCTGGTCTAACTCGTTAGAGCCATTGTATTTCTCGGATGCCGGTTGTCGGTGTGTTGTGTGACACGCCCACATTAGCCCCTGGTTAGCCCATGATTCTCTAAACCTTCCCTTCCCCCTTGGCTCGCCACTTGAAGGCAGTGACACCTGCAGCTGCCTTTTCATTGTGTTGGCTTCAAAAAACCTGCTTCATTATTACGCTCGATTGTGCACTTGTTGTTCTTATTGTTGTTGTAACTGTTGTTGCTATTGTTGTTACAGGTGTGTGTTTGTTGCAGGTATTACTATCCTCTAAAGGCGTGACACGATTTATGCTCTTGACTTAAAGTTACATACCAGTGGCGCCTAAAACGCCAAAAGCTTAACCCATGCAATAGGAACTCATAGCTCTGCCGGCGTCGCAGTCGACACATGTATAGAGAGAGAGAATTCGTGTATTCTATAAATAGCAAATTCGACAGCTTATGCTCTCACGATGCGTGTCTTCGGCTTTTTGTTCTCTCACAAAGCCTCTAATCGGCCGATCCTTTTTTGATGTCGGTCGCTGATCTGCGCTCAATGTGAAGTGACTGTAGAGCGCTAGACTCTTATCATACACTGCAACTGATGCTTTGCTCAACTGTAATGCATTAATTCCATTTTTTCAGTGTAAAGCAGTAAAACGTTTTGTTAACTTCGTGTTTCGCTGTTACGCACACAAGCGCAATGTTTGATTGGGTGATTTTGGACACCACTGCTCTATACGAAAGACATCCCTGCCAGCATTTGGAAGATCGTTTTTGCAAAAATCACCTTGAGGAGTCTTCTTTAAGACCCTTCGATTTCTCCCGACAACAGTCTCATTTATGATTAGAAAACGACTAGAAAAGGCTCAAATTTGATCACTAATATCTTGAAATGCTGGCTGGGATTGGCACTTTATTCTTTTTAATATGCTTAGCTTCAACAAGACTCAACATTACTTTAGCTAATTCACGTTAATAATTCAATACGTTCTCTTAACCGTCTGTGACTTTGAGGTATTTCAGAGTTTTAAAAAATGTTGCTCGGTCAATTAAAATTTTTTTAAATTTTTTCTTATGCATTGTGTTTTTGTCTTCGTTTGACGATATTCTTTTGGATCCATAGAAATAATTATGCAATTATGAAAATACATTCTAGGTGAGATTATCTCGTGTTGAAGCACGCAACCGTCTCTAGGAATAACACGCAGATACTTATTATGTACGACAACGTGCAATGATGAAATGTGCAACGAAAGAGAGAGGGAGACAATAAGTGGGAGATAGGGCAATAGAATGAGCCAACATTTTATTTGTTGTCCTTCACATTCTCCATTCACACTTTTGCTGGAAAACAAAGAGAAGCTCTGCCCTTGGGGAGCTCAGAGTTGCCCCCGAACCAAGGAGCTACACAGAAAAAAACACCCACTATTTCGGGATAAAATTTAAAAAAGTTTGGCAAACTACGAAGTACTTGATATGACGTACGATCTTTCAATTCCTTCTTCGCAATCACATAAAATGGTTAGAATCTTTTCAGTAAAATGAAATATTCTCGACCAGTGGTGTCCAAAATGCCAAAAGCCTATCCAATGGGAGAGGAGCTCATAATTTTGCCGGCGTCGCAGTCGACACACGCACAGAGAGAGAATACGTGTGTTCTATAAATAGCACATTCTGTGGCTTGTGCTCTCACGATGCGTGTCTGCGGCTTTTTATTCTCTCACGAGGCATCTGATCGGCTGATAATTTCTGATGTCAGTCGCTTATCTGCGTTCAATGAGGAGAGACCGCAGAGCGTAGGACTTTTATCCTACACTGCAACTGATGCTTTGCTCTCTTTGTGTCGCCAACTGTAATAGTGCGTCAGTTTGCGTATGCTTTCATTTCTTTTTTTGCAGTGTAAAGCAGTGAACGCAATGTTTGATTGTGTGAGCTTGGACACCACCGATCTAGACATTAAACTAGACTATTTTAAAGCTGAGTTTTTTTTCATTTCTTTCCGCATATTGTGTAAATTGGAAAATATTATCCCAAATGTATACTCAGAAAATGCATGCTTAAATCAAGAATTTTAAACTTGAATTTTAGAATAATATTTTCTTTCTGTGTAAATATGGACAGTGGGGCAGAAGGTGGGACAGGAGCTCGAAGTGATGCTGCTAACGTTACCTTTCGCATTGCAATGTGTGTGTGCTGTCTCTCTCACTCTCTCTCTCTCTCACTCTCTCTGTGTCCCTCCCTTTTATCTTCTCTCTTTTCCCCATCCGCTGTCGTGGACAGGAGGACAGGACACCGCAACTTTAGCTGTCTGTCAAATATGCTGGAGAAATATTTCAAATTGTGGCTGCTAAAAATTGAACGTACTGTGCGAGTACAACAACAAAAACAATAACAATAACAACAACAATAACAACAACGCTTTTGGCCACATTGGGGACTCGGTACAGCGAACTGGCGACCCGTCGACCTGGCGACCTGGCGACCTGCTGCCTTTCAAATTGCCAACCCACTTTTGGTGTTGTATTCATTTCATTTATTTATTTGGTATTCAAAGCGCAGGTCGCTTCACTTGCCGCTTGCCACATGCCACATGCCGCTTGCCACATGCCACATGCCACACGGCAACAACCACACGCCAAGAATTTCATTATTTGCACCTTTTGTGCAATTTTAAAGCAAATCCACAACAAAAAAAAAACGCTCTTCAATTATTCATTTCGACTATATTCTTTTTTTAAGACACTGCCCACGCCCTCAAATACTCGACAGCGCAAGTGAATATTCGTGAGTGGGCAAAGTGAATACTAGAGTATAATTTGGGTACTGCCTGGTAGTTCCAAACTACCGGTAAGAACAAAGAAATGTTCTTTTTACTAACTAAGGAAATTATCAAAGTTAAAAGTTATGAATAATGGGGTGGAAAAAAAGAATATAAGATAAAAGAAAAATTAAAAAGCAAATTAATTAATTAAAATTAAATTTTTCTTTTTTTTCAAAATAAGATTGCTGTACGAATAGTTGAAGGATTTGTTAATTGCATTCTCTTGTAATTGTACTTGTAGTTCATATGAGTAAAAAATATTAAGTATACGCTAAATTACCAAAAAAAAAAAAAAAACATGTTGACAACAAATGAATACACAAAACACAATAATAATTCTTTTTTTTTTATTGAAATACTGTAAGAGTAGCTGTGAAATTATTTGCATACTCACTTCTAGTTCATTTGGTTACAAAATTTTACGTATACGCAAGTTACCAAAATAAAACATATCAAAATCGAATGTTGAAAACAAATTATAAAAATCAATAAAATACAAAACAATAGTCCTTTTATTTTTCATTATAAAACTACTTTAGCAATAGCTACAATGTTAAATTATTTGTAGTTGATAAATATTACGATATTAAACGATTTGCATTGAATTATGCAGAATCATCTGACAATATGTTCACTCAATCACTTGTTGAGTTATTCTTGTTGTTGTTTCGCTTAAGGATGAAAGAGGATTCAGCACAATATCATCAAATCGCACGCAAATGAAATTTGTTATGAATCCTTAAACTTCCAGAGCGAATTCAATGATCACATCTAATAATTTTGGTCCAACAAAGTCTTTCATAAATTAATATCTGAATATTCTTTGCTATATTTCGTTTTTTATAATATTATTAAATAAAGCAACAGCTTTCCCTCCCAATCTACCAATTTTGTGACCTTTTTCTGGGTTGTGCAACTAAAAATCAATTTAAGTCAAAATTAGATTTTCAAAATCAACAATACAAGGCACAACACCAACACACACACACATGGTTGACTACAAAATACATTAGTGAGAGTCATACCGCTTTCTCAATTTCCCACTCTCTCCCTCTCTCTCTCTCTCTCCCCCCCCTTTCGCGGAACGTAACCCACACGCAAAGTTTAAATATGAGTTTGGAAAAAAGTTTAGCAAGGCGTAAATATTTTGTGGCAGCCTGTCTGGAATTTATCCTGGCATTCTTCTTCTTCTGCTCCTCCTTCTTCTTCTCCCTCTTTAGTCAACTGCCAAAGGGACCTAAGGACCTAAGGCTGAGACTGAGACTGTTTATCCTTTATGCGCGGCACACTTTCAGGCAGCGCACGAAAACTGCCGTTCTCAGTGTTTGATTTATGCCGCTTGAATTTTAAAATTTTCCCTTTTTCGCCCAACAACAACAATTGAATACAGTTGAACAATATTTGCAATACATATTGAAGTTGAAATACTCTAGTTCTCATATTTCAAATAAGTAATTTAAATTCAAGTTAATAAATTAATGTTTACCGAGTTCTTGAATTTACAAAAAAATTCCTGTCCTTTTATATGAATATTTTTTTAAAATATCTCGTCTTTTTATTTCAATGTTCTCTCTCTCTAATTTTTTTGCACAAGTTTAAAGTAACATAATGAGTTGTTTTTAAAAAATTTAATATATTCGAAATCCATCTTCTGTGCTAATCTAAATCTTTAAATATTTAATACTTGGGCTGTAAATGTTACATAACAATTGACAAAATCAAAATACCATTTGCAAGTTCAGAAAAAAGGAAGCAGAAAAACAAGCGCACGCCAAATCCGATTAAGTTTTCACCGTTTTTTTTTTGTTTTTGACTACTGCAGGAAAAAAGGAACAGTCACCCCTGACCCCTGACCCTCGACCCCTCACATCTGACATGTATGTTTTGTGTGTTTGTGTGTTAGGGGAAGCAAAGAGTTTTACAAAAGATCAAAAACTTGCGCCGTTTTCAATCTGAAGACAACGTCGCGTGTTGTTTCCCATGACCCATGACCCATGACCCCGACTCGCTGAAAAGCGAAAGGATTCAATTTGGTAGTGAGTGGAAAGTGGAAAGTTAAAGAACTTCACGCACGCCATCAACAATAAATCAAAGTCTTTGAAGTCGTATTTCCATCTTTATCCACTGATATTTTCTAAAATTATTAAATAGTTGGCATTCTGAATTATCAGAGATTTCGTTGGGGGAATCATAAATCTGAGAGTCTAATATTCTTGTACAGAATAATAATTCTTCCTGAGGAACTTTAATGATTAAATGTTAGTAAAAATCGTTCACTACAGATTAGAATTAATATCTGCCAAAGAAATTTACTGAAATTTGGTAAATATAATACATAGAGAGAATATTATCAAAGTCAGCTCAATTTATAAAAAGTTGCCAGAGTATCAACAAATGATTCACATATCAATTTGACTGAAGTAGTCACAAATAATTCAACCATAATCAGAATCTCTCTTTTAAATTCAAATTAAAATTCTTTCCAGCTCTTTATAATAAATTTGTATCTTTAATATTTTAATTAATTTGTTGTTGTTTTTCTGATAATTTCGTTCGTGAAACAAGATGTAATTTTAGTACACAATAATTTCGCTTGTCGCTTTTCCCAATTCCGAATTCCAATCCCTAATGACTTTCGTCAAGTCGTCAAGTCGTCAAGGCGAAAATGTCATAATAGATTTCTTAACGCGTTTCGTTTTTGTTTACACCCTTGATTTTTTCGTCCCCACTCTGGACACACACTAATGCCTTTTTTCTCCTCGGATTGATTTTGTTTGCTGATAGGGCAACGCTGTCAGGAAATTCACTGAAGCATTGACCACACCACAAATCAGTAAATCAGTGAGCATTGTTTGTGTTTTTATACCCGGAAAATCAGTCATACAAAGTGAAAAAAAGAATAAGGGAAAATTCCCAGTCGACTAATTACCGCAAAAATCATAGAATGAACATACAGCACAGATATTAGTTAAATAGTTCGTAAAGTGTATAAAATATAGAATACATTTTAAACTCTCTTTCTTTCTTTTAATCAAAATGAATTTATCTCTTCCTTATTCACTTTCTTTTCACTTGAACTTTCTTTTTTAATCTCATCTGATTCTCATCTCTCGCTTTCACTCTCTATTGTTGATCACTATTGTATTCTTACAGTTATATTAATTTCAATTGTTTCTTCATTATCGAAATCGCGACGTTTGATTTTATCCAGCTGAAAATAAAGACTGATTGCAATCAAATATTTCTTGAAAGATCAGCACTTTTTATTGGAAAACAATCGTTCACTCTTTTCACTCTCTTAACATAACTTGCAGAATGTTTTTACTCTCTTACTTTATATGAAATACGAAATTTAATTCGATAAACATCTTAATTGTTTAAAGTAATTTTTTACTCCTCTTCCAAATTAGAAATCTAAACTTGAACTTTTCACAATTATAATTAATTTTTTAAATTTATTAAACGTCATTTATTATTTATATCATATTTTGTCCATTTGTTTTGATTTGCAGCTTAAATAAATTTAATGCTCCACACTTCTGATCTCAACTTATGAAGTCATCATTATCTCTTTTTCCCTTGAATTTAATGAAAACATTTCTCTTTAAAGTTAGTATTCTCTGTTTGTATTTCGGTCGCTCTTGCCTTTCTGTATGCTCTCATTTGCTCTCTTCAAAGTAAAAGCCCTCCAATGATCATTTGCTCCTTACAAAGCTTTACTTTGTGCTCTTCCAAAAGCGATGACAATGCAATTTGCATTTTCTCTCGGCACTGGCAACAAGGGCAAGAGATATGTTTGAAAATCCACAGATATGAAAATGAAAACAAACAAGTGTTAATGCTACAGTTACTCGACTACAAAATACCCTCTGCTGTTTTGATCATAAGTAAAAAAGTAAACTTATTTAATATAAAGAATCTTAAGATTTTTAACATTATATTCTTTGATTCACAATTATTCTTAATTAATGGCTGCCCATAGATCGGCTGGTACGATTTTGACGAAATTTGGAAATGTGTGCCTAGAAGACCATAGAAGTTGAAAGAAACAAAAACAAAATGTTTATCTTCAAATTTTATTTTTTTCGATTTCCATACATTTTTCAGCTATTTTCGATAACATTTTGTATGCAGAAAAATAGCTAGATATTCACCTGTAAAAAACTACAAGTATAACAAGGATAACTAAACAGTTCAAATTTTATACTTATATTTTTATTATTTCTCTTTACTATGAAATAAATTTTGCCTCGATATCTCTCACATGCCCCGAGCTAGAATTTTTAAAGTGTCAATACTTTTTTGGGTATTTAAATACCCATTAGCCGTTAATGGGTTAAATATCTAATATAATCAGGCGTGCCACCGAAATCACAAGCGAATTAGAATTCCGCAGAAAGCATTTCCGCACGGAAATTTCCGAGGTGCCACAAAACTTCGAATGATTTAATATTTTTTAGCATTTTCACCAACCTTTTCGAAGTAGGCTGCTAAGGGTTGGCACCTTCTCAGATGAAATTACCCAAGGGTTTGTTTAGCATCTTTTTTAGGTTATTCATTGCAGAACCATAAGCTTTTATTTTTTTTTCTTATTTTTTATATATGTATATTAGGGTGTCCCTTATTTGGTCAAAGTCAATATTTTTAAACGCATACGGGCTAGATCTGTCATTAGGTCCTAAAGCACTCAGAAATAAATTTTTACCTCAATCGGAGTATGACCGTGCCGACTTGGATCGGAAAATTTCAATATAATATGGGACAAAAATTTTTTTAATTTTTTATTTTTTCATTAGGTCCTAAAGAACTCAAAACCAAGTTTTCACCTTGATCGGAGTACGGTAACCCATTCAAATTTGCATCGAAACATAAAAAAACAGTATTTTAACACTGATTATACATTTTTCGATGATTTTTCATGTTTCGATGCAAATTTGAATGTGTTATCGTACTCCGATCAAGGTGAAAGCTTGGGTTTGAGTTCTTTAGGACCTAATGAACAAAATAAAAAAATAAAAAATTAAAAAAAAAATTTTTTTTTTTTTTGTCCCATATTATATTGAAATTTTCCGATCCAAGTCGGCACGGGTTATCATACTCCGATTGAGGTAAAAATTTATTTCTGAGTGCTTTAGGACCTAATGAACAGATCTAACCCGCATGCGTTTAAAAATATTGACTTTGACCAAATAAGGGACACCCTAATGTATATTTATATAATTTAATTCATTTATTTAATAATGGACTTTGTTTATCTACAACAAATTTAAAAGCAATTGGCGCGACAAAATGAAAGCTACTCGACAACTCTAGCAATTGTCTACCAGTAGTCTGGCAACTCTTCGTGACAAATGTTTTCACAAATTGCACAATAAGTTAAAGGTTTTTTCGGTTAAACTTGGTTAAACTTGATTTACCTCAACAGAGCTGTGGCGTACCACTACAGCGGCAACAGCCCGATCTGGCAACGACGCATGGCATAAACCAGATGCTGGTTCCGTGAGCGATCTCCGGAACCGCTTCAGTACACATTCAGTCTACATACAACAACCAACATAGACACACGCATTATCATCGCGCTTCGGCGCTCGGATAGACTTTAATCCATTTCAAATATCCAGAACATTACATCAGCATTTTGCAAACACAAATATTTAGTTGTTAATTAAATATAATTGAAATAAAGAAAACTTATTATTTCCACAGAGCTATATTTTGAATGCTTAATTTAAGGAAAACAGAAGTGGTTCCATATATAAATTTTAAATACTATACTTTGAATTCTGACTAAAAATGTGGCATCGCTGCCCCTGACTTCGAAAATCTAAATCGGACTGGGTGGCAGCATCGGACGCCAGCGGATTTAGTGCTAGTTTATTTCGCGTAAAACTTTTCTGCGAATTGACCTGTGACACAGCGAAATGAAATTGAGGTGAAATTCAAGCGAAAGCGATTTCTGTGGCATCCCTGAAAACTTTAACATTTTAAAAATATAATAATTTAACTTAAGTCTTTAAAAAATTAAGACTTAAATTCGGTGAAGAGTTCTAAGTGTTACAACCCAAGACACAGTCAGACAGCCCCTTGCAGACAGTTATTACAGGGCGTATCTAAACAGAGATTTGTCAGTTTTCAAATGATATTCGATGCTCGCGTCTCATAATCGATCTATCAGCAGAATTAAATTATAAATGATTTGCCAACTCGACAGCAGTTGAAGGGGCAATGGGAATATCTCTAATCCCCACTCTGGTTCCCCTCTTAACCCCCAACAACCCCCGGTTCAGGCTTCCCGTCGTAATCTTAGTGCTTCCTCAATTTGAGTTGCTCGTGCAAAGTTGCAGCGCAGTAAAAAGTTGAGAAAAAAGCGAAAAAATAACTGTAAATGCGAAGCGAAGAAGTGAAAGAAGTAATAAAATTATTTTTGCCAAAAGCAAAGCTAAGGGAAATTCCCAAGGAAAAGCCATAAAGCCGTAGTCCGCAGTTCTCCGTCCGCAGTTCCGCGCCAGATAAAGTTTTAAATGCCGCTCCGAAGGGAGAGAAAAGCGAAGAAGCAACTGAGACTGAGACTAAGACACTAGGAAACTACCCAAAAGAAAACAAGACTGTGGCAGAGACAGACAGACAGACAGACAGTGGGACAGACTGGCTGAAAAGCAACTTAAAACTAACATAATAAAATGGCAAAAAAAAACATCTTTAGGACGACTTTCTTGCCCAGATAAAGTTAACGCTCGATTTTGTCCCTGACCAGATCAAAGCCGGGGTCAACTGGGTGTACGAGGTTTCTAGCCCCGCTGGAGAGAAGCTCCATTACAACTCCCGACCATTACGCACACTTGATACTCATTGATTTCTGCCACAGAGTTTAGAAATTGTCTCGCGAACGCGTCGAAAGTTGTAATTAAAATCTCGAAGCCAACAAGCCAAAAAATCCGTGCCCAACAACAAGAAAACAGAGCCCAAGCAGATCCCAAGCAGACCACATCCTACCAAACTTTGACTCTTCAACTTGACCTCAAATGGGGTAGCATAGTCGCAAGACTCTGTTTGTCAAACTTACAATTGAGTGTGCTTATTATAATCATAATCTATATATACATATAAAATTCTTTGTCCTGACTGAATGACGGCGTTTTGCGAAATTCGACCTCTAAGTGGGTCAAATCGGGGACAAAGGCGTCACGTTTAATTAGGAGAAATATTATTTGAATATAAGGATAAATCTTGCATATATCTGTTAAATTTCCTTGGGTATTTAAGCTTCATTCATTATCACCAAAAAAAAAAAAAGACTTTTAAGAATTTAAAACCATCATATGAATATTTTGATTTATCTCCATTCTCACTTATAAATTTACATTTGAAAAATTGTATTAATATTAATCAACGCTGTATACAATTAATTGCATTTCTAGGGTGTGTTCAATTCGTTCACCTTAAGAGGTATTTTCTTTTTGAAGACAGCATCTTCAAGTTGCCAGTTGTCGTCACCGAGCACAAAACCAATTGAGGTACGAAAATTGCAAACTTTGTCTACGCCAAACGCCAAAGCCCTGCGGAAATATTGATTCTTGTCTAGGTCGACCCTCGCCCCCTCCCCCATTCCTCTCTCTCTGCCATCCAACCCCTGCCTTAACCCCTTCACCCACCCTTTTGCAGTTTCATTCATGCTGCCATCTCCACAGCCTTCGTCTTCGTCTAACTGTCCAAAAGTCATGTGGACAGAGGGCGAGGGGAGCCACAAAAGTTTGCATTTTTCAGCAGACTTCTCTACTCTTTTTTCACTGGGAGTGTGTGTCATGCTAATTATAAATCGAAACTTCCGGCGACACTTTGTCAACTGCAAAAAGTTGTCGCCTCTTTTTCTCTTTTCCGTTTTTGCCAGTTTTTTTTCTTAAAAAGTCTTCGACTCGCACTTTTCGACACTTTCAGCGATTTTGTCTTTTGCAATGTTGCAAGTAAATTAAATTCACGCCAAATCAATTTAATAAATATTTTAAATTGTTTAACATGCTGCTAGTTTAATGAAAACTTTTCAAATATGGCTAGCAGCAGAAAAATGGCTATTGGAAATGTGAAACAATTTAATAAACAAAATAGCTATAATAGAGAAAATGCACAACAATCTAAGCATAATTAAAAATCAAATTAAATAAGAGGTATTACTACTTATACACGAATAATTTTTTTTGTGAAAATTGGCCTAAAGTCAAACAAATTATTTTCTCTAGTAAACCAGTCTGTATTTCAAGGGAGAGCAATATATTTATTAAAGAAAGTCTTTCATTAAATATTAAATAAGTGGGAATGGCTAGAATTGAGCTCCTGACTATAGGATACCATTACTTGTTTAAATAAATATAAAATAATTTTTATTTCATACTTTTTGGCACTTGAATTGCTTAAAAATTAAGTTTGGCCGATCTTGTTGTGATTAAGAAGAATGATAGCTTATAAAAATTATCAACGTTAATTACCAAAAAATAGAAAGTATTCCATTGATCAACAAAATTTATCACAATTCACCAGCTTTCATAAATATGTATTTATGAATATAATTTTGTATTTATTACTTTACAATAATATAATATTTGTATAATCAATAATTTAATAGATAAACTCAAATTCAAATAACTTTTCTAAAATCATACGATTCGACTAATTTTCTAAAATTTATTGCTTGGTTATTGAATAAAACAAAACAAAATAAATAAATATGGTATTTATAGAATAACATTATTGAATTTTATTTGTCGTTTTTTTAAATTTGTAGCTGAAATCCAGAAATCGCTGTACAAAATCAAATCAAAGCGTTAACGGGAATTGCAGTCGACTTGTGTAATGGTAATGGAAATGGTCAGTCATTAAGTGTCTGTCAGACTGTCTGTCCGTCTGTCCGTCCGTCTGTCTGTCTGTCTGACAGAGGCGTTAAATGAGTGTGTTGTCCAAAATCAAATTACCTGTAACTGTCGCTCACTCAATCTGCCTATTTTCACCCATTTTCCATACATACATATCTATTGTATAGCAGATACATACATACATACCATAACATATATTGTATAATATCCCTGGTGTTTTCCCTAGCAATCTACACTTTCAGTCGCTTTGACATTGATTGCTTTTAGTCAAACTGTGACAATTTGGCGAGGAAGAGGCCAAGAGACTGAGAGACTGAGAGATTGTGGCAATTGTGGTGTTCTCTGGGCGGTTTGTGTCTGTGTCTGTCTCTGTGGTGTTCGTGTTCGTGGCTCACAACACTCACTTTCATGTCAGCTTGCATGATTTTAAAATATTTCATCAATTGAATTAATTATGCATAATGCGGTCAGCGCTTCACATGTAATCAACACACAACACACAACATTCCAGCTCTATAACATTGGCCTGTCACTTTTTCAATAAGCAGAATTCAGAAGGTTATTGCAGTGCCCCCGAATTGAGATTTCGTGCCCACCGCTGGTCTATAGATATGCAATTTCATTTTGAAACAGTTGGAAAAAAAAAAAAAAAATAGCAATAATAAAAATAACGGGTCACAACTAAAATTCTGGACAGATTTAGAGTGCCTGCAGCTTAGGCATGATTTGTCGTATAAATAGCAATGGTATTTGGTAATAAAATCAGCTATTGCAAAAAATTATGTTCACTATATTAGACTTCAAAATGCCTTCCAAACAGCAACAGCTGCGAAAACGTATTGTAAGCTTTTATCAAGCTCACAAACAGCAGGGAAAAACTGTGCCCATTTTATGGCGGAGGGCGAGGCAAAAATCACTTTATATTTAACACAAAAACCAATTGAGGAAGCATAGAAACAATCTGCATACAACTGATTCAAGATTCAAATACAAAAGACTATATCTTTATTAAAAAAAACAACTTTTTTGACTTTTTTTAAAATGTTCACTATAATTGTTTTTTTTGTTTAAATCAAATCACTTTTTGTTTCCAATATTAAACTATTTTTTTTCTATTTTTTTGTTATTATTTATAATCCTTTTCTTAGTTTGTTTTACTCATCCGTATCTGTCTCTGATGTGAGCTCGGAGTCGGTGTCTTATTCAATTTGTGCTGCACGCTGTGGCCAAATTGCCGCATTGCATTGTGCCACAATGTCTGAGGTCCTTTGGCGCCATTTTGTGGCCGCTTTATGGCCAGGTCGCAAGGATGCGCATCTGATCCCTCCTCGGAAACGGGAACAGGAACAGGAACATGGCGCGACCTTTAAGTCCTTAAATCCGCCTCGATGCCGCGTCCAATGTGCCTTCAACAATGTTGTCGCTGTCGTTGTCGTTGTCGTTACCGTGCAGGAATTTGCTTTTAATTTTTTAATGACACATTTTTAGAGGAGGCGAGTGATAAAGAGAGACAGAGAATGGGGGAGAATCATTTCAAGCAAAGCTCAAATGTTGGAGGCGAACGCAACTTTCGTCTTGATTTGTGGCCAGCGACAGAAAGTTGAATGAGAGAGAGAGAAAGAGAGAGAGAGAGAGGAGTAGATGCTGCTGTCTAATTTCTATAAGTGGCAAAACGGAAACGAGAAGATGAAGATGGAGACAAGTTGCCCAGCAGGGAATTTAAAATGGACGCGATTTTCAGGTGTTAATCAATTAGGCAATGCTGACAGCAGCAGAAATACATCTTTCTGCCTTCCTTTCCACTTTCCTCCTCTCCCCCCTCCTCTTCTCAAATCTTGGCCAAGATGCGGTCTGCCATTAACTGGAATATTGAGGCGTGTTCTTGATTTAAATATTTAAGCGCGCGTCGGAAAGGACAGGAAAACAACCACAGGACAACAAATGGACAGCAACAACAACTACTATAGCTCGAAATCTTAAAGCAGTGATGCCCAAATGCCAAAGGAATTCATAATTCTGCCTGCGTCGCAGTCGACACACGTATAGAGAGAGAGAGAGAGAATACGTGTGTTCTATAAATAGCGCATTCTGTGCAGGCTTGCCAATTTTGCCTATTTTCGGATAGATTTGTCAAATTTTTCGGATGGATAAGCAAATTTGGAAGAAATATTATAAAGATAATGTCGGATTCAGCAGCAGCCTAATCCGTTTCTATCGATATAACTATCGGGACAGTATGAACTAGATGAGCAGGCTTGTCGTGTACTGGTTCCAGTTGCATTGCATTGCATACACATACGCATACATATACACTAGCATTTTTTCCCGCGTTTTTGCTTTGTACATATCTTCTCGTTGTTGATCTGGCGAAGCTAATTGTAAAAAGCCACAGCCGCATATTATTAACCAAATCTTGCCAAAATAAAAACGTTGTTGTCGAAACCCAAGTTGTACTGATTCTTGGTAAATAGTATCCGCGTACAATTGTCAAAAAACATTGGCAATTCAACATTTGGAGGCCCCGGCGAGATTGGCTAAATAATTGTGCTAATTCAATTGTGCAGTGAAGTTCGGTGTTCGCTGAAAACAAAATCATACATACATAAGTGCGTGTGTGTGTTGCAAAGCAACAGTTTCATATTGTCGTACTTTGTGTCTTATTGGGAAAGGCACCGCAAGTAGACTCTCGCTCGTTGTTGTTGTTGCCATTCTCAGCCTTCTTATATACATACGCTTGTACATAAGCGGCTGTGCGGTTACTGACTTTTGTTGTTGCTTGCATTTCTTTCGCCGTTGCATTGTTGCCAAGCGCCATCATGGCAAACACAAACGCTGATGATTCGCGAATTGCAGACAGGGTGACCTTTTTCAAACGCAAAGTGTCTGCATTGTTTGAGCGCGCTAAAAATCTCGAAAGTGATTTATCAACAAACAAGCTTAATGATCTAGACCCTGTCGAGCTAGAAGTGCATTTATTACGTATTGAGCAAACTAAATCTACCTTTAACGGCGCGCATAATTCGTTAGAAGAACTCGACTTCGACGAAATTGGCAGCAAGGTGCGCGATGACTTTGACGATTTAATGGCTAAGCTCGAGGCTCGTGTGCGCGTAATTATTCAAAAACATCAGTCAAATGCCCCGCCACATTCGACATTTGGGCGCTATGATGACACTCTTAATCAAACCGTGATAGTGGCTAATAGATCGCGTTTGCCCGAGCTCAAGCTGCCTACATTCTCCGATGGCTATACGGAATATGCCAATTTCTACGCAATGTTTGAGTCTGTCGTCGACAAGGATCCCGAATTGACCAACATTGAGAAGCTGCAGCATCTTCGCTCATGTCTGTCTGGCCCTGCGTTGGATGCGGTTAGATCGTTAGATTTTATCGGTGCCAATTATCGTGTGGCTCTCGATATTCTTAATAAACGCTTTAGTAACAAACGTATTGTTTTCCAGGCACACATAAAGGAGATTCTTGGGCTCAAGAGGGTAGACAACGAGTCTGCGGCACAACTTCGGCAATTCTCTGACAAGGTCAACTCGCATATGCGTGCGTTAAAGACATTGGGCAATTCGGAGCAGATTTCAGGATGTTTTATTGTGCAAACACTCCTTCAGAAATTGGACGTGAAAACCCAAAAGAAGTGGGATGACGCTTGCTCCTCGGACAAGGTGCCGACAGCTGATGAGTTCTTTGAGTTTTTGGAAAGACGATGCCAGAAGCTGGACAGCGTACAATATTCGACGTCAGCAAATTCTCATATGGGCAAATCTAACCAAAATGCTAACCCAAGAAAGGCGTTTGTGGCCGAGACTAGCCAAGGTGGATGTGGCTTCTGTGATGAACGCGGCCACGGAATCTATTCATGCAGTAGATTTGCAAATTTGTCTCCATCTCTGCGCCATAAGGAGGTAAAAAAACTGGCTCTATGTTTCAACTGTCTAAAGAAAGGGCATCAAACTCGTTCATGTAGCAGCAGTCATTGTCGCACCTGTGGAGGAAAGCACCACAGCCTGCTGCATTTTGCTACCTCTTCTGATTCTCAGGCATTAGGACCAGCAAACACATCGTCTGCCGCCAGTATGCCCTCGTCGACTACAGCTCACTCTGCTACCTCTCTTGCTGCCCAAGGTCTTCAGTCTGGTGTCGTGCTTTTGGCCACCGCAGTGGTCATGGTGAGAAATAGCGCTGGCTCTTTGGTTCCGTGCAGAGCGTTACTGGACTCTGGTTCTCAGCTGCACATGGTAACTTCTCGTTTCGCACAGAGGCTGCATTTAAAGAAAACCAGATCTTCGGCCGTCGTCACGGGTCTCGGAGACACGAACGTTTCCACTGACGGATCAGCTGTAAAAATTCATATGAAGTCGTCAACGTCAGAGTATTCAGCCACATTTGACGCCCTTGTGGCCCCAACTATCACCGACAGTCAGCCTAGCTTTGCAATCGACACGTCGGATTGGAAGATTCCCTCCAACATTACACTGGCTGATCCAGCGTTCAACAAGCCACAGCGAGTGGATCTTTTAATTGGAGCGAGCCTTTTCTATGAGCTGCTATCTGTTGGGCAAATCATGCTGTTGCCAGGATTGCCGCTGCTTCAAAAGACGCGCCTTGGCTGGGTCGTGACTGGTGGCTTTGAGAAGCATCGTAGCACTTCGTTGTTGTCTACTGGCAGCGCTCTTATCAGCGAGGCTGCTCAGCTGGACTTCAGGTTGGATGACTTGGTTCGACGGTTTTGGGAAATTGAGAGTTTGGAAGAGCCCGTGGTAAAGGCCAGCAAGGAAGAATTGGAATGCGAGCAACACTTTGCAAAAAACTTTTCTCGGTTGCCGTCTGGCGAATATATGGTTCGGTTGCCTCTGAAGCACAGTGCAGAGCTTCTAGGCGACTCCTATGACCAGGCATATCGTCGTTTCCTCAGCATTGAACGTAAATTGGGCCGTCATGCGCATCTAAAGGAGCAGTATTCAGCTTTCATCAAAGAGTTTCTGGATCTGAACCACATGTCGCAAGTTGCTCCTGAGTCCATAGATTGCTGCAAGTATTTTCTTCCTCACCATTGCGTCTTGAAGGAGGACAGCACCACAACAAAGTTGCGTGTGGTGTTTGATGGCTCTGCGTCGACCGATTCAGGATACTCTCTTAACGACGTGTTGATGGCCGGCCCAATCATACAGCCAAAGCTGCTTCATATTTTGGTTCGCTTTCGCACATATCCTGTAGCGCTAACAGCTGACATTTGTAAGATGTACCGCTGTGTTCGAGTTGCCATGCCTGATAGCTTTTATCAATGCATCCTGTGGAGAGATTCGCCTGAGGAGGGCATAAAGGTATTCAAATTGGATACGGTGACATATGGAACCAAATCTGCATCATTTCAATCAGTACGCGCAATGCACCAGTTGGCCATTGATGAGCGTGATGTTTATCCAGTTGGTTCAAAGGCCCTACAACAGGAGTTCTACGTTGACGATTTTATCTCCGGAGCGAACTCAGTGGCAGAAGCCAGGCAAAAGATGGATCAGACGTGCGCTATATTGGCCCGTGGCCAGTTCAAGCTTCGCAAATGGTGTTCGAGTCACGAGAAGGTCCTTGATGGAGTAGCTGCTGAAAACAGAGAACAGTTTTTGAAGTTCGATGATGGAAGCGATGTCACCAAAGCCCTTGGCCTTGTATGGGACCCAGCAGTTGATACGCTTTTATTTTCTTTTTCTGCATTAGACTCTAGAGTGAAGCCGTCGAGACGCTCAGTTCTGTCTATTGTTGCCCGATTTTATGACCCGCTTGGATTATTAGGCCCAGTCATAACTAAAGCAAAGATTTTTCTTCAGCAGCTCTGCAAGGATCAACTGACTTGGGATGAAAGTTTGCCTCTAGCACGTGACACGGCATGGAAGGAGTTATGCAGTAGTTTCCAGAGCATTCCACACGTCTCGTTTCCCAGAGTAGTGCTCATCGCAGATGCTGAGGTGGAGATTCATGGATTTTGCGATGCCAGTTTGGAGGCTTATGGAGCTTGCGTCTACGTGGTCACCAGAGGTCAGACTGTCACAAGTAGACTCCTGTGCTCCAAGTCGCGAGTTGCGCCTTTGAAGACGTTGTCCGTTCCGAAGTTGGAACTTTGTGGAGCGAAGCTATTGGCAAGCCTGATGTATGAAATTAAGCGTACGGGAATCTTCTTCAGCCAGTTTTATTGCTGGTGCGATTCATCAGTGGTTCTATCCTGGATTAGAGATGAGCCTTTCAAATTTAATGTTTTCGTTGCGAACAGAGTGTCTGCAATACAGGAATTGACCCTCGGCATGCAATGGCATCATGTTCCAACCGATAGGAATCCAGCTGACATCCTTTCTAGGGGCGCATTTCCAGAAGTGTTGGCTCAATCCGATCTCTGGTTCCAAGGCCCGCCATATCTTGTGGATGGTCGTCCAAGCTGGCCTGCGTCTTGCATTCCCGAAAAACCTACAATTGAGTTGAGGAAGAGCGCACTCATCGTGACATCACCACATGCAGACCTCACTCTTGGATGTAAGCACACAAATTCATTTGGGTCCATGCAGCGCACATTTGGCTATGTCTACAAATTCATCAAGCGAATAAGGAATCCTGTATTAACTGTCTTAGATATTCATCATGGCACTCGCATTCTTCTGCGTCTTGTGCAAATGACGAACCTTTGGGACGACATGAAAGAGATCCGGTCTCACGGGAATGTGAGAAAGTCAAGCTCCATCGCTGCTTTGGCTCCCTTCTTGGATGAGTGTGGACTGCTTCGTGTTGGTGGCCGGCTTTGCAATTCGTCTTTGGATTATGATGGCCAGCATCCCATTATTCTGCCTCAGCGTCACGCAATCACACAAGCACTCATCGTACAGTTTCATCAAAGGAATCTTCACACCGGACCCCGTGCACTTCTGGCCAAGATTCGACTTCAGTATTGGCCAATTGGCGGACTAAGAACGGTAACCAAGGCGATAAGAGGATGTGTGACGTGCTTCCGAGCGAGGCCAAGCTTTGTGGAACCAATGATGGCAAGTCTTCCAAAGGAGCGTCTGGAAGCGGTTCGAGCATTTACGGTCACTGGAGTCGACTATTGTGGGCCATTTTTCTATAAGTCGGAGGTTCGAACGCGAGCGCCTCTGAAATGCTATGTCAGCGTGTTTATCTGCTTCACAAGCAAGGCAGTGCACCTGGAGCTGGTTAAGGATCTATCGACGGCGGCGTTTCTGAGCGCGTTAAAACGTTTCATTGCTACTCGCGGGAAGCCCAGTCAGATGTGGTCCGACAATGCAACGAATTTTGTTGGGGCCAAGAATGAGTTGCTGGAGCTTAAAACGTTGATGCTAAGCGACTCCCACCTGAAAGCAGTGCAGCAGTTTTGCCTCGCCGATGACATCGATTGGAAGTTCATTCCTCCTCGCTCTCCGCACTTTGGTGGATTATGGGAGGCGGCTGTGAAGCTGGCCAAGCACCATTTTTATCGCTCTGTTTGCCGCTCGGTGTTGCACTTTGATGAACTGCGCACCCTCGTCTGCCAAATCTGTGCAGTTGTTAATTCTCGCCCATTACTTGCACTTTCAGAGAACCCAGCAGATCTAGATGTCCTGACTCCTGCGCATTTGCTGTTCGGTGGTCCCCCAAGTTGTATCATCGAGCCTGATCTGACCAAGCTGAACTACAATCGACTAGATGGATGGCAGCGTGTGTCGCAGTTGCAACAGATGTTCTGGGCACGGTGGCGTGAAGAATACTTGACTCTTCTGCAGCAGCGAACTAAGTGGCGCTCTCCAACGCAATCGTTGTGCGTTAATGACATGGTACTCGTGAAGGACGAACACCTGCCACCCATGCGCTGGCCGCTTGGCAGGGTATTGCATCTGGTCCCTGGCAAGGATGGAGTCGCCCGTGTAGCTGATCTGAATACAGCATCTGGTGTCATCAGAAGAGCAGTGAACAAGCTGTGCTTGTTGCCTCTAAAGGACTCTGTTGAAAGACAGGCTTCCAACGGGGGGAGTATGTCGGATTCAGCAGCAGCCTAATCCGTTTCTATCGATATAACTATCGGGACAGTATGAACTAGATGAGCAGGCTTGTCGTGTACTGGTTCCAGTTGCATTGCATTGCATACACATACGCATACATATACACTAGCATTTTTTCCCGCGTTTTTGCTTTGTACATATCTTCTCGTTGTTGATCTGGCGAAGCTAATTGTAAAAAGCCACAGCCGCATATTATTAACCAAATCTTGCCAAAATAAAAACGTTGTTGTCGAAACCCAAGTTGTACTGATTCTTGGTAAATAGTATCCGCGTACAATTGTCAAAAAACATTGGCAATTCAACAGATAAAGTACTGTTTTTTAGCATTCTGTTATTTTATTTCTACCTTCTTTCCATTCTAATTCAGAAATACAATAAAAGTTTGCTAAAAAAGCAGTACCGTAATTTTTATTATTTTTTTAAAATTTGACTATTCAAATCTGGCTATTCTTTAACGGACTAATTTTGGCAACGCTGATTCTGTGGCTTATGCTCTGACGAGCGTGTCTTCGGCTTTTTGTTCTCTCTCGAAGCATCTGATCGGCTGTTGCATTCTGATATCAGTCGCTGATCTGCGTTCAATGAGAAGAGAACGTACAGCGCTAGACTCTTATCAGACACTGCATCTGATGCTTTGTTCTCTCTGTTGGAATATGCATTGATTTCATATTTTCAGTGTTAAGCAGTAAAACGTTTTCGTTGACTCCGTGTTTCGCTGCTACGCACACAAAGGCAATGTTTGACAATGTGTAAGTTTGGGCACCGTTGCCTTTAAGGAAAACCCCAAGGGTCTCATACATTGACCGTAACGAAAGGAGTGTGTGTGCGTGTGTGTGTGTGTGTGAAGATAAAATAAAAATAAAACACTTTTAATAAAAGTTTGACATGAGAGCAAAACGAAGTTCAGAGCACAGTGGTAATTTACTATAAAAGTACATTGAAAAATCGACAATTTCGATTGTCGATATCTTTCACTTAATATTTTTTATGACGATATATCGACAAACCGATTTTTGTTTAGTTACGATAGTTGTAATAGCTCGAATAATGTTAAAAAAAAACCTTTTTTTTTTTAATACATCATATTAAAACATAGAAAAATAGTATGTCTAAAATATGTTGTAAATACTCGAGTAAAGCTCAACTCAAGGCGGCAAAGACACAAATTTTTGAAAAATGTTTGATACGTTGACACTTAGATACTTGTTTTTCAACTTCAGTTAAATGTTTGGACTAAGCTTATTATTTTAATTTCTCAATTGGTTTCTATGTTTCTAAACTTTTTATATTTTTTTGAGCTTGTTAAAATAATTAAATTAAAAGAGAATTTTATTTCAACCTTGGTTAAAATGTTGGATAAACTATATTTTTTGTTTTCTTAATTTGTTTTTCTATCTTCCTTGATTTGTTGAGCGCTTCAAAAAATTTTAGAAAAATATTTCTATTTAAAAAAAATTATCCTATTTATGATATTACTTAATATAAGTTTTAACGATTTAAAAATCAAGTTAAAATAAAATTAAACACAGAAAACAATACTGGGATGCATTTTGATTGCATTTTGAAGCAGTGTGCGCTTTACTTGACTTTGCTTGGTTGGCATTTCGAAGTTGTTGTTGTTGCTGAACATATTATTGTTGTTGTTGCCTTTTGACCCCACAAACTATGCGAAAGCGAAAACTATCGAAAGGCCATCGGAGGTTGTCGAAGCCAAAGTGCGTCCTTTGCACAAACACACACACACACACACACACACTCTCTCTTCCTCTCTATCCCTCTGTTGGCCTGTTTGACAATGCCAATTGGTGGCAACGGTTGCCGGTTGTCCTTTTTACAATTTTATTGCTTGTTTACGAGCTGCTTTTCGAGTTTACTTCACTTTGCACCACATCCGGCAATCCCCTCCACCCCTCGCACCACCACCACCAACTTCTTTTCCCGCTCCCAGACATTTGCCACATTTTCACGATGCTTCGGTTTCTTTTTTGGGTTCACTTTGGCACCGCTCTTTATCACTCCCAATATCCAACAACAACAACAACAACAACAGTGTGTGGTTGTCCATTGTTGTTGTTGTGGTTATTGTTGTTTGTGGTGCTGCTGGCGTTCTTCTTCTTCTTCTTCTTCTGTGGTTAAATTGTGGTTATGCCCAGTTGTGGGTGGATTTCCACAAACACATCTAGAAACTTTTACGAGCATATAATCGAAAAAGTTTCTCCCACTCCTTTCGATTTTTTGGGTGACAGACATTAACACACTTACACACACACACACACACACTGAAAAAAATGCTCGGAGTTTTTGGCTAATATGTCAAGAGTTTGGTAATATCCAAATTTCTTAAACCAAGAACAAAATACTTGATAATCGGGGCTCTAAATCAGAAACGAAATGTTTTACTGCCTTACACTGAAAACATAAATTGGATGGATATGCGAACTGTCGCATTGTTACAGTTGGTGACCTACAGAGAGCAAAACATTAGTTGCAGTGTACGATAAAAGTCTAGCGCTCTACGATTTGTTCTCGTTGAGCGCAGATCAGCGACTGACAGCCGATCAGATGCTTTGTGAGAGAATAAAAGCATCGTGATAGCACAAGCAGCCGAGCGTGCTATTTATAGAACACACGTATTCTCACGCAGGCAGAGCTAGAAGCTCCTATTCCATGGGACAGGCTTTTGGCATTTTGGACACCATTGCTCCTAAAATATTTTTTCTTTGAAAATTGTGTTACTTTAAATATAATTTCATGAATACATACTTAAAATACCCGTTACTTATAAAAATTTACATACAACATTTTTATTGCACACTTTTAGGCGATTACATTGCCTATAAGCTTAAATCCGCCCTTACTACCGTTATGCTTGTTCGATCTTGTTGTGATTAGGTAGTATGATAGCTAACCAAAGTAGTTAATAGTGGTAGAATTTTAAGCTTGCATATTTGAATGGATTTTGTTCAGTGTGCGAACGAAAACACACACACAGTGAGATAAACTTTCAGACTTGTGTTGACATTGATGGTTCCATCAATTGCCTTGAAGCCTCGTGATTTCCACACTGATTTCATGTGTTTCAGGTAATTAACACACCAAGAGATGATTGTGAACCATGGACATTGACACTGACTATTGTGAATAGTGAATGGTGAATAGTGAGTTGTTTGTTATTCATGGTTCATTCCATCGTTCACCCTTTGAAATGACAATGTCTTTGTTTGGTTGTGAAAGGGTCAAAAGCATTAGAATTGAGATTTTGACAATGTCTCCCTCTCTCTCTCTCTGTGTGTCAGCGGTTGGGGATTTTGGTGGGGAGTTGAGTAGAGATTCGAGACACACAATGCCCTGATTGGCATATACAAATGTTTCCCATTGTTCCACTTTGTTGTGGCTCAATTACATGATTGAAATACCCATTGGGAATGCTTTCACACTCACACACACATCCATAAATGCATCCCAGGCAAATGGAAAGTTTCCCTTCCTTTTTTCTGATAATATCACAGCATATTTGTATTTTGTAACAATAGAACAACAACAAGATCCCAAAGCAGAGATTATAATGTTGGCATAAAACAACAATGTCATGTATTTATTGACTGTGTCAATATCTAAGCATGTTTTTTACTACTTTCAAACTTATTAGGAAATTTGGGGAATTGATTCTATTGTTGTTTTCTTTTGACAGCCAAAGTAAAAAAGCTTTGTTTTCCTTTTTTTTAAATTATTTCTCTAGATTTTAATAGAAAGCTTTCGAAATTGGTATTAAAATCATTTTATTATTTTAATTTCAATTCGTCGCATTCGCCTTAGCCAACGGACGTGTTTTTTTATTGCGCTTCGTATTTATTTATATTTCCCCGCTTTAATCTGTTTTTATGCTGTAATTTTTGTGCATAAAGTTATTTGTGGCTTGCCTGATACATCGGTTGTGTTTCAACAAAGTCTTAACTTAATAAATAATCATAAATTGAACAAATTGTGTTCAAGTACAACAACAAATTGCAGACCAAACAATCTGTTTGTTTTGTTTTGTGCATTTTACATTGCCGCCTGCTAAATTTTGTTTTTGTATTTTTTTACTTTGTTCTTGTGCATCGCGTCTTTCGCGCTCTAACGTCGCTCACCGCGCTCTCTTTATCTATCGCTCTCAACGCGCTCTCTAAGCTTTGCTGTTGGTGTTGGTCGCAGTTCCGTTTTCCTTCGCTCTCTTTGAATAGATTCCGTTGTGTTTCGGTTCGCGCTCGCGCTCGCGCTCTTATTTGTCTTTGTCTACTGTTGTTGTTGTTTGTAAGTACAAATTCAGCATCTGTAGTAATTAACCCTAGTGTGCCTTATATTCTTTTTTTATTTCTTGAACTACTATTATAATTTTCCTTTACTTTTTTATTGTTTTCTTTCACATATATTATTTTATCAATATATTTAATTCAATAATGGATGTCTGTTACAATAAAAATTGCCAGGTACGAGGCAACGTTAAGGCGGGTTTTCTTTGTTGCTGGCTGTGTGATAATATTTCACATGAAAAATGTGCTGGCCTAAACGGCCGTATAGTTGATTATATTCAAGCCAATTCTGGCTTAAAATGGACTTGTGAGTCATGTAGGGATGTCGAAAGGGATATGATGGGATTCATGAGACAGACTAAGAGAGGCTTTGGGAATCTTTTCGGCCAGTTTAAAACGCTGTTCGATAGCTTCTCAGCTTTGGATGCCAATTATAAGGGCATGAAACTCTTGAATGAGTCTCCAAAGCGCAAAAAGGCCAATTTTAGACTGTCTATTGGCCCGAATGAACTTTCAGTTCCTACATTTTCACCGGTTGCGTCTGCTCCTGCTCTTATTAATCTTTCGTCCCCTTCTCCTCAAACGACTGTCAGTACGGATAGCATTCCCTTGTCTATGGATGTGGTTCCTCCTGACACCGTAGAAGCTTCTGATTCGGTTGTTGTCAGTGCTGATGTTGCCGATCAACATGACAGCGCTAATACAACAGCTGTCTCAAACGGTCAATCAACAAACGCAGTTACTGCTGCTGCTGTTAAAAAGACCCTTGTAGGTGTTCCACCAAAAAAGCAAATTTTTGTTTCTAGGCTGTCCCCTGATACTACATCTGATGATGTCATGGCCTTTATTCAGGCCAAATCTGATGCCAAAATTACGGTGGAAAAATTTCAATTTTCATATCTACGGGAGATATCGTCGTTCAAAATAAGTGTTCCGGTCAATCATTTCAACAAAATTTGTTGTAAAGATTTCTGGCCCGATCACATAATTGTAAAGGAATATACTGTGAAAAAGAAAAATCGGACTCCGATTGTATTGCCTTCATCTTCTTCTACATCTGTTAGACCTGTTCAACCTCATGTACTTTCTAATAGCTCAAAAAACTAACATCCTCCCTCTCTTTGGGCTATCAGAATGTAAGAGGGCTTCGTAGTAAACTTACTAATCTTTATCTAAATAGCCTGTCCTTTCATTTTAATGTCGTTGCCTTTTCCGAAACTTGGTTAAAGCCCGACATTCATAATTCTGAAATACTTTCTAACAAATTCTCCATTTATAGAAAAGATCGTTCCCCACGTATTGGTGGTGGTGTGCTTATTGCTATTGATGCTGATTTATCTTCTGAAGTAGTAATAACCGATAGTTCTATTGATATTGAATTTGTTGCTGTCAAACTGAGTATATGTGGCATTGATGTTTACATTACATGTTCTTATATTCCTCCTTCTTCAGACAACTCAGTCTATTCTTTGCATGCTTCTGCTATACATTCTGTTTTATTATTGCTTTCTGATCGTGATTTTCTTGTTGTTCTTGGTGATTTCAATATTGCCGGAACACATTGGATTTCGTGTCCTGACTCCAACGTCTTGACTTCCACGACGCAGCATGACTTTCTTGATAATCTTTATGGGATGTCATTGTGTCAAATCAATGATATCCCAAATTCTTTGAATAAGATGCTTGATCTTATTTTTGTTTTGGATCCCTCTTTCTTATCTGTTTCTCTTACTAATCCCATATCCTTTCCTGAAGACCCTTATCATCCGACTTTGGAGGTGTTGATGGACTTACCAGTCTGTGCTCCTAATTCTTGTAATGAGCCTACAAAGAGAGCTCGTCAATTTCGGAAAACCGATTTTTCACAGCTTTCTCAACTCTTATTACAGACTGACTGGTCCCAGTTATATGAGTGCAGGGATTTGGAAAGTGCAGTCTCGATTTTTTATTCTACTTTAGACTCTTTACTTGATTTATGTGTTCCGTTGTGTGCTCCTTGCAGGTCTAACAAACCTGTTTGGTATACAAGGGAGTTAACTAGCTTGAAAAATAGAAAGTCAAGAATGTACAAAAAGTTCAAGAAATCTGGCTCTTTCTTGGATCTTTCTCGTTATCTGACTGCACGATCCAATTTTTCTGTTCTTAATACCCAATGCTATAAAGATTATCTTGAGAGATGCAAACTGCAGTTTCGAAATGATCCTAAAAAGTTTTATACGTTTGTTAATTCCAAGCGTAGATCATCAACACTTCCATCGACCGTGTATTTTGAAAAAAAGACAGCGGATTCTGATCAGGCTATCGCCGATTTATTTGCCGAATTTTTTCAAACAACTTACAGCGTTCAAGATGATCAATTAAGATCGCCTTATCCATATCGTGTAAATGTTTCTAATTGCATTTTTGGACCTTTAATTACGGAAAGCTCGCTTTTAAGTGATCTAAAGGCCGTAAAACCGGTATATTCACCGGGACCTGACGGAGTACCAGGATGTGTTCTTCGGTACTGTGCTGAAGGTCTTTTGAAACCCCTGTACAGCTTATTTAATCTTTCTGTGGAGTTATGCTCTTTCCCAAAAGTTTGGAAAGAATCATTTATTATTCCTCTCCTTAAGAAAGGAAACAAATCAAATGTCTGTAACTATAGAGGTATTTCTAAGTTGTCTGCTATTCCTAAGGCTTTTGAGAAAATGATAACTTCTCAGCTGCAATATCTTTGTAGATCTATTATTTCACCCTACCAGCATGGGTTTGTGAAATATAGATCTACTACCACTAACTTATTGGAATTCACTACTTTTGTTATACATGGGTTTCAAAATAAAATGCAAACTGATGTCATTTACACTGATTTTAGTAAAGCTTTCGATTCCGTTAATCACAAACTTTTATTGCGTAAACTCCATCTTTTAGGTTTTCCTAATAACCTAATTTTGTGGATTTCAAGTTACTTAAATTTTAGAACCCAAAAAGTTTTTTTTAATGGTTTACTTTCTAAACCTGTTCAAGTTTATTCTGGAGTTCCACAAGGTAGTCATCTCGGCCCCTTGTTATTTACGCTTTTTATAAATGATCTGCCTTCTGTTATAAATTATTCTCGGGTTCTCATGTACGCCGATGACGTTAAACTTTGTATGTCGGCCACTGACAATCTTCTTGGTGTCAGGCTGCAAACTGATCTTGACAGTTTTCAGACATGGTGTAAAGTAAATTTTTTAAATCTTAATTGTAGTAAATGTAAAGTCATGTCTTTTAGTAGGCGAACTCCATTTGAGTTTAATTACGTTCTTTATTGTAAACCGCTTGAACGTATTATGTCGGTTACTGATTTGGGTATTCTTCTGGATCCTAAGCTGAAGTTTGACAAGCACATTGCATCTATTGCTAATCGAGCATTTGGCGTCTTGGGTTTCATAAAGCGTTGGTCGAAAGAATTTGACGATCCCTATATTACTAAACTACTTTATACTTCACTTGTCAGACCTATTCTGGAATATGGGTCTTGTATATGGAGTCCCCAATATAAGATTCATCAGGACAGAATAGAATCTGTACAAAAACAGTTTTTACTCTTTGCCCTACGGGGTCTGAACTGGAATACTAACATTCGCCTGCCTCCTTATCGTAGTAGACTTTTACTAATTAATCTTCCTTCTCTTTCTGATCGGAGAACAATGCTTGGTGTAGTCTTTCTACATAAACTAATTATTGGTGAAATTGATTCATCTGAATTAATTAGCCAAATTAGTTTTGCTGTCCCGATCAGAACTTCTAGAAATTTTTTACCTCTTTCTCTTCAATTCTGTGTTGCTAACTATGCAATTCATAACCCTTTTCGAGTACTTTGTTGTAATTATAACAATCTTTCTCAGTTTGTAACTAATCCTTCATCTGTACAATCTCTAAATACTTCAATTATTTCTTACTTATCTAGCTTATAGTTAATTTATGGTTTTGTTTTATGTTGTTTAATAAAAGGTGTGTCCGTCTTTGTCTCTTTGTCCGCGCGTCAACAAGCCCGTGCTTGGTGTCGTTTGGGCCACTTGAATGTACTGCTCGTTTAGTACATCAACGTCCAAATAAATAAGGTTTTACTTTAAAAACAAGTGAACTTGTTAATGTATGTGTACAATTGTTTCACAATTATTGAAAGCATATTTTACAACTGTCTGAGCTGAGTGTTAAGTTTACAAATTTAAATTTATATAAATAATGATCGAAGAAACGTTAGATAATCAGGGATGCCACAGAAATCGCAAGCGCATTAGAATTCCGCATAAAGAATTTCCGCACGGAAATTTCCGAGGTGCCACAGAACTTCAAATGAACTTCAGAACTTCAAACTTTTCGAGCTAGGCTGCTAAGGGTTGATACCATCTCAGATGAAATTACCCAAGGGCTTGTTTAGCAATTTTTTAGGCTTTTCATTGCAGAACAATAAGATTTTCATTTTTTCTAATTTAATTTATATACTGGGGTGCCACAGAAATCTCTTTCACCTGAAAAATGACGTAAATTTCATACAAATGTACGTCAAATTCTTGTGAAAGAGATTTCTGTGGCACCCCAGATAATTTGTTTTAGCTACAAACAATTTAAAAGCAATTGGCGCGATAAAATAAAAGTTACTCGACAACTCTAGCGACTGTCTGCCATTAGTCTGGCAACCCTTCGTGACAAATGTTTTCACAAATTGCACAATAAGTTAAAGAATTTTTGCGGTAAAACTTGATTTTCCTCAAAAGACCTATTTTTGTAATGCTTAATTTAAAAAAAAACATTTTTTTTAAATACCTTACTTCGAATTCTGACTAGAAAGTGTGGCATCGCTGCCCCTGATTTCGAAAATTCAAATCGGACAAGGTGGCAGCATCGGACGCCAGCGGATTTAGCGCTAGTTTATTTCGCGTAAAAATATTCTGCGAATTGACCTGTGTCACAGCAAAATTAAATTGAGGTGAAATTCAAGCGAAAGCGATTTGTGTGGCATCCCTGATAAGTGGATAGATGGTATTTAAAATATTTAACATCTAACAATACAAATAAACTCAAGTTTATTTTTCATTAATGGATATTTTGAGTAACAAACTATAAATATAACTCATTTATTTCCTTAACTGTTACAAATTTAATTTAAATTTCGTGTTGTAATCTAAATGCCTATTTTCTAATTTTGTCTATAAGATAAAAGGCTTGCTCATATGAAACAAAAATAGTTTTTTATTCAAAGATTTATAAAGTAATTTCATCGAATACTTGAAATGACTCTGATTAATCGACTTTCTACACTTTTCTTACACCCCTCGCAGTTTTTTAATTAACTTTTTAGCTTTTCAAGCTGCAGCTGTAAAATTGTCAAATGTAAAATAATACAACGGGGCAAAACTTCAAGTGGATTGTGGATTGTGGGAAAGGAGTATGTCAATTAATGCTGCCAATTAAATTGGACACGGAATCGGAATGTTGGAAATGTCAATGATATGTCGAGAGTTAGTCGAGTTCATCTTGTTAAACAAATATGCTCGACACAAAGGTTAATATCGTTGTGCTCTCGACAAAGTGGACTTTTTTTTTTCTGTTTGGACAAAGTGAAAGCAACGCATCACTTGCTGCTCTTCTCTCCTTTCGTCTCCTTTCCCTTCTCCTGCGATAGGTAAATACTACAGGGATCTGACAACATGATGACCAGAAGTTGGCTTAGTAATTGAAATTGAAAATGAAATTGTTGCATTGCACGTAGACAAATAGAAGAAGAGTTACAGGCAAATACTCTTCAACTGTGTCGCCTCAGTAAGCAGTCCTACCGAGTACTGAGTACGAGTACCCACTGCACTGTTTTAGACCCTGTACTTAAATACTACAAAGGGTCAATTAGGTTTGTCGATTGCATAGCTTTGTTTATTTCTTATTGGCATAAACAATCGAGTCAATATACCCATGTCTACCCGTTAGGGGATAGATCTTAGAGCCAGTAAGAGCTAGACGCACCAAACTTCAAATGTAGGCTCCTGTATATTTTAGCCAGATTAAACCTACTTAATTAAATTAATTGAAGTGTTAAAAATAAAAAGTCTTAAATAATAGATTACATGCTCCTTTTATAAAAGTTTATATTTTTATTTAATTTAATTAAAGAATATTAGGTAACTCTAGTTTGATATTGTAAATATTCAAATAAAAAAAGGATTATTTTACCACACTGCACATTGGGCGATTTGACGATTTTTCTGGCATAAAGTCGAAAAATTGATGGTAGTATTTTCAAAATGTGACTTTATTTATTGAATGTTAACACTTCAGTTAGATTAAAACATATTCTTTTTCGGTCTATGCGACAACTCTTCTCTTGTGGCAACTCTTTAAAGTCAGCTGTTTTGTAAAAGCACATGCTTTTGAAAATTTGCCAGTTAGTTTATTGTGTTTCAAGCGTAATTTAAAAAGCAAAGCTTTAATAAAGAATACAAGTTGAATATGGAATATGATGCTCACGGTATATAAAATGATTATTTGATGTAATATGTATTAAAATTTGTGTCTAGTTATTCTTGTCGACGGTTTTGTTAAATGTATTTTTAGCAAAAAAATATGAAATGCAGTTATTTTCCGTGGAGTCATACTTATAAAGTGCATGATGGCGCAAGCAACTAAGTATGGCAAGTTATTAATTAAAGCCTCTAGTACATAGTGTTATTAATTTCTTTTGCGCATTTTTGTGCAACATCGGTTAAAAGTATGCTAAAATATGGTAGAAAAATCAGAATTTTCCGGAATCGGATGGAAATGGAGGTGAACACATGGTCAAACTATGATTCCAAAAAAATTGTTAATTTTATAAAAGTCTAATTAGCAAACTTGTGAAGTTTAAAATATCTCACTTAATATCTCAGCGAATAAAAAAAGATTGTACTTTTTTCCTGAGTCAGTTAGAAAAAGAGGGCGAAGAAAAGATCCAATTAAAAAACAAAAATTTGCATAAATTCTACCTTAGCTTATCTAAGATTCGTGCCAAATTTCAGGTCTTTAGCTTTATATTTGGATTTTACATAAATATTTTACATGTTTTTCTCATAGTCGGGTGAGGAGGGGAAAGCTAAGGCGTGGTCCAAATACAAAAAAAAAAATTCAAAATTTTATTTTAGTTCAACTAAGCTTCATGCCAAATTTGAAAGCTCTAGCTTTAAAATTGTAGTTTATGCCAGAATAATCGACTATTCGCCCATAGTGCACTGTGTAAAGGGTCTCTCTTAGTTGGGTTCGCTCTACTGTATCCATTCCGAGTAGCTTCTCCTAAAACATTTATAAACACGTCGCGCATTTCAGTGCGGACTGCGGACCACGCATTCAAGTGCCGTACTTGACATTCTGACTATGTGTGTGTGTGTGTGTGTGTGTGTGTAAGAGTAGGGTGCTTGGTAGGGTTACCATCACTTTGATCTGCGATGCAGCTGCTCTGTATATTGCATTTCATTTATATTTTAATTGACGCAACTTTTCCAACTAAATCATATCATAAGCTTTAGCTTAGTTAGTTACAAGTTAAGACATTAACTGAACTGTTTACACATCTGAAAATCATACTTACATTCTATATATTTTTTATCATCTAAGGTTTTTTCTCTCTCTCTCTTTTGTGTATAATTTTCACCTCACCTCTATTCGCTGTTAATTTGATTTTTTATTTTTTTTTATTTTGTATAATTTTTTTAAAATCCTAAAAATTACGATTTTAGCCCCTTTTTCCTACTTTTCACACAAAAAGTATCTTTTTTGCAGTTTTCAAAAAATTATAAAAATACTAGCAAAACAATTTTTGGAAAATTATTTTTGCAGTCACTCTTAGAATTGTTTGAAGAATTTTTCTGCATCATAATATTTTTTGGAAAGAATCAAGGAAAAAAGTTGAGTACTTGATGGGTTAAAGAAATTTTTGCATCATTAGAACGGGATTTAATTGAATAAAAGGTTTATACAAGAAATCCACATCTAAACATCTTCATTATACACAAATTTGACAAATTTATGCTGTATGAAGACATAAGTGGTTCACTGTAAGTATATTTAAAACTTGAGAGCAGCGACGAAGGTAAAAAGCTCAGAAGTATTCTATCGAAATTTTAGTGAAAAACATTGTTTTGAAACAAATAAATAAATATAAATATGAATAAATTAAATTGTTATAAGTTTTCTTTCAGTTAGCTGCCAAGTAAATTTGTAGATACTTTTCACAATTAAAAACTTTCGCCAATTCATTATGTTTGGGAATAATACGCACATTTATTAAATAAAAAATTAAATTATTAATTAAAAAAAAAAAATAGGTAATGAATGCATTGTAAAATTTGAAGTTCAGGTTATTTCTCACATAGGATAGAAAGTACACTGACAAAAAAGCGACCTGGACTAAAATAGTTTTTGAAAACAGAGAAATCATTTGGATTTGGTAATTTTCCTATTCTGCTGTCGTATTTATAAATAAAATATTCAAAATGTATATTCTGGATTGTAGAAACCAGTCATTAATTTTATTTTATTTATCTTCCGACTATGTATGTATATAAGAAAAAAAAGTCGATGATAGTTAGGAACAGTTTGTTGTTTTTTCTTCAATTCTTGTTCCAAATAAAAAACGAGCGGAAACAAAGAGATGAAGTAAAACTAAAATAAAAATTGAAAGGCAAACAATGAAGCGACATGTAATAAACTGACTACACGCTGACAAGAGTAAGAGAGAGAGAGAGAGAGGGAGGGAGACAGTCGTTGAGTTGAAATGCCTGTTGGAGAGTTGATAACTTGGTGGTCGCTTCGTGTCTTGGCAGCTTCCTCAAGTGGTTCACAGTTCTCTCCATGGCAGCGTCTTATGCATAAGCAAACATGTCAAGCGCAGCCACGCCCCCTACCCCCTTCTGTGCCCCTTTTTATTCCCCCCCCCGTTCGTTGGCAGCATAATGTTTATCCAGCCGGCAAAGTCGGCAAAAGATGTTTCGCGTGATTTGCGCTGACTTTAAGCCCGAGTGCAGTAAAAGAGGGAGAAGGGGAGAGGGAGTGAGGGGAGGAGGGGAGGAGGACAACGGGGAGTTCATTTTGGGGTTAATGCCGTGCAGGATGAGCCTCACAGTCAGGATGCGTGTGTCCTTACAGATTTCATGTGAGTTATGGCCTGTCTGCCAGCTGTGTTTGACTTTCCGACAGCATTCAACTCGTTCCCCCTTCCCCCCTTCCCCCGTTTCACATCCCTCTTTCACTCTGTCTCTTGCCACGCCCCTTGCGCCCACACAACACAAAATTGACAGAAAATTGAATTTGCACATTTTACTGCACTTTTTCTAAGGCATCAAAGGGGCGTTTCGACTTCCCCCTTTCAACTTTCAACTTTCGGTTCACTTTAAGTTGACAGACAACGCGACGTATACGCAATATGCTCAAATATACATACATATATTTAATGTTAAACTATTGGATATCTATGATTGAATATTCTATCTAATTTAATGATTTCAACGTTTTTTCATTTCAGTCGGTAAATTAAAGTTTATATTCATTTGCTTATTAACCTATAATTTTAGATTTAAACACAAATTTGAAAACACAAATTTTACAAAGCATACAAAATATACAAAATATACATTTAAATTAGTAATTTGTATATACATTTTAAACAATTATTAATATTACATTTAAAGCATATTTAACATTTAGATGAAAATTATCTGGCGTATCTTAAATGAAAAATAAAAATGCAATTAGAAATACCTCAGAAAAAACTCAATCAAATTAAATAATTACATTTTACACTTACATTTTTCTCTCCCGAAGGTTAAAGGTTAAAGGTTTTTTATATTACTTTTTTTATTTGCATTTCATATCGTTTCTCTGCCATATTTATCCCCCCCTCTCTCTGCTCTCCTCGCACTGCCTGGCTTCAAATCGCTTTTAATCATTTATTAACAACTAATAGATTTCAATTGCAATCCCTGTGTGCGCACTCAATTGCTAAATAAATGTAAATGTGACTAAATGAATGCCGAAAATACAAATGACGTTGCGCATACGCCACGTGTGCTGCCTGACAAAGGGAAAAGCGTGAATATAAACGGCAATTACTTTCAATTTGCCTTTGCAAAAAGGGAAACAGAAACATGCAAATGTTGAGGTGTTTTCAGACACATACAAGAGGGGCAAAGGGGGGTGTTAAAAGGGGCGAAGGGTAGGGGAGGAGGGGTGAGTCTGATAAAAGTTGTCAGAAGTCAGTTTGTTTGTATTTTAAAATTCAGCGCGAATCATTTTGTTGGAAAATGTTGCACATAATTCTTGTTTAAGTATCTTGTAAATTGCTTAATAACGCCAAAGGGACTCGCACACACTCACACACGCACACACACAGACGCACACACACACACAGGCAATTACCCTTTTCCCTCTTCCCTCTTCCCTTTCCCTTGGCTTTCGCCTTGGCAGGTTGGCAACTTTGTATTCAAGTGCGAAGCGACTTTGAAAAATTTAAGACAAAAACTTTCCGAGTCAAAAGGAGCAACTGCAAATTAATGTCAGTGTGTGTGCGTGTGTGAGTGTGTGTGCTTGTGTGTGTGTGTGTGTGGTAAGTTGGCACTTGTTTAATTTAATAACAAAATAAATGTTCACGAGCACGCAAATTTATGAGTTGAAAATTCTCTCGCAATGCACACATTAACACGTACACCCAGCCACGCCCCCTACCCACCCCCTTTCACAAACACACACATACACACATACACACAGGCCGCCAAATTGTGTGCATATTTGAGGCATAACTCTTTCAAGAGAAAAATCAACGCCTGCTGCAAAGGGATTCGGTTATTCGCAGAGTGGAAAATGGATTCCAATTGGAATTGCTTCTGGCATGCTGTGTGTGTGTGAGTGTGTGTGAGATTGTGCCAGCTGAATGTTGGCCTTTATTTGTGCCAAAATTTCACTTAATTTTGTATTTTCATAATTATGAATAAACAAATGTGAAAAGAACAAATTTTTAGACTTGAATCGATGTTGTGATAAAAGGTCAGATTATAAAGTTGACACACTAAGTTAATCTATCTTTTAGCTACTTTTTTTAAAGCTATTTTCCCACTTATTCTTAAAAAGGAAGAACTATCATCTTTTCTGCCTTAAAATGGCCTAAAATTAAATGAATTCTTATAAAATTCTTGAAAGTGCACTTAAATCATTTAAAAATGTTTCTGATTTATAACGAATGAAGTTCAAATGTCAATATATTTATGTATCTTTATAGCATACAATGTGCCTAAAGTTCAGACTCCAAACTTAAGTTCTTCCTCACAGCGGTGTAAAATTCTTCAGAAAGTGACTAACTTTTTTTTTAAACAATATTCTCCCTTAACATGCTATTGATATTTTATCGTGATGCTATCGATATGTTGTCGATATGTTATCGAATACTAGATATGTTAGAACAGCTTAGTACTGCAAGGAGTTATCGACTTGATATCGATTAAGCTATGCATGAGTGTTATCGATACATCTTTATTGTGGGAGTTAAATTTTCTGTTTGCTAGCGATATGTTATCGATTTCTGATTACTATCGCAAGGAGTTTTCAACTTGATATTTATAAAGCTATATAAGTGTGTTATCGATACATCTTTAATGTATCACGTAAATACGATTCACATATTATTTATATGCTATCGCCTATCGGTATGTGTCCGATATTTGAGAGATAAATGTTTTGATTGCTATCGATATGTTATCGATATGTTACCGATTTGTGACTAGATTAAATTTTACGCTGCAAGCGATTTGTCAAAAATGAACTTAACAAAAGCTAAAAAAATAATACACCCCATTTGAGCACTCAGTACAGGGTATAATTAACGAACATAACCTCAACTCCAATCCGAGTGCCATAAGAACTTGCTGCTATGCCGCTGCTCTGCTGCTGCCGACGTCGACGTCGCGACATCGTGATTATTTTATTATTAGAATCCCGACACGCACTTTAGGGAGAAGGCGACGAAATTAAGGGACTTTGACTGGTTAAAAGGGGAAAGGTAGGATGGGGAGGAAGACGAAGAAAAGGAGAAAGAGGTGGATGAGGAGTAAAAGGTGAGAGGGGAAAGGGGGAAGGTAAGGAAAGGGGGGCTGCGTCATTTTGTTGGCTTGCCGCGGCAAATTATGCAAAGTGTTTGACAAATTAGCAAACGAAACTTGTCAAAAGAGGAAAAGCGGAAAAGCGCATGCATAGCAACGACTTGAGCATAAAATTGTGAAAATTGCGAAAATTGTTTTCATAATTAGCATTTGCAGCAGCTTGAGAGATGAGACTGAAATGAAAGGAAAATACAACAAAAAAAGATGCATACATGTTGCAATTAAACGAAAAAGAAAAGTCCACGATTACGGGATTATATCAATCCGGGATTTTTGCAAGTCAAGTGAGAAACACTTGATTCACTTTAAAATAAATAAATAAAATGAATAAAATAAATAAAATAAATAAAATAAATAAATAAAATAAATAAAATAAATAAAATAAATAATATAAATAAAATAAATAAAATAAATAAAATAAATAAAATAAATAAAATAAATAAAATAAATAAAATAAATAAAATAAATAAAATAAATAATATAAATAAAATAAATAAAATAAATAAAATAAATAAAATAAATAAAATAAATAAAATAAATAAAATAAATAAAATAAATAAAATAAATAAAATAAATAAAATAAATAAAATAAATAAAATAAATAAAATAAATAAAATAAATAAAATAAATAAAATAAAAAAATAAATAAAATAAATAAAATAAATAAAATAAATAAAATAAATAAAATAAATAAAATAAATAAAATAAATAAAATAAATAAAATAAATAAAATAAATAAAATAAATAATATAAATAAAATAAATAAAATAACTAAAAAAAGTAAAATAAATGAAATAAATAAAATAATAATAATGCAGCACTTGCAACAAGCGCACTTAAAAAGGAATTTCGGCTAAAAGCTGCATCTTAAAACCATCTACAATTAGTGGTAAGAACTGCAAAGAGTGTGTGTGTGTGTGTGTGTGTGACAAGGCAAATCCGCTCAAGAAGTCAACTGTCAAATGTGCAAAGCTCCTTGCCAAACGCATTGCCATCAAACGTTTATCGTCATCTCACAGAATTCACCTCAATGGCTAACACACACACACACACACACACACTCGCACACATGCATACAGATACAACACACTCACACACACGCAGAAAGAAAGGCAACTGAAGTTGGAACTCCCGTAGCGCTTATTTGAAAAACGTTTTATTTTTATTGCAAGGCGTCCCCAGCGACGAGTGCTCAGTGTCAGTGAATGTCATTTCAGCTCAGCTTCGAGTCAGCTTCAGATCCACAAAACCGAACCGAAATTCTGTATTCCCCTCCCCCTTCCCCTTCCCCTTCCCCCTCTATCTCACCAAACCAGTACACAAGCCCAGAGCCATAACCTCAACCCTGAAACTCCCCTGAAAAGAGTTCCTAAACGAATCGTTCCTTCTCATCGACTGGTTGTGAGCATCTTAAAATGAATAGGGGATCGAATTTGTTGTGCTTTGACGAACTGCAGATACCCTAACAGAAAAAGAAACTGAAGAGGAGAAAGAGAGTTGAAGAGAAGAATATGAAATGAGATGATAGAGATGAAAGAAACAATAATAGAAAAAATATATCATCAGAAGAAGAAAATGCAAGAGATAAGGAATAGGAAGAGAAGAACAGAAGAGAAAGGGATCTCGAAATGAGATCGAAAAGAGAAGTTTTGAGAAAGAGATGAAGAAAGAAAAAAAAGTAATGGACAAAGAAGATGTAGAGAAGAACGTGAAAAGTAAACGCGTAATGAGAATTCGACCAACTGGAAATATTCGTAGAAGGAAATATGAGGTGAGAAGCTGAAAAAGATCATGAGAAGAGAAAAGAACAGAGCGACAATAAGAAAACTAGTGAAAAGAACAAATGAATGAAATAAAATGCAATGAAAAAAATAAAAGAAAAACAGTTGCAGAAGAAAAGAAAAAGTGAAATAAATGTGAAGAAACAGAGAAGAACTAAAAAAGGGTTAAACAAAATTAGTAGAATAGAAGGGAAAAAAGGCAGAGAGTGAGATTACAGTAAAGATAAAGATAGAGAAAGAATAGAGGGATATGAGGATAAGCTGATAAAAATAAGGAGGAGTGAAGAAAAAACAAAGCTGAAAAACATTTTAAGATATGTATGTGATGAGAGGAAGTTCTAGCTCAGTGGTGTTAAAATTGCCAAAAATCTATCACTTGGTAGAGGAACTCATAACATAATTCTGCCGGCATCGCATAAAGAGAGAGAGAATATTCTCTCTCGAATCTCTCTGATCGACTGATGCTTTCTGATGTCAGTCGCTGATCTGCGTTAAGTGAGAAGAGACCGTACAGCGCTAGACTTCTATCATACACTGCAACAAATACTTTGCTCCCTGTACGTCGTGAGCTGTAACGATGCGACAGTTCGAATATGCTTTCATTTCATTTTTTGCAGTGTTAAGCATTAAAAAGTTATGTTGATTTCGTGTTTCGCTGTTAGCTGAAATAAAAAAATTAAGAATTAAGTTGCTAAAATGCATGAGGATGTAATATTTTCCATTGCAGGTTAGAGTATACGAAACCAATAGCAATGGCATCACTCACACACACGCTTTCACACACACATATGTGATGCTCGTTTCTCTCCTGTCTCTTAACCTCACTTTGTCTGTCTGTCTCGCCGTCCGTCCGTCTGTATGTGTGTGTCTGTGGCAAGTGTCAGTGCTCGTGAGGCCAACTGAGGCTGAGACCCCTTTGCTCTTTTTATTTTTGCATGCCACTGTCAACGAGCGAACGGAAGTGGGAGGAAGGGCGAAAGGAAGCGGAAGTAGTGCGAGTAGAAGGAGGAGGAGAAAGAGAAGATGGAGGAGGAGACGCCGCCGAGGCTGTTTGTCTGGGCATTTGACAAATCAAATGCGGATCAAGAGAAACAGGAGGCCATGAGTGGCTTGATAAAGTGAGACACAGGGAGAGACAGAGAGAGAGAGAGAGAGAGAGAGAGAGAGAGAGAAGAGAGAGAGAGAGAGAGATGGAGACAGGCAAGTGAATTGAATTCCTGTCGCTAAAAATATTCAAAATGAAAATGAAAATGTTGAAGGTTAATACGATGCGATTTGATGCAGCAGTTGGAGTTGAATTCAGTTTCAGATTCAGAGTCGAAGTCAAAGTCGCATTCGAATTGGAAGCTAGAGTCGGAGTCGGAGTTGAGTTCATGACATGACACGACAACTGACATACGATACCATATGTATTCATAAGTACACTCAGAAAAATTAAGTACAATTCGTTCTACAAAAAAAAAGCATTAAACTAATACAGTTACTTCCTAGACTTTTTTGACAGTAAAAATATATATAAAATTCAGACTGCTTTGCCCATTAATATAATCAAAATTACACCTTAACAAAAGAAATTGTATCGACTCACAAAACATGATCATAAAATCTTGATTGCAAATCTCTAATACTTATATACTTTTATCGTTCGCTTGATGGCAATTCCCAAATGGTTCTTCTTAATCTGACAATAATCGATACTACTTAGTATAATTTCTGTTGTCAGTTTTCACCTCTTTCTATATTAATTGAAAGTTTTTAACATCACGCTAATAAATCAATTATTATTATTATAAGCTTATACTTATTTTAAGAAAAAATTTAACAAGTCAAATTAAGATCATATCATAGCATACAAATTCGTTCGTAAACTTTATTAAATTTACCCAAATAAGCGATTATATTGAACAAAACAATATAGACGAAAACAATTTTGAAACGTGCTTGCTTTATCCAAACGTTCTTGATATCAAGAATTTTATGACCGCTCTTGAATTTGGAATTTCATGCTTAGACCAAGAATTTGGATTGATTCAATTCTGAAAGTACTTCATTATTCTCTCAGTGTATATTTATGCACTATTCATGTGCTGCCTTAAGCTGATGTTTTATAGTCAAACAGGATTAGGATTCTTAGGTGACGCCTTTTTTCTCGAGTTCTTTTTTATTTATGAGCTTCAACTTGAACTTGGGATTTCTGCCCGATTCGGGAGATGTTGGAAATGTTTACCTTAAAGTACTCGAGCTTGTTCCCGTACTCGTTTCCGTTTCCGTATTCGTACGCGTTCTGGTATCGCAAAGTAGGCAGTCGACTGTGAAATCCATATAATTCCATTTACTTAAGCTAATTTCACGCCATATTCAATTTACCACATCATGGAATGGCCATTCATTATTTATTCACAACATGTAAAATCAATGGGAACGGCCGACAACACGTCGAGCAACAAGGACAACAACAACAACAACGACAACAACAACGACAAGAACATTGGAAAAAATGAATTGTTGAATGTCCGTGCAAGGGAAATGAATAAAAAATATCAAGTGTGAACAAGAGAGAACAGAGAGAATCAGAGCTGTGCGCTTTTGACTGGCAGATACCCTGTAGATACCCAAAATCTTGCGGGAAAGGCTATAGTCGAGTTCCCGACTAGAGGATACCCGTCACTTGTTTAAACATACATAAAATATTTATTACTGCATACTTTTAGGCACTTTCATTGCTTGAAATGCTTGCTTAAATCAGGCATTGCTACCGTTATGGTTGACCAATCTTGTTGCGTTTAAGTAGCTTTTGATAATATGTATATAAGGTTAGATTCCAAAAAATATGTAATATTATAAAAACTGTGCGTGTGGTGGCTTTTTGCGATTTACAAAGGCGGAGAGATGGCTATAAAAACCTTATGATTGATTGAATGATTGACTGAGTGATTGCCAATAAACGGCTTAGAGATTTTGAAAATATTGGGCTCCTCACAATGAGAATCAACTTATAACAGATATTCAAAAATGTATACCCTTTAAAAGGATGTTACTCCAAATTTTAAAAATTAAACATGTTGTGCTGAAAAAGTAAGTAAAATAAATACTTAAAAGTATCGATAGATGTTTTACAGTGTATAATAATATCACCCCCTTGTGTTCAAAATTTACAATTCACAATTGAATGAATAGATGTTTTTAAAGTGCTACACGAAAAGTTAAGGTTAATTAAACTTTTTATTTATTTGCTCAGTGAGCAACATGACCAGATTTTGTAAAGTTTTAATTAAATGAGGAAAAAGTCGAAGCAAACTGTCGAATAACATATTCTTGTTTTCATACGATTTCCTTGAAACTTATTTAAGAATTTGTTTTATTAATTTTAGGTTCAAAATACATTTTTGAAGACCTATAACAGAAATAAGTATATCGAAATATAATTTCTATCTCTCAATAATTTGTCCAATCTTTTAAGTGTAACTTAAGTAGAATTTTCTCTCGGCATTTAAAATAGATAACTCATTTCATTCAATTCTATACTGAACATAATTTTTTTAATTAAAAAAAATTTATTAATTTTACTTGCATTTTACTTTATTAATCAACAATTAGATGCTACACAAACTTATTAATATTATTATTCATAAATAGTATTCTAGCGTTATTTCTAAGAAAAACTGTAGACCAAATCCACTGCCGTCAATTATTATATTGGTTTAGTTATTATAATTTTATTCGTCCTTTTTAATACGAGACAAAATTTTCTATGCTTTGAAAATAAATTTAAAAAAAAAGAGAAAAAAAGTTAATATAAAGAAACAAGTTCAAAGTATTTGATAGAGCTTATCATGCTTGCCGAACACACGTTTATAGAGTATCAAATGAAACAAGAAATGCAACTCTATGCGAGCCATGGGCGACTGGACATTTTGGTAGGACGACTCTTGGCCATCAAAAGGCGATGACGTACGCTTAATTTGGAGCGTTGAAATAATTTATGTACAGTATTTGTTGGGCTGTATGTGTGTCTGTGTGTGCGTTTGTGTGAAGCAGCTGTCCAAAGAGCAGACAACCAATAGAGGAGGAACATGAGCAGACAGGTTGGGAATGAATGAATGAAGGGAGTGAAGGAACAGTGAGGGATAAAAGAATGCCAACAGGCATTTCTACACACACGAATGGACAAGGGGCAGTAAGGATTAATAGGGAGAACTATTGCAAGAGGGTAGGAGGGAGGACGAGGCATGTGGAACGTGCTGAAAAACCGCGTTGCGGCAAAATAAGTGCGAGGAGAACTCTATAAATCCGAGGGGGGAATGATGGGATGCACCTGAAACCGGAAATACTGTGGGTAACTCCATAATTTGCCAACATTCAAATGGAGGTCATTGCACTGACAGAGGGAGAGAGAGAGAGAGAGTGAGAGAGAGTGAGTGAGAGAGGGGAGCTAAACCAGCTGATTGGATTTGTGGTCAGATGTTGCGCTTTAACTTTTTGGCCCAAAAAACTCAAAGGCCAAAGCGGAAATTCGCCATTTTTGGTGGTTACCACAGTCAAATACCGTTAATTACTAAATAACTCACATTGAATTTAACAACTTTGCATTTAAAACGAATACAGAAATGTCGAGTGGGTAGTTCTGAACAGGTAAATACCCTATAAATAAATCCAAAGTGGTGTCTAGAGTACTGCAGAATCCATATGACAAGTTTCACAAGTCTAGCTCTTCTAATTATTGAATTCGATGGGGCTCGTTTTATATGAAGAAAACTTTAGAGATAAGATTTATTAGACTTGAGCAATTGATTCATAATATCTTTATGATTAGATTCAAATTAGATTCTTCAATAAAAAAAAGAGATTAAATGAGAAAATGGTGAAAACCCAGACAGTGAGAGAGAGAGAGAGAGACTGAAGGAAATTGACACCGAACATGAAATACATAAAGGTTGAACCTAATTAACTATCCAAGTTTAAGTTGCTTAATTATATTTGCTATATCAATCTATTTATTATAAAATCATAATGACAAATATTAAAGCTCACTCATTCTCTTTCTCTCTCTCTCTCTCTCTCCTTCAATGAGGTTATGCCAATGAAATTTGGGACATGTGTATGTTGAAGTTATGCGACTAATCAACTAACCAACTGGCCAGCTAACTAAATACCTATGGAGGAGCACATACCCCAACACACATACATACATACATACATACACATATAGTTGATATAGTCTGTGCCTGGACCTTATCTAAATATGTGACAGTCCTGCCACGCCCCCTGCTTGATTTTCCAAGAGGAGGCAAACTCACACAGAGAGAATAAAATTGAAGTAGGCACATAGTTGGAATAGGCTGGGACTATGGTTAAAGCTCTGGACAGGACGTTGGACGGGACGGAACGGGATGATAGCACTGGCGTGCTACATTTGCGTCTATAACGGTATATATGACGGTAATGGTAACGGTAACAGCGCCAAATGTTTGCCTGGCCGTCGCTGTGGGAGCTGTGCCAATATTTGCGTAACGTGTTTGACAAAGAAATGAAAACTGAAAGCGCCAGCTTGGAAAATCAAATGAAAGACCTGCCCAACATGGAGATGGAGCTGAATATGGATATGGCAGGTGGAAGTAAGACGAAGAACAGGGGAAGTTAGTATAAACAAATCAAATAGAACAGCGCATAAATAAATAGATAATAAATAAGGACTAAAAAAGAGAACCCTGGAATGAGGAATATTAATAGTGAATCAACAGATAATGTTAGTGTTAATGTTAATGTTAATATTAATGTTAATGTTAATGTTAATGTTAATGTTAATGTTAATGTTAATGTTAATGTTAATGTTAATGTTAATGCTAATGTTAATGTTAATGTTAATGTTAATGTTAATGTTAATGTTAATGTTAATGTTAATGTTAATGTTAATGTTAATGTTAATGTTAATGTTAATGTTAATGTTAATGTTAATGTTAATGTTAATGTTAATGTTAATGTTAATGTTAATGTTAATGTTAATGTTAATGTTAATGTTAATGTTAATGTTAATGTTAATGTTAATGTTAATGTTAATGTTAATGTTAATGTTAATGTTAATGTTAATGTTAATGTTAATGTGGAGATCTTAAGTGGATTTTAAGTGGAGATCTAAATAGCAATATTTTAGTTGAAAATAATTTATCGGATGAAATGGTATCGCTTGGTCTGCATCTGGTTAATACTGTGGTACCCACTCATTTTACTAAAACTAGTAGTACACTCTTAGATATATTCCTGGTCAGTAGTACAAATAAAATAAAATTTTATGATCAACTATCAGTACCTGCTTTTTCAAGACATGATTTAATTTTCTTGACGTATAATTTAAGACTTGACTATAAAGATAAAGTTATTAAGTATAGAAATTTTAAGAATATTGACTGTGATACTTTATTAGGTGAATGCCAATTGTGCGACTGGAGTGCGATATACAACATGCCATCAGTTAACCAACAAATACAAATATTTCAACATAACGTCAATTATCTGTACCAGACTTTTGTACCAATCAAGACAAAAATTATAAAGCCAGCTGTCACATCCTGGTTTAGTACCTCCATACGAAACGCAATTAAACAAAGAGATAACATTTATAACAAGTGGAAACGTTATAGAATTGACTATTATCTCAAGCAGTACAAGAAAAGCAGGCAAAGAGTAAATGACTTAATAAAGCATGCTAAACGAGCATACTATATTTTTAAGTTCGAAAGTGCAATGAATACTAGTCAGACGTGGAAAGTTATTAAAAACATAGGAATAGGCAATGACGTACCTACGATTAAGGATGACATTAATATAAATGACCTGAACATAAAATTTACTGACCTTACTGTACCTGAAGCAAATTCTAGCTTGTATTTATGTCCAGTTCTGTCAAGCAATTGTGATAACGTATTTGAGTTTTCCTGTGTCAATCAATGTGATGTTTTAGAGTCCATACTTAAAATTAAGTCAAATGCTGAGGGACTGAATGATGTAAACCCTAAGTTCATTAAAATGCTATTGCCGCAAATTTTAGGGCATATAACACACATCATTAATACAGCTCTAACTACATCTACGTTCCCAGAGCAATGGAAAATAGCAAAAATTATTCCAACCCCAAAATCAAATGGAGATTTTAGACCGATAAGCATTTTACCATTTTTGTCCAAAACTTTTGAGCAACTGATTGCGGCCCAGATTAATAAATTTCTGTCCCAAAATCATCTATTATGTAATAAACAATCAGGTTTTCGGAAAAACAGAAGCTGCACTTCGAGTATTATTAAAGTTGTTGAAGATATTAGATGTAATGTAGATAATAGCCACGTAACACTTTTGACTCTTCTTGACTTTAGCAAAGCTTTTGACACGGTGAACCACGAAATTCTATTGACCAAGTTAAATGTGTTATTTAATTTCTCAGAAACTGCCTTGAAACTAATGCGTTCATTTTTAAGTAATAGGAAACAAGCAGTTGTAGTTAATTCAAATAGATCGAATTTTGTGTCCATGTTGCGTGGTGTTCCTCAGGGCTCTGTCCTGGGACCCTTACTGTTTTCTATGTATATTAATGATCTACCAACTGTATTGTCAAACTGTGAAGTTCATATGTATGCAGATGATGTTCAATTATATGTTAGCTGTCCATTGAGTCAAATTAGTGAATGTGTTAATATATGTAATTATGAATTATCTTGTGTTAGTAAGTGGTCTGGAAGTAATGGTCTTAGTTTGAATCCATCTAAGTGTAAATGTCTTGTAATTTACAAAAAGAATCTGTGTACCAGGAATTTGCCAAAACTGTCTATCGAAGGCAGAGAAATCGATTACGTCCTTAGAGCTGAAAATCTGGGCATTACTTTTAATAACACTCTCTCATGGACTGATCAAGTCAATAAATCGGTAGGTAAGACGTATGGAATTCTCAGAAAGCTGTCGCTCACCCAGCAATATCTCCCCACTCACATACGTCTTCTGGTGGCAAAACTCTGTGTAACGTCTGTACTGTTTTATGGAATTGAGATTTTTGCTAATTGTGATGCTGTCAGTCAAAATAAACTTAATGTAGCGTTTAATAGAATTGCCCGTTATGTGTTTAATTTAAGAAGATTTGACCATGTTACGTGTTATGCGAAAAAGATCTTTAACCTTAATCTTAAGACATGGCTCGAAGTAAAAGTATTAACATTTCTCCACAAAATTATATACACAAAACAACCAGAATATTTGTATGACATAATTAGATCATCCTCCTCGCAGCGAACCAACAATATTGTTCCAATAAGAGCAAAATTATCTAGCTCTAACAGACACTTTTATTTGTATGCTGTTCGGCTTTGGAACCAACTCCCACATGAAATTAAAACCATCAGTAGAGCACCACAATTTGTTAAAAAAATTAAGGAACACCTTTCAATCACACACTAGGAAATAGAAATAAAAATAGACATAAAATATTATAAATATAGACATAAATATAAAATAATAGTAATAATTTATGATAATATTATTGTTAAATATAAATTGTATTTAAATATTAAATGTTAAATGTTAATGTTAATTGTCAATCATTATAAAAACCATGTTTTAATTTAACTTAATATGTTGTGACTAACGCGTCAATGTTAAAGCAGAAATGCTGTAGCGTTAGGAATGCTTAGAAATAAGTTAAATAAATAA
>JBAMBJ010004465.1:0-431640 GCA_037043495.1 Drosophila recens
TCCACACAAATTTGTATATCGACTCAACTAATCTGGAATATACTTAATGGGTTTTTCTTTCCGCCTTAAACCCAAACTTTTTTTTTCTCTTTGACAAACTTAATAGACCCTTTGAAGTTTTAAAGTACAGGGTCTAAGCAGCGCCAAAGGCGTCTGTCGCATGTGGTGTGAAAGGAAGGGAAAGGGGAAGCGTAGGCGCAACAACCTAAATAGCAGAGGGGGGTGGGGGGGAGGTGAAGGGAGTGTGGGAGGGAAGGCCCGGAAGACAGGAAGCGAACACGTGCAACAACAACAACCAAAACAACAACAACAACAGCAATAATGAAAAGCACATCAACTAGGAGAGAAGAAGCCTTCAGTTAAGCCTCACTTTCACATGTTGCTGTTGTTGTTTAACACTTACACACTTACACACTCACTCACACACACACTCACACACACACACATTTTAATTACTGTTATCATTATGAATCGCATACAGCGCTAATTAGTGTGTTACACTTTCATCTATGTATTGTTTAGGCAACACACACACACACACACCTAAATTTGTCAAGTGTTTAACATAATGAACACGCGTTTTCCGTTTGAAATTAACATGACAGTTAACAAATTACAAGCACAACAAATGCAGAACAAAATTTACAGGTACCCTGTAAAAATGTTGAAGGCAAAGCATGACTTAAACATGCCCTATAAAAATTCGGAGCACAGCCAAATATTAAGATAACTTTTAAGCATGAAATTAAATTAAAAAAAAAATACCCTGTAATCACATAAGTTCAAAATTACATGACATAAGTAAAAAGAGCTGCAATTTAAAGTGTTATTTGAATAAAACCCTAAAATGCTATTTCTTAAATATTTCATGTCTCTAAAATACCCTGTAAATTAGCAAAGTTCTTGAAAGCGGCACAAAAAAAATGGGAATATATATACATATATTAGAATTGGGGTATTTTCATCAACAGGTTGATTCGTTCACCTATAAAGTACACTTTCAGTTGACTAATTTATATTTTAAATTGTGAATTATTGGCGCCAGCAAGTTTTGTTGACTTATGATGAAAATAGCAAGCAGTGCACCTATCGATAAGTTCTATATCGATATCGATATCTATGCCAGCAACAGTTGGTTGTAAGGAAACGCGCCAAAACGGATTTTTCAATACAACATTTTTAATATATGAAAATTATTATTTTATTTAACGTTCAACTGATTTTATCGCCAATTAATTATTTTTACAATTTCAAAATATTCCAAGCTTCGATAGTTGACAGCAATCGATAGCTGGCAATCAACCTGCCGCCACATTTTAATATCACCTGTTGCCACCAGCGTTGCCAACTATGACCGTTAAAAAAAGCCAGATTCGAAGAAACTAGTTTTGAAGAAATAATATAAAAATTTGTTTGCATTTTATAGCACTCTGTTATTTTATTTCTACTATCTTTGCACTCTAATTTATAAATAAAATAAAACTATGTTAAAAACAGTAACATATTTTTTATTTTTACTTTAAAATTAGCTTATTCAAATCAGGCTTTTTTTAACGGACTAATTTTGTCAACGCTGGTTGCCACCACATAAAACTATTTTGTACCAAATTTGTAAGAACAAAAATAAGGTGTACCAAATACTTGTGGCGTACCACTACAGCGGCAACAGCCCAATCTGGCAACGACGCATCGCATAAAACAGATGCTGGTTCCATGAGCGATTTTCGGAACCGCATCAGTTCATATAGAGTCTACTTACAGCAACCGACATAGAATTAAATCATCTTAGCATTAAGCATAGTACGCAAACTAAAAAAAGGCCTGGCGTAAGCCCAAACTCCATATAAAAAAAACGCTGGCGTAAAATCAAGAAGAAGAACTTGACATTTTTTACGCTCGGGTGTCCGCAGACTAAATAAAATAACAGAGCTGTTAAGTAAAATAACAGAATGGGCAGCACTGCTGACAGGCCCAGCGAAACATTAAACTGTTTAGAGTTTCGCTGGGTAGACTGGAGATAAATGTCTGGCACACAAGTGAAAACTATGAAGACTAATTAAATTTGGTCGATAACGATGACAATATTGGTAGATTATAGGCAAGAACGTAAGCTAAAATGGTTTTTATAGATATTTTGGTATTTTTTTCATTAACACAAATGGAGAATCCTCATTAGAAGTTCAAAATCGATGGGTGCACCCAACACGCGCTGTGGTTGCGGGGCATCGCATATTTTTTCTCTATAAACTTTAATTTGCATTTTTCACTGCCTATTCTCTCCTCTTTCATCCAAATCAGTTCTGCATCTTCAAATTTAAAATAAACCGCCGCTGACGCATAGTGTTACCACTCAACTTTTTGTTATTTTTCCGTGTTGCATTGGCAACACTGGGCTTACGCTCGTCGACAGCTAAATATTGAGCACTTTACGCCGCGTAAAATTTAGTTAGCTTGCGTACTAAGCTTTAAGACAAACAATGGGAATATACAATATGATAATCACTACATATCATTAATCCCCATATACTAAAAACATTTTATTTTTATTTAACATTAATTTATAATGAAGATAGCTTTATGATCTAGTTTATGAAATAAAAAGTATGTTTTTCCATAAAAGCTTTATAATTATATATGTATTTACAAACACATGAAAGAACTTACTAAATGTACCGTGGAATTAAAAATGTACCAATTTAGGTACAAATCTACCCATGTCTGTTCTTATGGAACTTGTTTATTTACTTTTGTTCATTGACAATGCCAATTATACAGGGTATAACAGGGGCATTATCTAGAGAAAATCTCTTGGAATTTTAATATCAGTTGCCACATTTTAAGTGACGCCATTTGGTACAGATTTTGGTTGAACGCGGCCCATTTCCGGTTCCGTTGGCAGCAACACGAGCAAAAACGGAAAGGGAAATCTCAAGATGCAGACAGCTTCAGACAATGCATATTACCCCCATTCGGTTTTATTGTTATGCTTATGCCCCTTTTATACAACCCCCCACCCACCACTTTCCCCTCGTTGCCCTGGCGAAACTTTTTTGGTGAAATGCAGGCAACTAACTTTAAGTAGTTGCATCAAATATTCTAAGCACTTCCTGGCGACCGGAACAAGGACTTGAATTGTCAATACATCAATGGGCTAAATTATTAAACAAATGTATTACTAATATTATTATTTTTAACAACATTAGCATATAAAATGTGAAAATTGCACTAATTTACCCATTTGGGTATAGCATTCAAATTCAAAATGTGCGTGCAAAAGATTAAAATAATAATTGTTAATCAATTTGGACTTACATATATACAGTTGCGGTCAAAAAAATAGTAGTGCGTGCAATGAATTTACAAAAACTTTAAATTTAATGACTTTTCATTTATCCAAATTTTTCATATAATTTTTTTAAGATACGTTAATATATTGTTAATCTATCTGAGAAATCAAAGATAGTGAACAGTTATTATTTTTCGACTTAGGAATTTTTTCTTGCAATAGCCTGAAAAATGGGCGGTCAAAACAATAGTAGTGATGAACATATTCAAAAATTTTAATGATGAAAACGATCCAAAACCCCTTTTTTTATTTGAAAGGTTAGATATGTGAAATGCACTTAATAATTAACAAATTTAGTAATTTGTTGTGAAGCCTTTATCTTGAATTACCGCCTTACAACGACGGATCATGGCTTTTACATCGTTCTGTTTGTATTGAGCTCCAGGCGCTCCTAGCGATCTTCCAAAGATGAATATTATTTGTTGGTTGATGCTTGGCAATATCCTTCTTCATATCGGACCACAAATTTTCAATGGGATTCAGATCGGGGGACCGTGGTGACCACTCCACTACATTAACTTTTTCTACGTGAACCATTCTTTCGAAGATTTGCTGATATGCTTTGGGTCTATGTCCTGTTGGAACCTCCAAATTATCGGCATATCATCTGAAAAATACGGTAGCACAGTGTCCTGCAGAATTTTCACATGTTCGTGCCTTTCCATTATGGTTATGATCCATTATATGGGTTGGACCCAGAATTGTGAAAATGCGCCCAGGTTATTATTCTCATACCACAATGTTTGATGGTCCTGCAGGTGAATCTGGGCTAATATTCGGACTTTAACGGATACCTTACATGTTGTCGAGATCCTCGACCAGCAAAAAAATAATTTTGGACACATCCGACCACTAGAGGTTTCTTTATTTCTCTAGGGTCAATGCAGATGATCCTTAGCAAATCGAAATCGCTTTTGGGCAGGTATTTTTTTTAATAACGGAATTTTTCACGGGCTTCTTTCTGCCAGATTATTATTTTGCAAACATCTAAGAATGTCTTACACACTTTGGTCCATACCAAAGTTCTTTTTTATAAGTGCTGCAGGAGCAAAAGGGTCGCGTTTCAAAAACCTCACTACTTTTGTCACTAGTCTTTTGGACATGGATCGAGGTCTTCCACATTTATCCTATTTTGGCGACTACTTAATGGCGTTTTTGATTATGGTTGGCAATCATCTAACCAAATTTTTCCACTTCCTTAAACGTTATCCTTTTAGAAATAAATTGTTTATGGGAGCACGCTTTTCTGGAGTGCAATGCTTGCCACGCCCCATCGTAACAACTCTAAGCAAAATATTTTTTATACAATTTATAGAAAATTATCAAATAACAATTATAAATATCAAATCAAGTGCCTTTCCTGCTTAATATCCTTTTTTTCCACTTTTAATGCATTCACTACTATTATTTTGACCGCCCATTTTTCAGACTATTACAAGAAAAAAATTCCTAAGTCGAAAAATAATAACTGTTCACTATCTTTGATTTCTCAGATGGATTTACAATATAATAACGTATCTTAAAAAAATTAAATAAAAAATTTGGATAAATTAAAAGTCTTTAAATTTTGAGCTTTTGTAAGTTCATTGCAGGCACTACTATTTTTTTGACCGCAGCTGTAAGTCCATCAATCACTCTTTGAAATCTAAAACGCTTTCCGGAATCCCATTAATATTTCTCATCAAACACAAACACGATGTCGTTTCGCTCTGAAAAGCTCAAATGAACGGGTCATTAAAATGAACGAATGAACTTATTCAGTTTCTTAATTTAAAAGTTCATTAACAAATAAATTAAATTTCATCTTTTCTCAATAATCTTAAATATAACAAAATATACAATATGTACAATAAATATCTAAAATATAATTATTTATATATGTGTCGAACAAAAGTGGAAAATAATAATATTATTCTCGTGTTCTTTGCTTCTTGTTGTTCTGTTGCCCACTGTATTTCTTCTTGGTGTACGCATGGTCTGATGATGGATATGGAGTAACAATAATAAATCTTTCTAAATTGGATAATGGATCCTCCACCTCCTCATCCTCCTCCTCCTCCGTCTCGTCCTCGTCCTCCACCTCATCCACCACCACCTCCTCTACCTCCTCCACAGCAACACGTCCATTTCTCAACGATCGCGAGATCATCTTATTGATCTTCCGCGCTGTTTCCAACTCGATCGAACGCTCTTCTTTCTTTTTAACACCTTGTCCATAAGGTGTGGATGACAAGTCTGGAAAGTTTTAATATTTTTAATTTAAAATTGTTCAAATTTAAAAATTGTAATGAACGCGGCGGGCCTTCTTACCCTGACATGCCTGTTGAAGTTGCCCGTGTTTCGAATGTCCGCTCGAAACACGCGCGACGAGGGGCAGAACATACATTCCACGTCCACCTTGTTGTCCCACCTATCTAGCATTTTAAATATCCCACAATCCAGGACACAAGGAAGTCTTTTTATTTTTGGCATGATTGATTTATTTAGCAGCGCTAGTAACTGCGCTGCTTTTGCTGCTGTCGCTATTTTAGTGTTGGGTTGCTCATGAGTGAGTGAACAAAAAAGAGTTGCTCCCTGAAGTGAGCAAGTGAACATGTTCCTTCCAACTTGCTCTTTTTTGTTCACTTGCTCAGTCTTGTTCAGTTGCTCTGTTCTGCTCTTGTTTGTTCACTTGCTCAGTCTTGTTCAGTTGTTCTGCTTTGCTCACTATCGCCTAAATGTTCTTATTCTTTATTTCCTTTTATTCGTTTGGAGAAAAGTATAAAGAAGTGAAGGGGAATAAATACTTTCATTATTTTACTTTTTAATTTGGTTGTTTGTTATAAAGGGAATATATTATAATTATTTTATTTATAATTTTGTTACTTTAGTTTTATACTCGTATTAAACATAATTAAGTGATGAATCCGATTTAAATTGAAATGTATGAAATGTATAACGTATGAAATTTTCTATTTGTTGAGTGAGGGACTTAGAGCAGTTGGCCACTGAGCTACTGAACAAGTGAGTGACTGAGCAACTGAGCAAGTGAGTAACTGAGCAACTGAACAAGTGAGCAATCTGAACAAGTGAGCGATCTGAGTGAGTTGACTCACCTAAAAAAAAAGAACAAGTGAACATGTTCACCTAAATGAGCACTGTTTACCCAACACTACGCTATTTCGTTCTGTTTGCTTTTGTTGTTTGGCTGCCGATCAGCTGTTTGGAGTAGTGTTGGGTTGCTCATGAGTGAGTGAACAAAAAAGAGTTGCTCCCTGAAGTGAGCAAGTGAACATGTTCCTTCCAAATTGCTCTTTTTGTTCAGTTAGTTATTCATCCCTTGTTCAGTTCATGGCTGCCACCTAATAAAATCAGATGGAGTCAAAAACAAGGTGGCAGCCATCGGATAAACTCAATCTGGAAAAAAATATCGATAGAAAATTGGTCCCATGTCATTTCTCTAATAAAATTAATTAATTTTAAAAAAATTATTAAAAAAATTTGTAAGTATAAGTTTTGTAAATTCATAAAGTTAATTTTAAAATTGGATTGGGAAACGTTGTGTAGAAATTAACAAATTAGTAAAATATTCTAAAAGAAAATTATAAAAATTTAAAAAAATATAAGAAATCCACCTGTGAAAGTTTCAAAGCTCTAGCTTCAATATTTATTGTGAAAAAAATAAAATGTAAATATTTAACTCTTTTTCTGAAGAGTTAAATTCGGTCAATTTGAACCTTCTGCCAAGGCTGCCACCTTTTTTTTTTTGGAGCAACTGAGCAAGTGAGCGATCTGAGTTGACTCACCTAGAAAAAAGATCAAGTGAACATGTTCACCTAAATGAGCAATGTTTACCCAACACTAGTCAATATCCAATTAGTGCTATTCGCGATTGATCTGGTAGCGCTACAACTCGTGTCTCTCAAACGTAACGTTTTTCGAATTCCGTCACGAAAACAACCGTTAAAACGTGTGAAGACGGCAAATTAAAAGAAAAGTAAAATACTCGCTATAATACAAAGCAAAATAACTTGACGCTTATTAAACAGTTGCCAAAACTTGTAAGGTTTGTGCTTGTGTTCGTTTTGTTGTATGTATTTTTGGTATGCAAGGCGACGAAGTGCAGACAGAATGTTGTTATGTGGCAAGTTGTTGAATCCGCAGCTTCTGAGTTTAATGCAAAAGAGCGCGCGGCGTTCCCTCTCTCTATCCTTCTCCTTCCCTCATCCCAGAGATCTGCGGCACTCGTGGAATGCGGCTTAGCAAGTTGAAGCTGTTGCTGTTGTTGCTGCGGCTGCCGCTGTTCTTCTCGCTGTTAATTTTGTTGTTGTAGCATACACGCGCAGTTATACCTGTGCACACTCATGCACATGCAGACTGATACAAATGCAGATGTGCAGCATATACCAAAGTTTATACGACAGCTAAACCTGATCTAACTAAAGTTAATTTGACATTTTATTTTTAATTAAATAATGTTTATACTACAATTAAAGCTGATTTCTAAAATTATATGCAAACTTAGCTAATCGTTCGACTTTAACTGTCGTGTAAACTTAGTAATAGACAGATGACGATCAGTTTCAGGTTATTTGCTTGTTGCACTGTGGGACCCACATGCAATATCTATGTATGTATGTGTGAGACTCTTTTTTTAAGAGGCAATATTGCGCGCACACACACACACACATGTATGTATGCTTGTTTCAACCGCTTCTCTGTTTGTTATTTTAGCGTCGGCGTCTCTCGCTATCTGTTTTGTGGCTCGTTCCATTGCAGCCAATTTAGCCATTTTCCCGCCATTTCTGGCGGTTTACAAATGCCAAATGCGTGAATAATATAAATTCATATAGCGGCTGTCGGGTATTATAACTTTATTGAGAGTTGAAATTGCACTTTTTTTTTTTTACAAAATTTCTGGCAACATTCTAAAATATTATATTAGGGCATCATTTTGCTGTGTTCTAAAATTTTCTACCCGTTTCTAGCTTTTTTAAAAAGCAGATCTAGCTTGCTCAAGCCCAAAAAGTTGGCAGCACTGGCTCGTTCCCTTACACGCACATGCATATGTATGCACACACACACACACACACACACATTCTCTGTTAACTGGTTATGCGAATCGAATAGTGGCGGGCAGCCCCTGCGGCTAGAATCAACGAACGGCGAGGCGACTCTTTGGGCTGTGAACCAAACTGACCGCAACGGCTGATAGTCGTTGTTTGTCATTCGATCGCTCATCGTTCACTTGTCTCCTTTTCGCGCTTCGCTCTGGCGAAAAAAAAAATAGCCAAGTGCACGTCGCTATCATCCAGTGCTCATCGCTAAAACTCCAACGCTACATAGCTCTCTCTCTCTCCCTCTCGCTTGCAATTTGCCGCTCTGTGTTTGATTTTACGTTTGTTTTGCTTTGGCGTCCATTCAGTTGCCATCCGCAATCCACAATTCACATGATATCTGCTGCGTTGGATAATCTTTGCAATCTATCTGTATTAAACTCTACAGCATCGGCTTAGACATTCTCGACATTCCTAATTATTTATTACATCTAACGTAACATTAAAAAGGTAAACTTGGTTTATTTTATCCGTTTTTTTTTTTAAAACTTGTCATATTGCATTTTGGCATCCATTGGAAGTATTGGAAAAAAAAAGAAAAAATTGGAAGTATCAGTGCTCGTCTTCTACAGTGTTTACCATGTGTATGTGTACGTGTATATGTACTTGTTTGCAAAGTAATCAAAAAATTGCTTGTCTTTGATTTTGAATTTGAACGTGAAGTGGCTAAAAATATACCCTTTTTTTGTTTGTGTTTTTTATTTCTTTTATTTTTATTATTTATCAGTGTACGTCTCCTACAGTGTTTACCATGTGTATGTGTACGAGCTTAATTGCTTGACTTCTGAATTAGAAAAGTGACTTAAAAATACCCTGTGTTGCATTCATTGCATTTGCACTGCTTGTAGGCAGTGTTGACAGCTACAGTTACACGACTTCCCTTTTGGATGCTGTGTGGAACTTAAATGGAGCCTGTTTAAGCTTTTGCCAAGTTGACTGAAAATACCCACTAGTGCGCTTAACAGGGTATGTGCAAAAAAAAAGACAACGAATATTTGTTTGGTCTGCTGAAAAAGTTGCAATTGTAATTTCCCATTAAATGTGCCAAGGACTAACATATCAAATTATTAAATTAAAAAAAAAAATAATGAAACTAAAAAAAAATTTGAACTTTCCAAGAATTTGCTTGCAAAGTGCAGCTCGTGGGAACGTGCTTCGAACTTAATATTTGCGGCACTTTTCTAACGTTTAACTTGGAAAGCGTGCGAAAAGTTCTTCAAGTGTCGTTGGCGTTGCCACCGATCAAGAAAATTTTCATAAACGACAATTAAAATACAGCACGCATTGTTGCCAATTTAGCTATTTTACCGCCATTTCTGGCAGTTTACAAGTTTAATTCTGGCGGGAATTATAGCTATATTGAGAGTTGAAAATGCATATTTTATTTTTCACAAAATTTCTGACAACATCCTAAAATATTATAACAAGGCATCACTTGGCTGTGTTCTAAAATGTTCTAGCCGTTTCTAGCTTTTTTGAAAAGCAAATTAAGCTTGTTCAAGGCTCTTACAAAAAAAAAAAAAATAAATAAATAAATTGTTTGCCTTTGTCAAAACAATTGCGTGACATACTGTATTTGATTTCATTGCAGTTGCAGTTGCAACAAGGATCTTTCATTATGTGAACTATTTAAGGCGCCTCAAACTTAGTGAGTAGTTGGAGAAGGAGAAGAAGGCGAAGAAAGGAAGAGCAGAAGAAGAAGTAAAAGGAGGAGGAGGAGGTGTTACAACAACACAATTTGAATTAGGGGATAAAAAAAAGGCGGAACAGGAAAGGAAAGGAAAGGAAAGGAAATGTTGAAACACACGTCAAATGCGAGCGGTGCAGCAACAACAGCAACTGTTGTTGTTTCTGTCAATGGGCAACAGCAGCAGCAGCTGCTGCGCACTTGCAGCAGCAGCAACAACAACAACCACAACAACAGCAGCAGCAGCAGTAGCAACAACAACAGCAGCAGCAGCAATAACAACAACCCACCCTCAACGGTATTGGCAACAACAACCACCACCACCAGCAGCAGCAACAACCCCGTGGCAGCAACACCTGCAGCGGCAGCAGCAGTTGTTGTTGTTGCTGCAACATCGACGTCGACGTCACCGACACCTGCTGCTGTTGCAACAACAGCACGCAACATTCACCTGCGACCGCCGCAGCCTTTGAATATTTCATCATTAATTGCTGTAACTGCAACTGCAGCAACAACAGCAACAACAGCAACACCAGCAGCAGCAGCAACAACAGCACGAGCAGCGACAACATTGCTAAATATTGCCACGCCTCCTATTAAGCCTTTAACGCCCCTGACACCCAATGGCAACAGTTTGCATCATCATACGTACACCAATCAACATATGCTCGCCAGCAGCAGCAACAATCAACAACAACAACAGCAGCAACAACATTTGCAACAGCAGCAACAATTGCAATTGCAGCAACAACAACATCATCATCTCTACAACAACAACAATCATCTTCATCATCATAATACTAACAACAATAATAATAATAATGTAAACAATTATAGTCATTGCAACAATTTAAACTTGAACGGCAACTCAATGTTGCAGGCAAGTGTTAAACTAACTAAACACGGACCAGGACCAAGGGAAGTCCTCACGAGTCTCGGATTACTCTGTCTCGGTAAGAAATATTTCTAATTTCTGATAATAAAAAAAAAAAAAACAAAGATAAACAAAAACATCGCTAACATTGGTTAATCTTTGAATTGAACAAAAAAGTCCATGTTTCACGACATTTGACAATTCGATGTTTTCGTTGACGATTTTTTCATTGATGATGTTTTGACTTACTCAAAAATTTAATTTGTTATGTTTTTTGTTTATAAAATATTGATAATTTATTAATTATTTCTTATATTTTGTATTTTCATTAAATTTGTTTTTGCTTTAGATATTTTTTCTATATTTTTAATTTCGGGCTATATAACAAAAGAATCGGGCGGGCTCGGGCCTTTTTTCCATCGGCAATTTCAGGCTAGGTTCGGGTCAGGCCTGAAAAATGAGGCCCGCTCTTGCTTTCGGACAAGTCGCTGTTTGAATCCACAGAATGAACTTCCTCCACTTCATCTACATTTGGGGCAGTCTTCTTTCCAGTCACAGACTCACAGCTCGAAAACGATATTGTGCTTTGATCAAATGGCAAATCGATCTCGGAATTTAAGTCAACAAATTTCTGCAAATCATCCGATAGCGACGAGCAATAAAAATGGTTACGATAATGCATCAATGAGCCAGACTTCACGTTCGAAACCAGAATGTCCTGTAGCTGAGACTTTACCGCATTGCGTGTCTCCTTGTCCGCTTTAGAACTACAAAATTTTGAGAAGAGGACCTCATAGGAAACTGGTTCCAATGTGCTTCGTATGTATTCAATAACTGTTTCTCCAGGAATTTTATTAGACATTTTGGTAAAAAAAAAACGTAAAAATAAATACGACTTGCTTACTACAAATGTAAAATGATACTAAAAATTATTTGAAAAGTTCGAATACAGAGCAAGTTTAAAATGATTGCTATAGCATGGGTTTCTTAAATTTGAATTTTATTATTTATTTTGCTTCTCGAAATGAAAACAACTGTAGTAGGCACAGATTAATAGCCTTTCCTCACTGACAAATATAGTTCGCTTTGATTGTGTGATTTTTTTGAATAAAATATGTGAATAAAACAAATTTATTCTGTTTTACATTTTTTGATTACAGTTTTCTGTATTAAAAAAAATGCTTTAAGCAGAGTGCCATAAAACCGAAATCAGTTGAATTGACATTTATTCGGAAAAATTTAAAATAAACAGATAATTCCACAGCCTCATTTCTGCAACGGAACTCCCGAAACAGAATGCGCACTCGTACACAAATATTCACATACACATTAACAAACAAACACTGCCCATACACAGTTTATTTTGTTCTGGACAGACATAATTATGGATATCAATAGCCAGGCACGGATTCATTGAATTTATGCTTTATTTCCCATCGGGTGTTTCATATGACAATTTGCGTTCGATAAAAAACAAATAATTTGGAATATTATTTATTTTTTGGCTTAGGTTTTTTTCTGACTTCCTCAGACCCCAAACTAACACTTGATTTATCGCTCTTGCTTTCGGACAAGTCGCTGTTTGAATCCACAGAATGAACTTTCTCCACTTCATCTACATTTGGGGCATTCTTCTTTCCAGTCACAGACTCACAGCTCGAAAACGATATTGTGCTTTGATCAGATGGCAAATCGATCTCGGAATTTAAGTCAACAAATTTCTGCAAATCATCCGATAGCGAAGAGCAAAAAAAATGGTTCCGATAATGCATCAATGAGCCAGACTTCACGTTCGAAACCAGAATGTCCTGTAGCTGAGACTTTACCGCATTGCGTGTCTCCTTGTCCGCTTTAGAACTACAAAATTTTGAGAAGAGGACTTCATAGGAAACTGGTTCCAAGGTGCTTCGTATGTATTCAATAACTGTTTCTCCAGGAATTTTATTAGACATTTTGTTAAAAAAAAAACGTAAAAATAAATACGACTTGCTTACTACAAATGTAAAATGATACTAAAGATTATTTGAAAAGTTCGAATACAGAGCAAGTTTACAATGATTGCTATAGCATGGGTTTCTTAGATTTGAATTTTATTATTTATTTTGCTTCTCAAATGAAAACAACTGTAGTAGGCACAGATAAAACGCAAATGCTAACTTGACAAATATAGTTCGCTTTGATTGTGTGATTTTTTTGAATAAAATATGTGAATAAAACAAATTTATTCTGTTTTACATTTTTTGATTACAGTTTTCTGTATTAAAAAAATGCTTTAAGCAGAGTGCCATAAAACCGAAATCAGTTGAATTGACATTTATTCGGAAAAATTTAAAATAAACAGATAATTCCACAGCCTCATTTCTGCAACGGAACTCCCGAAACAGAATGCGCACTCGTACACAAATATTCACATACACATTAACAAACAAACACTGCCCATACACAGTTTATTTTGTTCTGGACATTCTGAAACCAGACATAATTATGGATATCAATATTATAACAAAAGAATCAGGCGGGCTCAGGCCTTTTTTCCATCGGAAATTTCAGGCTAGGTTCGGGTCAGGCCTGAAAAATGAGGCCCGCGCCCATCTCTAATTTTGATATACAATTATTTTGACTAAAAAAAATTTTCTTAAGTCTAATTAATTTTTACTTATTCAATTTAGTTATTAACTAAATATTATTATTTTTAATTGTACTTTTTATTTTTATTTAACTTAATAATTTTATTTCTTTTAATTGTACTTTTTTTATTTAATTTAATAATTTTATTTATTTTTTAATTTTAATGCATTTTTTCCATTATTAAATTTAATTGAAAATAAATTTTTCTAATTTTTTAAAAATATTTGTTTTTATTTATTTGTTTAATTTTTGATTATTCAATTTGATTATTAATTAATTATTATTTTTAAATTGTATTTTTTGTTTTTTGTTTAATTTAATAATTTTTTTTTTTATTAATTTTGATTTATTTTATTTTTCATTATTAAATTTGATTAGCAATGATTCTTTTTCTTTCTTTTTTTACTTTATTTTTTATTTGCTTTTATGAAATCTATTGCATTTTCATTTTATTAATTTTGATGTATTGTAGTTTTTGTATATTTATATTTTTATTATTAAATTTGACTAAGAGTTATTTTTTTTTTAATTTGTTTTCTTTAATTAAATTTGATTAAATTTTTTACTATCAACAATTATTAACTGATAATTATTTTTTAATTTTTCTTTTTATTTTTTTTAAATTGAATAATTTGTATTATTTTTTTTTTATTTTGCTGCATTGTATTTTTCATTACTAATTTTGAATAACAATGATTTTCACTTTTATTTATGTTTTTTTTAAATTATCTTAATAATTTTGTTCTATTTTTATTTTTATGTACTATATTTTTCATTATTAATTTTGAATAGCAATGATTTTTAATATTATTTTTTTTATAAATTAATTTAATAATTTTTATTTTTCTATTTTGATGTATAATATTTTTCATTATTAATTTTGAATAACAATGATTTTTAATCTTATTTGCTTCAATTTATTTATTTTCTTAATGCTTGGTTACGCCTTGAACAGGTGCCAAGCCATTGGGACCAGTGTCCTGGATTTCGCCTCGTTATGTCATTTGAAATATTATTTCTTTTTGGCTTAGGCTCTTTTCTGACTTCCTCAGACCCCAAACTAACACTTGATTTACCGCTCTTGCTTTCGGACAAGTCGCTGTTTGAATCCACAGAATGAACTTCCTCCACTTCATCTACATTTGGGGCAGTCTTCTTTCCAGTCACAGACTCACAGCTCGAAAACGATATTGTGCTTTGATCAGATGGCAAATCGATCTCGGAATTTAAGTCAACAAATTTCTGCAAATCATCCGATAGCGACGAGCAATAAAAATGGTTACGATAATGCATCAATGAGCCAGACTTCACGTTCGAAACCAGAATGTCCTGTAGCTGAGACTTTACCGCATTGCGTGTCTCCTTGTCCGCTTTAGAACTACAAAATTTTGAGAAGAGGACTTCATAGGAAACTGGTTCCAAGGTGCTTCGTATGTATTCAATAACTGTTTCTCCAGGAATTTTATTAGACATTTTGGTAAAAAAAAAAACGTAAAAATAAATACGACTTGCTTACTACAAATGTAAAATGATACTAAAAATTATTTGAAAAGTTCGAATACAGAGCAAGTTTACAATGATTGCTATAGCATGGGTTTCTTAGATTTGAATTTTATTATTTATTTTGCTTCTCGAAATGAAAACAACTGTAGTAGGCACAGATAAAACGCAAATGCTAACTTGACAAATATAGTTCGCTTTGATTGTGTGATTTTTTTGAATAAAATATGTGAATAAAACAAATTTATTCTGTTTTACATTTTTTGATTACAGTTTTCTGTATTAAAAAAAATGCTTTAAGCAGAGTGCCATAAAACCGAAATCAGTTGAATTGACATTTATTCGGAAAAATTTAAAATAAACAGATAATTCCACAGCCTCATTTCTGCAACGGAACTCCCGAAACAGAATGCGCACTCGTACACAAATATTCACATACACATTAACAAACAAACACTGCCCATACACAGTTTATTTTGTTCTGGACATTCTGAAACCAGACATAATTATGGATATCAATCGGTATATAACTCGACCTGATCGGGCAGTCATAGCAAATTTTCCATTCTTCCTGTGTATATATGCTAGTCGCTTTCGCACACTTCGTGCTGCTTTCGTCACTAGCGCGGACTGCCGTCCGCAGTGATATTATAACAAAAGAATCGGGCGGGCTCGGGCCTTTTTTCCATCGGCAATTTCGGGCTAGGTTCGGGTCAGGCCTGAAAAATGAGGCCCGCGCCCATCTCTAATTTTGATATACAATTTTTTGACTAAAAAAATTTTTTTTAAGTCTAATTAATTTTTACTTATTCAATTTAGCTATTAACTAAATAATATTATTTTTAATTGTACTTTTTATTTTTATTTAACTTAATAATTTTATTTCTTTTAATTGTACTTTTTTTATTTAATTTAATAATTTTATTTATTTTTTAATTTTAATGCATTTTTTCCATTATTAAATTTAATTGAAAATAAATTTTTTCTAATTTTTTAAAAATATTTGTTTTTATTTATTTGTTTAATTTTTGATTATTCAATTTGATTATTAATTAATTATTATTTTTAAATTGTATTTTTTGTTTTTTGTTTAATTTAATAATTTTTTTTTTTATTAATTTTGATTTATTTTATTTTTCATTATTAAATTTGATTAGCAATGATTCTTTTTCTTTCTTTTTTTACTTTATTTTTTATTTGCTTTTATGAAATCTATTGCATTTTCATTTTATTAATTTTGATGTATTGTAGTTTTTGTATATTTATATTTTGTTAGTATTATTAAATTTGATTAAGAGTTATTTTTTTATATTTTTAATTTGTTTTCTTTAATTAAATTTGATTAAATTTTTTACTATCCAACTTAATTATTAACTGATAATTATTTTTTAATTTTTCTTTTTATTTTTTTTAAATTGAATAATTTGTATTATTTTTTTTTTATTTTGCTGCATTGTATTTTTCATTACTAATTTTGAATAACAATGATTTTCACTTTTATTTATGTTTTTTTTAAATTAACTTAATAATTTTGTTCTATTTTTATTTTTATGTACTATATTTTTCATTATTAATTTTGAATAGCAATGATTTTTAATATTATTTTTTTTATAAATTAATTTAATAATTTTTATTTTTCTATTTTGATGTATAATATTTTTCATTATTAATTTTGAATAACAATGATTTTTAATCTTATTTGCTTCAATTTATTTATTTTCTTAATGCTTGGTTACGCCTTGAACAGGTGCCAAGCCATTGGGACCAGTGTCCTGGATTTCGCCTCGTTATGTCATTTGAAATATTATTTCTTTTTTGGCGTAGGCTCTTTTCTGACTTCCTCAGGCCCCAAACTAACACTTGATGTACCGCTCTTGTTTTCGTCCAAGTCGCTGTTTGAATCCACAGAATGAACTTCCTCCACTTCATCTACATTTGGGGCAGTCTTCTTTCCAGTCACAGACTCACAGCTCGAAAACGATATTGTGCTTTGATCAGATGGCAAATCGATCTCGGAATTTAAGTCAACAAATTTCTGCAAATCATCCGATAGCGACGAGCAATAAAAATGGTTCCGATAATGCATCAATGAGCCAGACTTCACGTTCGAAACCAGAATGTCCTGTAGCTGAGACTTTACTGCATTGCGTGTCTCCTTGTCCGCTTTAGAACTACAAAATTTTGAGAAGAGGACTTCATAGGAAACTGGTTCCAAGGTGCTTCGTATGTATTCAATAACTGTTTCTCCAGGAATTTTATTAGACATTTTGGTAAAAAAAAAAACGTAAAAATAAATACGACTTGCTTGCTACAAATGTAAAATGATACTAAAGATTATTTGAAAAGTTCGAATACAGAGCAAGTTTAAAATGATTGCTATAGCATGGGTTACTTAAATTTGAATTTTATTATTTATTTTGCTTCTCGAAATGAAAACAACTGTAGTAGGCACAGATTAAACGCAAATGCTAACTTGACAAATATAGTTCGCTTTGATTGTGTGATTTTTTTAAATAAAATATGTGAATAAAACAAATTTATCCTGTTTTACATTTTTTGATTACAGTTTTCTGTATTAAAAAAAATGCTTTAAGCAGAGTGCCATAAAACCGAAATCAGTTGAATTGACATTTATTCGGAAAAATTTAAAATAAACAGATAATTCCACAGCCTCATTTCTGCAAGGGAACTCCCGAAACAGAATGCGCACTCGTACACAAATATTCACATACACATTAACAAACAAACACTGCCCATACACAGTTTATTTTGTTCTGGACATTCTAAAACCAGACATAATTATGGATATCAAAAGCCAGGCACGAATTCATTGAATTTATGCTTTATTTCCCATCGGGTGTTTCATATGACAATTTGCGTTCAATTATCCTTTTAATCAAGTTTGCGGAAAGTGTCACACGAGGCGTATACGTATTTAAAGCTGGAAATACATGTTAAATGTCACTTGTCGTCATACTTATGTAATTTATGATGTGTCCATAAATGACTTAAATTGAATTACAATTGCTATTGACAGCTGTGTTTGAAATTAATACCTTATATTCAGCATGTGTACTTTTTAGTGAAATTCCTAATTGCTTAGAGTGACTTATGAGTTATGCACTTTGTGTTTTTTTTAATCACATTTATTATTTACTTTGTATTTGATTGATTGATTGATTTTTGATTGCACTTTCACAGCTTTTAATCAAAATTCTAATATCTTTAACATTTTCACAAATTGGTTTTTGCGTATTGCGAACTATTTTCTTTAAAACGATTTGCTGTAGAGCAGCACGGCTTTAATGATCTTAAATTGCATCTACGATTATTCAATTAAACTAATTATTTTTCGTATATTTCAGTATCGCTATTGCTGGCGCTGTTGTCGCTGATCTTTCTGCTGAAGATCTCGCCGAATAGCCGCGACGACGCCCTGACCCGGAGCATCAGCAGCGAGGACTTCAACATCGTCTACGACGTGACATTGGCCCTGTGTGCGCTGTCGCTGTCATTGAATCTCTGCTGCCTTTTAGTTTGCGCCATCCAATTTCTGTTTGCGGTGAAGCTGCTGCGATCACCGATGTTCGATGGCAGGGACAACAAATATTTGGAGAAGTCAAGTGCGAGTCGCACGTGCGCTGTGAGTGGATTCTTCATCTCGATACCTGTATTTCTCACCGGCATCATACTCTACACATTCAATCACTTTCATTCGACGCCGGCGATCATAACGAGCGTGCTGATTGGCGTCGGAATTGTGTTTTGTGGCGCCGCCATGGTGCACAATGTTTTCGTTTGGCAAAAGGAGAAAACAATCAGCTATCGTAGTCCACCAAACATGTCCTTGCAATTGCCGCCGCCTGGTCCATTTCTGAATCAATCGATTTATGGTCAACAACAACATTCACATTCCATGCTGCAACATCATCAGCCAACATCATTGACGCCCGTCTCACCAAATCATTCGCATGGCAGCTTTAATCCGCTGCTAAGCAACAATAACAACAATGTGATCAATTCACCATTTCATATCTGTCGACCGGCGACGGCCACGCCACCCACGCCCAAATCCATTGCCATTCCCATGCCCATTTCGATGGGCAATGGCAGTTGCTTAATTGGACGCGAGGCAAGTGGATCTGTTAGTCCGGGCATTCCAACCACGCTGGACATGAGCAACATAACAAACATATCGCTACATGAACTCTCCACGCTGGTTTAGAAGCTCCCTACGAATCCCAGCTCTCAAAACAAATACTAATACACTTAAGCTTAGTTGTTAATCAAATAGTTTAGTTTATATATTTAGACGACATCCACCGTTGAGACCTTTGATGTCCTTTCTTGCCGTTCCAGTTTATAACAACTGTTGTATATACTTGTATATAGTTGTAATCACTCTTGATACATACTTAATTTTGAAATTTGAATTTAATTTGAATACTTATCGACAATTAACGCACAACCTTGTTATCGATTAAGTGCAATTTGGCAACACTGCCCTGAGTTTAATAACAATCAATTGGCAAAGCGGCCAAACTTATTTATTTTTGAACAAAACGAGTTAAATTTTGTAATGTAAATTACATATATTTTTTTTGTTTTGGCTTAATAACTAATTGGCAACGCTATGTTAAAAACAAATACTAATATTTAAGCTTAGTTGTTAATTAAATAGTTTAGTTTATAGACGACATCCACCGTTGGTTGAGACCTTTAATGTCCATTCTTGACGTTCCAATGTTATAAACTGTTGTATATAGTTGTAATCACTCCTGATACATATTTAATTTTGAATTTAATTTGAATACTTATCGATAATTAACGCACAACCTTGTCATCGATTAAGTGTGTAAAGTGCGATCTGGCAACACTGCCCTGAACTTAATAATCATCAATTGGCAAAGCGGCCAAACTTATTTATTTCTGAACAAAACGAGTTACATTTTGTAATGTAAATAACATTCTGATACATACAGTCCCAATTCTCAAAACAAATACTAATATACTTAAGCTTAGTTGTTAATTAAATAGTTTAGTTTATAGACGACATCCACCGTTGTGACCTTGGATGTCCTTTCTTGCCGTTCCAATGCTATAAACTGTTGTATATAATTGTAATCATTTCTGATATATATTTAATTTTGAAATTTGAATTTAATTCTAAAACTTATCGATAATTAACGCACAACCTTGTTATCGATTAAGTGTGTAAAGTGCGATCTGGCAACACTGCCCTGAACTTAATAATCATCAATTGGCAAAGCGGCCAAACTTATTTATTTCTGAACAAAACGAGTTACATTTTGTAATGTAAATAACATTCCTGATACATACAGTCCCAATTCTCAAAACAAATACTAATATACTTAAGCTTAGTTGTTAATTAAATAGTTTAGTTTATAGACGACATCCACCGTTGTGACCTTGGATGTCCTTTCTTGCCGTTCCAATGCTATAAACTGTTGTATATAATTGTAATCATTTCTGATATATATTTAATTTTGAAATTTGAATTTAATTCTAAAACTTAAAATTAACGCACAACCTTGTTATCGATTAAGTGTGTAAAGTGCGATCTGGCAACACTGACCTGAATTTAATAACAATGGCCGCGTTCACCAGAACTAATCAGTCAGTAATCATGTATTTTGTTTGTTCGATAACAAAGCATCACAATCAGAAAATTTCAGCGTACTATTTTGGTGATGAATTTTCAGTCATCATAATCACAAAATTTGAAATCATGATTGCTAATCACTGCATTTCACCAGAATAATCATGCAAATTTCATCGATTTTCTGTTGTCGATTTGTTCTGGTGAACACGGCCAATCAGTTGGCAAAGCGGCCAAACTTATTTATTTTTGAATAAAACGAGTTAAATTTTGTAATGTTAATAACATTTATTTTTTTTTGCTTTTGACTTAATAATTAATTGGCAACGCTATGTTACATTTGCATTTACAATTTAATGTGCATGTGAACAATAGTAAAAAACATAAACCAAAAAAATCGATGTGTCTTGACATTGACATATCGATAAATAATCCAGATCACTAACTTAGCGCAGTTTCGCTTCTTTTGAAATAACTTGAAAATTTTAATATGTATTATTTCTTTTTGTTTCACTTTTATTAACTTTAATTTTTTGCTCTTGTGAAATGTAAAAAATCGTTCATTTCTCCCAATGAACATTTTTTTTGTTTGTGTTTCTTCATCTTTTGCAGTTTGTCTCCAAATTCATGCATAATTTTTCATTTTAAACTGAAGCAACAAAAAGCCGCAAATTTTATAATGCTAACAATATTAATTTAGATGTATATATATATATAACGGGCATCAGTGGGCAAGTGACGCAATTACTCTTTCTTATTCCGACCACGTTTCTTGGGAGGCACATGTGCTTCATTAACTAGAATGGAAACAAATGTAAAGTTGATTAATTAGGGCTGACAAAATATCGAGTGATCACAGTACACTCAGGGAAAGAAGTATATGTGGGTGAAGTTATTCAAAAAAAATGTACTTTTAACACAAAAGATTTAATGCAGATTTCTTAAAATAATCTTATCATTTAGTTTTCTTTTGAATGACACAAAAATTTTCTTAACCCATTAAGTACCCGTGGAAAATTTAGAACAAAAAAAAAAATTGTTACATCAGTTCCATAACAACTTTCGATAAAAAACAAATAATTTGGAATATTATTTCTTTTTTGGCTTAGGCTCTTTTCTGACTTCCTCAGACCCCAAACTAACACTTGATTTACCGCTCTTGCTTTCGGACAAGTCGCTGTTTGAATCCACAGAATGAACTTCCTCCACTTCATCTACATTTGGGCACTCTTCTTTCCAGTCACAGACTCACAGCTCGAAAACGATATTGTGCTTTGATCAGATGGCAAATCGATAGCGGAATTTAAGTCAACAAATTTCTGCAAATCATCCGATAGCGACGAGCAATAAAAATGGTTACGATAATGCATCAATGAGCCAGACTTCACGTTCGAAACCAGAATGTCCTGTAGCTGAGACTTTACCGCATTGCGTGTCTCCTTGTCCGCTTTAGAACTACAAAATTTTGAGATGAGGACTTCATAGGAAACTGGTTCCAAAGTACTTCGTATGTATTCAATAACTGTTTCTCCAGAAATTTTATTAGACATTTTGGTAAAAAAAAAACGGAAAAATAAATACGACTTGCTTACTACAAATATAAAATGATACTAAAAATTATTTGAAAAGTTCGAATACAGAGCAAGTTTAAAATGATTGCTATAGCATGGGTTACTTAAATTTGAATTTTATTATTTATTTTGCTTTCGAAATGAAAACAACTGTAGTAGGCACAGATTAAACGCAAATGCTAACTTGACAAATATAGTTCGCTTTGATTGTGTGATTTTTTTAAATAAAATATGTGAATAAAACAAATTTATTCTGTTTTACATTTTTTGATTAGAGTTTTCTGTATTAAAAAAAATGCTTTAAGCAGAGTGCCATAAAACCGAAATCAGTTGAATTGACATTTATTCGGAAAAATTTAAAATAAACAGATAATTCCACAGCCTCATTTCTGCAACGGAACTCCCGAAACAGAATGCGCACTCGTACACAAATATTCACATACACATTAACAAACAAACACTGCCCTTACACAGTTTATTTTGTTCTGGACATTCTAAAACCAGACATAATTATGGATATCAATAGCCAGGCACGGATTCATTGAAATTATGACTGCAAAAAAAAATTTTCAAAAATTTTTTTGCATCAAAACATTTTTTGTAGAAAATCGAGGAAAAAAGTGAAAAAAAAAACACTTACAAAAGTTCTAAATTTTCCACGGGTACTTAATGGGTTAAGAAAATTTTTGTGTCATTCAAAAGAAAACTAAATGATAAGATTATTTTAAGAAATCTGCATCAAATCTTTTGTGTAAAAAGTACATTTTTTTTGAATAACTTCACCCACATATACTTCTTTCCCTGAGGTATATCGATATTAGCAACTGCAACTGAAAACTGCAAAAAAGACACTTTTTGCATGAAAATGAGGAAGAATGGGTTAAAATGGTAATTTTTGGGATTTTCGAAATATCAAAAATACTAGCAAAAATATTTTTAAAAATTTTTTTTGCAGTAGCTCTCAGCATTGTTTGAAGAATTTTTTTGCGTCAAAATATTTTTTGTGAAAAATCGAGGAAAAAAGTTTTAAAAAGTGACTTTTACATAAGTTCGAAATTTTCGAAGGGTACTAAATGGGTTAAGAAAAGTTTTGTGTCACTTATCGATAATTAACGCACAACCTTGTTATCGATTAAGTGTGTAAAGAGCGATCTGGCAACACTGGCCTGAATTTAATAACAATCAGTTGGCAAAGCGGCCAAACTTATTTATTTTTGAATAAAACGAGTTAAATTTTGTAATGTTAACATTTATTTTTTTTTTGCTTTTGACTTAATAATTAATTGGCAACGCTATGTTACATTTGCATTTACAATTTAATGTGCATGTGATCAATAGTAAAAAACATAAACCAAAAAATCGATGTGTCTTGACATTGACATATCGATAAATAATCCAGATCACTAACTTAGCGCATTTTCGCTTCTTTTGAAATAACTTGAAAATTTTAATATGTATTATTTCTTTTTGTTTCACTTTTATTAACTTTAATTTTTTGCTCTTATGAAATGTAAAAAATCGTTCATTTTTCCCAATGAACATTTTTTTTGTTTGTGTTTCTTCATCTTTTGCAGTTTGTCTCCAAATTCATGCATAATTTTTCATTTTAAACTGAACCAACAAAAAGCCGCAAATTTTATAATGCTAACAATATTAATTTAGATGTATATATATATATAACGGGCATCTGTGGGCAAGTGACGCAATTACTCTTTCTTATTCCGACCACGTTTCTTGGGAGGCACATGTGCTTCATTAACTGGAATGGAAACAAATGTAAAGTTGAATAATTAGGGCTGACAAAATATCGAGTGATCACAGTACACTCAGGGAAAGAAGTATATGTGGGTGAAGTTATTCAAAAAAAATGTACTTTTAACACAAAAGATATAATGCAGATTTCTTAAAATAATCTTATCATTTAGTTTTCTTTTGAATGACACAAACATTTTCTTAACCCATTAAGTACCCGTGGAAAATTTAGAACTTTTGTAAAAGTGTTTTTTTTTTCACTTTTTTCCTCGATTTTTTACAAAAAATATTTTGATGCAAAAAAATTCTTCAAACAATTCTAAGAGTGACTGCAAAAAAAAAATTTGTTACATCAGTTCCATAACAACTTTCGATAAAAAACAAATAATTTGGAATATTATTTCTTTTTTGGCTTAGGCTCTTTTCTGACTTCCTCAGACCCCAAACTAACACTTGATTTACCGTTATTGCTTTCGGACAAGCTGCTGTTTGAGTCCACAGAATGAACTTCCTCCACTTCATCTACATTTCGGGCACTCTTCTTTCCAGTCACAGACTCACAGCTCGTAAACGATATTGTGCTTTGATCAGATGGCAAATCGATAGCGGAATTTAAGTCAACAAATTTCTGCAAATCATCCGATAGCGACGAGCAATAAAAATGGTTACGATAATGCACCAATGAGCCAGACTTCACGTTCGAAACCAGAATGTCCTGTAGCTGAGACTTTACCGCATTGCGTGTCTCCTTGTCCGCTTTAGAACTACAAAATTTTGAGATGAGGACTTCATAGGAAACTGGTTCCAAAGTGCTTCGAATGTATTCAATAACTGTTTCTCCAGGAATTTTATTAGACATTTTGGTAAAAAAAAAACGGAAAAATAAATACGACTTGCTTACTACAAATGTAAAATGATACTAAAGATTATTTGAAAAGTTCGAATACAGAGCAAGTTTAAAATGATTGCTATAGCATGGGTTACTTAAATTTGAATTTTATTATTTATTTTGCTTCTCGAAATGAAAACAACTGTAGTAGGCACAGATAAAACGCAAATGCTAACTTGACAAATATAGTTCGCTTTGATTGTGTGATTTTTTTAAATAAAATATGTGAATAAAACAAATTTATCCTGTTTTACATTTTTTGATTACAGCTTTCTGTAATAAAAAAAATGCTTTAAGCAGAGTGCCATAAAACCGAAATCAGTTGAATTTACATTTATTCGGAAAAATTTAAAATAAACAGATAATTCCACAGCCTCATTTCTGCAACGGAGCTCCCGAAACAGAATGCGCACTCGTACACAAATATTCACATACACATTAACAAACAAACACTGCCCATACACAGTTTATTTTGTTCTGGACATTCTGAAACCAGACATAATTATGGATATCAATAGCCAGGCACGGATTCATTGAATTTATGACTGCAAATAAAAAATTTTCAAAAATATTTTTTCTAGTATTTTTTATAAGTTTTTGAAAATTCTAAATATGACTATTTTAACCCATTTTTCCTACTTTTTCCTCCTTTTCATACAAAATGTGCCATTTTAGCAATTTTCAAAAAATTTTAAAAAATACTAGCAAATATATTTAAAAAACTTTTTTTTGCAGTAACTCTCAGCATTGTTCGAAGAATTTTTTTGCATCAAAATATTTTTTGTGAAAAATCGAGGAAAACAGTTTTAAAAAGTGACTTTTACATAAGTTCGAAATTTTCGAAGGGTACTAAATGGGTTAAGAAAAGTTTTGTGTCATTCAATCGAAATTTAAACGACCTTTCCCAATATACATCACTAGCCAGAAAAACTATGGTACACCTTATTTTTGCTTTAACAGCTATGCAGTAAGTTAGCAGTAAAAAATATATTTGGAAGTCGTTCAAATTCCGTTTAAATGATGCAAAAATATTCTTAACCCATTAAGTACCCATTGAATATTTTGAGTTCAAAAAAGGTAAATTTTTCAACTTTTTTCCTCGATTTTTTCCAAAAATGTTGGGATGCAAAAAATTCTTGCAACAATTCTAGAATGATTGCAAAAAAAAATTTTCAAAAATATTTTTGTTAGTATTTTTTAAAATTGTTTGAAAACGGCAAAAAAGAAACGCAAAAGGCATTTTTGCATTAAAATGAGGAAAAATGGGTTAAAATGGTCATTTTTAGGATTTTCAAACAATTTTAAAAAATACTAACAAAAATATTTTTGAAAATTTTTTTTTGCAATCATTCCTAGAATTGTTTCAAGAATTTTTTTGCATCCCAACATTTTTTGGAAAAATCGAGGAAAAAAGTTGAAAAATTGACCTTTTTTTGAACTCAAAATATTCAATGGGTACTTAATGGGTTAAGAATATTTTTGCATCATTTAAACGGAATTTGAACGACCTTTCCAAATATATTTTTTTTACTGTGATAACTTCACTAACATAGCTGTTAAAGCAAAAATAAGGGTGTACGCATAGTTTTTCTGGCTAGTGTATATAATAAGCTATTTTTTTCTTATTTAAAGTCAAAATATTACATTTTTAAGGGAGTGTAAAGAATTTCTTGACAAACTGTATTTCGATATGTTCGATATGTGTTTAAAATGCTTACCATTTGCTGTGGTCTCCGCTGCTGGCAAAGGCAAAGATGGAGCCGAAGATGGCGCCTGCTCCTGATCCGCCAGCTGACTGCTGCGTCGGCTGCGCAGCACTCGTCCAGTTGTTGCTGTTGTCGGTGTTGTTGTTGTTGTGGTTGTTGCTGCTGTCGAAGCAATTGGAGGTGGCGTTGGAGCAGCTGCATCCATAGAGTCTCTGCTGGCACGACCACGTTTGCGTCCTGTTGGCGGTTTGCCTGCACCCAAAGCCACAACGAGATTAACCGGCGGCTCGCTCAGACAACGCGACGAGCGACGACGACGTGTTGCTCCGGATCCGGATGCGGATTCTTCCTCATCGAAAGCTGGCATCGCACCTGGTGTCGGCGTGCTCGCCTGACTCAACCGGGTGCGCGATCGTGTGCGCGGCATTGTCTCCTCGTTCTCCTGTATCGCCTCCAGGGGTTTCGGCAGCAGCTTCTGGCGCCGCTTTGGCGTCGACACCGGCACCGTGGACATGGCGGGCATGGAGCCAGCACGCAGGTTACGCTTCAATGGCGGCAACTCCTCCTCCTCCGCCTCAATGGATCCGGGGGATACTTCCTCCTGACTGCGCAGTCGATACTTGCGCTGGGATGTGGGCGTGACAGTGGGCGTGGTGCTGGTCTCCGGTGTACCCAAATCCTCGCTTGCCTGGCTGTTGCCGCTGCGCAGACGACGACGACGTGGCGGATTGGCGGGCAGTGTGGGCGTGCTCCGGTTAGAGCTGGATCCAGCTGGACTTGGCGTGGGTCTTTGGTCATCGCTGCGCAGACGGATACGACGTGGCGGCGGCGGAGGAGGTGAGGCACTGGACACACTGCGTCGCTGACGCAGTTGGCGGCGCACAGGATTGGGCTGCTCCGGCTCTGGATTCGGCTCCTCCTGCTCCTGCTCTGGCTCCTCCTCCTGCTTCCTTTCTTCCTCCTGCACCTGCACCTGCATCTGCTCCTCCTCCGTCGTCTCCTTCGCTCGCTCCTCCTCCATCCGCTCCTCCTCTTTCCTAGCCAGCTCCTCCTTGCGCTCCTCCTCGCCGTCGGAAACGGCTAGTCGCAGGCTGTGATGTGACTCCACATCGGAATCGAGCTCAACTGGTGCCGGCTCTATGATCTCGAGATCGGAATCCGCACCAGCAATCTCCACTACATCCACTTGCATATGCCGCTCTTCGTCCTCCTCCTCCTCCTGCTGTTTGTGCACCGTGGCCACCGAATCATTGCTGGTGTCCTCTCCAGCCACTGACTTAGCCAGCGGAGCAACTGCAGCATCATCGCTGCTGTCCAGATTAATGGTATAAGCCACCACTGAATCACTGTTGGCCACTGTGGCCGCCATGGAGGCACCAGCTGGCAACTCCTCCGGCTCCACGCCGCCTCCGACGCTCCCTTGATCCTCGCCAGCTCCAGCACTTGCGGCTGGCTTGAAGGCAAACAATTCGACGCTGCTGCAGGCAGCCAACGGCTCTGGACGTGCCACATAGCCACGCACCTCGGTGCCATCCAAGGCAATCACACAATCATCCTCATCCTCGTCCACGTCATCATCCTCATCCTCGAGCGAACCCTTGGTGGTGTCCAGATCATCGACAGTCTCCAAGCTGTTGGCCCGATACAAGCCACGTTGGTTGCCATCACCAGCTGTCCCAGCGCCCGCTCCATGTCCATGTCCATGTCCAGCTCCATGTCCGGCACGTGGACTCGAGTTGGAGTTCTGTGAGACATTCGTGTCGCTGGGCAGGAAGGAGGTGGGCGTATGTGAGGTGGGTGAACGGGATGTCGTTATGGAGTTGGTCGATTCCACGACAATGGAGTAAACGGGCGGCTCTTGAGGGGATCTGACCAAATCCGTGGATGACATGTCTGATAATTCACTGCTGATGCTATAGCTGGGCGAGGTGCGTTGGTGTTGGTGGTAGTCCATGGCGGATGGCGGTTCTTCCTCCTCCTCATCCTCGCTGCTGGTTGTGGAGCTTTGCTCCTGTTCCGCTTGCTCCAGCTCCAGCTCCGGTTGCTGTATCTGCTCCTCCGCTTCCTCTCGCTGCTGTTCCGCCTCCTCCATCGGCTGCTCCGCCTGCTCCTCGACGAGATCCTTGTTATCCACCTGTGGCTGCATTTCAAAGGCCGTCACATCATAGCTGGACATGCCCAGCGTTGTGTCCAGCATCTGTCGCGTCTGTGGCACAAAGCCGGAGGATGTGGATGCCACGTTGGAGGACACCATGGGCCAGGGCGAAGCCATCACCTCGCTGGGCTCCAACAAGTCGCCACAAATCGTTGTGCGCTCCGAGATTTTCACATGCGATGTGGTTGTGGATGTAATCAATAAACTGGAACTGGAGCCGGAATTGGAACCAGATTGCGACCCGGAACCGGAACTGGAACTGTTTGGCACTTGGATCTCGCACATCTTGGATGAGCAGACGGGCGGCACAAACAAGGAGGAGCATGTGCTGGCCACTTGAATGCTCCTGCCGGAATGGTAGCTGCCAAACCCGCTGGATTCCTCCTTCTCCACCGGCTGCTCTGCCGGATTCGGATGTTGCTGGCGTAGGGATTGGAGCAGGGAGCTGCGTGGCTGTGGACCAGTTGGTGGTGCCATCGGATGATCCCGTTCCCTCTCATGTTTCTGCTCCCTCTCCTGTTCCTGCTCCCTCTCCTGTTCCTGCTCCCTCTCCTCGCGCTCATCCTCCTCGAGCTGCCTCACCAGCTCCGCATGCATTTGCACTTGCGCCAAGGATACATTGGCGGAGGCCAGCGGCGATAGATACTCCGATTCCGACTCGGTTTCTGATTGGGCATCCTCCGAGATCATTGGACTCGCGGCTCGTTGCTCGAATTCCATAAATATCTCATCGGTTTCCTCCTCCTCCTCCTCGTCCCCGTCCAGCTCCATGGAGTCCACCTCCTCCTCCCTCAACAGCTGTTCCTTGTGCTCTTCCCTCTCCTTTTCCAGCTGCTCATCTCTCATCTCCTCGTGCTCCAGCGGTATGGGCGGCATAAAGCGAAAACTCTTGCGCTGCTCCAGCTTCTGCTCCACGCCAACAGCGGACGGAGGGCGCTTCAATATAACAGGCAGACGCACTACCTCCACATTGGCATTGGCCTTGAGTTGGGAATTGCGCTGGAACTCCAGAAATGCGGGTGGGATCAACAAGGCTCGGACTTCTTGCTCATCGGTTAGCTTCAATTTCTGCTCCTTACGCTCCTGCTGTGCCAGGTGAAGAGTGCGTTTAATGAATACATTCACCTACAAATAACAATCGATATAAATAGTGTTATCGATACAAATAATAATCGATATAAATTTTGACTTTTTCCGATTTTTTTCAATAGACATACAAATGTCCTCACCAAATAATATACTTTACAATCGATAGCTATAATCGATAGCTATGACCATACTTTTTGCCGATTTTTATCGATATTGAATTGATTATTGGCTTGTATCAATATTGCATGTTTCCGACTCTTATCGATTTCCGATTTCTACTTTACAATAAAATATTTGCTGATAAATATTGAATCTAATCGATATCCGTGGCGACGTTTCTGCCGATTCTTATCGATATTGAATTAATTAATATTGACGATATCATAGTCCATTTAATACATTTCCACCCAATATCAACAACGATACTTTAAATCAGCGGTGGGCACAAAATCTTAATTCGGGAGCACTACAACAACATCAACAACAACAACCCTATTAAAGTCGTTATAATCAGCAGCTGCTCCCGGAGCCACTGCATGCCCATCGCTGTTTTAAATGTTTTTTTTTTTTGCCAATTCTTATCGATAAACTCACCTCGTCGCCAATTTGTTCAGCAAGCAGCTTGCGCCGCTTTGGCGCTTGCAGAGATTGCTGCTGCTGCTCCTGCTCCGCATCCAGCTGTCGCTTCTCCGCGGCCAGATACGGCGTGGGACGCACCAGCCGCCGTTGTGGCGTCAATGGATTCCTCGCCTGGGCGGCATTCCTCAAGAACGGCATATTCCGGCTGTCTAAGGCACTCGGCTCATGGACATAACGTGTCGCCCAATGGGCACTCAAAGCGGAGCTCTGAAAGATGCCGCCCAGCTGGCCGTTGGCATTCTGTTTGGCCAGCTGGCAGCTGAAGGGTTCGGGACAACGATTCCTCAACTGATCCCCAATCAGTTTGTCGCGTATGCGAAAATATGTGCCCGCTATGGATTGCGTCACTGGTGCCATTGTGCTCCTGTATGCCGACAACAATGTATTGGATTCCTCGTCGGAACGTTGCCGCTCCGCCGCAATCTCATCCATAAAGGACACGGCCTCAATGTATTTGCAGCGCTTGAGCAGCAGAATTAGCTGCACTGCGTCCGTCTTCCGGGTCTGACACTTGCGCAGTAGTCGATAAACCAACTGCTCCTCATTCTCCCGCAGACACAGACTGCCCAACACCTTAAACATCCCGGATCGGATGCAGTGCTCAAAGAAATACTCCAACAACGGTTGACCCGTCTCCTCGTCCTCGTGCAGACGCGCGTGATGAAAGGCCTCCGGTATATTGTCGTTGGCCAGCAGCACCTGCAGCTCCAACTGCGACGAGATCGGACCAGGTGGCAGATCCCGCACCTGCATCGCCTCCTTCACAGCCCCATGGGAGAGCAGCGTGCCAAGGAGCAGCTTCATCTGCCAGTCCGTGTAGTTGTTGCCCTCGCTCCGGCACTTGTACAGTTCCGCAACGGATTTCTACAAAATTATAAAAAAAATAATTAGAAAAATCGATAACGAGTATCGATAGTTATTTTGACTAACAATCGGGTTAATTAAATCGATTTTCATTAATCAATCAAATTCATTGGGGAAAAAGTATGCAAATCAAATTTGAGAAGAATGGTAATCGAAAAACGATTACTTTTTTGACAATCAATCGGGTTCATTTAATCGATTTTCAAACTACAGTCGAACTTCCCTAACTCGAATCACCATTATCCACGAAAAAAGTTCGAGTTAGGGAAGACTTCGAGTTAGGGAAGTAGAATTGTATGAAATTTGCCAAGTATTGCCACTCGATTCTGTTCGAGTTAGAGAGACTTCGAGTTAGGGAAGTTCGAGTTAGGGAAGTTCGACTGTATTTAATTGCTAAAATATATGGAAATCAAAATTAAGAAAAATGGTAATCGCTAAATCGATAACTCGAATTTCGCTAGTATTTTTTATAATTTTATGAAAATTTCCAAAAATGAATATTTTAACCCCTTTTTCCTCTTTTCATACAAAAAGTAGCTTTAGAAACAATTTTCAAAAAAATCTTTAAAAACACTAGCGCCTAGAATTGTTTGAAGTTTTCTTTAGTATCCCAACATTTTTTGTGTGAGCCCGAGGAAAAAGTTTTGAAAGTAGACTTTTACAAAAGTTCGAAAATTTCAATGGGTTCTTAATGGGTTAAGGAAAGTTTTGTATCATTCAAACGGTCCCTTGCCTATGGTCGAAAAAATTAACACTTTAAAAAAACTTCAAAAAAAGTTCTTTTAAGGTCCGGTTTTCCTTGTTCGCTATTGTATTGCGAATTTTTTTGGTAATTAACGTTATCTTTTCATTAAAGCTATCATCCTACTTAAAAGCAGCAAGATCGGACAAATAGATAGGTCGTACTGGCTGATTTAAGTTTCAAGCAATGTAAGTGCCTAAAAGCATGCAATAAAAAATATTTTACATTTATTTAAATAGGTAACGGGTATACCAAAGTCGGGAGCTCGACTATAGCCTTTCCCGCTTGTTTTTAAAATAAATATAAAAGATTTTTTCAAATTTGATGGTTTTCAAATTGAATTTCCTAGTTTTTAATCAAATTTTTTGTCAGGGCTTTTTTTGGTTTCTTGATGTTTTTATTTTTGACCCCATTTTTATGATTTTAAAAAATATTTGAAATGCCCAATTGAAGTATGCGTTTCTCTAGAGCAGCGATGGGCACGCAGTGGCTCCGGGAGCAGCGACTATTTTTCTGCCTATTCGGCGCCGTGAAGTCGCACAAAAGACTCGCTATTGATGTTGTTGTAGTTCTTATTGTTGTGCTCCCGAATTCAGATCTCGTGCCCACAGCTACTCTAGAGGATTAGGCCTTGCTTACCGTGAGCTCACCGCGATCCATAAGCCAAAAGGAGCGCACCGATCGGACCAAAGGCGGCGCAATGTCAAAGGCGAGCACAAACTCCGAGAAGAGTTGCTTGTGGCGCCGCCTCGAGCCCAATGCATCCCAGTCCAGGAGGAGATAGAGCAAGAGTTCATGCTTATGGGCTAGCAGTGGCTCCTGGAGCAACAGCAGATGCATCAGAGTGTGCAGCGACTCGGGCGGATAGAGATTGGAGGCGACAGCACTTCGTTGAACGGGCAGTGAGCTGAGAAAGCCACTAAAATGCAGCAGTTCATCAATGTAGAGCTTCTGCGGCAGCTTGCGACGCTCCTGGTAATCGCGTCGCAGTATTTGCAGGGGCGGCACACCCGCCTCCGTCACCTCATAGCCCTCGGGCAGAATGTCCTGCTCAATCAGCCAGTAGATGATGCGATGATATTCATAGAGAACGGACAGCGCTTGTTCCGTCGTCTGCAGACTCTCGTGAAGATCGACGCTCAGTCGTGATCTGCCCAACTGCCCGACGAGCAACTGCAGCTGCTGTAATCTCAAGAGCTGGGCATTCAACACTTGAAACTCCTCACGATCCCGATCATCCAACGAATAGCCGCCGTACTCAAAGATCCCGTGACAAAGTTCCGCACAACGTTCCTTAATCTGTCCCGCTCGCTTCACAATCCAATTGGTCAGGATGGACAGCGACAACTTGGTCTCGCTCAGCATGTCGCACATGAAACTGCCGTCCAAACAGCTCTGCACACAATTGTTGAGCAGCCCGATCCGATTGTGCTCCAGCGCCACCGAAAATATCAGCTCGTACATCGAACGCTGCAAATAAATTCATTTAACAAAATATATTTCAATTAGATAATTTTAAAACATTTACAAAAAATATATTAAAACTACTATTCATTTTTAAACCAAAAACATCTAAAAAAAATTAATAATAATTTATTTATTTCAAGTAGATTAAAATACTTGAAATAAATAAATTATTAATTTTTTTAAAATATCAATTAGAAAATTTTAAAATATTTAATAAAAATTTGCATTTAAAAATAACTTTTATTTATTTTATAACTGAAAATTTTAAAATGAATTTATTTTTAAATATAAATTAAATTATTTTGGCACGCTACAAATAAATTTATTTTAAAAATTTTATCAAGATAATTTTAAAATATTAAAAAAAAATATATTAAATATATTATATATTATTTTCATAAACTGAATCAACTAACTTGCAATATAAATGGCAATATTTTTTGGCCGTTCTTTGAAATTTTGGTGTTTGTCAATGTTATAAAAATGCTTAAATAATTATTTTTTTTATTTTTAAATTAAATTTTTAATTTAAATTTTTAAATTAAATTAAATAAATTTGTATTTATATGCTTAACTTGGAGAATAATCAAGTTTGTAAATAATCAATGCCTACCTTGGAGAATGTCGCATTGACATTGTGCTCAGAGAACTGCGGCATAAGACGCAGATGCATAATCTCCTCCTGGTAAGGCTCCGGATTGAGAAACAAACTCGCCCTCTGACTGCACATGGCGCCCAGAAAACGACGCTGGATTCCAACGTGCGCATAACGACGACATCCACTGATGGTCAGCAAGGAGCATTCTATACAAAAATAAGGGAAAGATACACAAAGTTAAGGAATTAATTGTATTTTAATCGTATTTACAATGTTTATAATAAATATTCAAACCATATTTAAATTAAAAAAAAAATATATTCCACATGCCAAAATGACAAAATAATTCTCAAAATAAAAGATCTGTTAAATATTTTTAAAAAATTAAAAATAAAATACCAAAACTATGTTTTAGCATTTTTCTAGTATTTTTAGAGTCTATAGCTTTTATAGGTAAGTCTGAGAAAATTAAATTTTTGGAATCACATTTCAAAAGTAAAAACAAAAAAAATTAAAGTTAAAGTAAAGGATCTGTTTAATATTTTAAAATCAAATATCCAACATATGTTAAAATAAAAATTAGAAAACTATATTTAAAAATATACTAGGGTGCCACAGAAATCTCTTTCACCTGAATTTCATACAAATTTACGTCAAATTCAAGTGAAAGAGATTTCTGTGGCACCCAGATATATTGGTTTTTCCATATTTTTATAAACTCTAGCTCATATAGTGCCTGAGAAGATTACCATACAACATATTCTTGTAATTTACGGCAGCAGTGGGCACAAAATCTAAATTTGGGAGCAGCCGCTGGCTCCCAGAGCCCATGCGTGCCCACCACTGATCTACGGGGTTAATTTCGAGGATAACTCACCAAATGACAGGGAATTGGGATAATAGTGTTCGTCGTGTCGCTGCTGCGAGACGAAGTGCATCACGGTGCTGGCATCGATGTGCAAAGCGAGTCCCGAGTGCAGACCACTCAGCACATAGCCACACAGATAGTGCGGTCTGTCCTGTCTGGGATGACTGGGCATCTCGTCGCGGTACCATTGATTGATGTCAATCAAAATGAGCTTGTTCTTGGAGTCCCGGTGCGAATGCCAACTGATGGCGGCCAGCAAGGTGCCATTGTCGCCCACAAATGGGAATGTGGAGACCGTATCACAGCCCATGGTGAGGCAGGCGGAGGATTCATCGAGCAGGAGACGCACTGGCGTCGCTGAGCTTCTAAAGTCACGGAATTGAAAGCTGTCCTCATCATTATTGTCAGCCCTTAACTCCACAGATCGTCTATAGTTCAGCACATGCAATGAGGTCATTAAACTTTGCGCCTGCTTATAGACAGCGCAGATGTAGAAGCATGGCTTCGGATCATCCGGTGGCACAATATAACAAAGACGCTCTACAGACGCCGGTGATTCCTCGCCGGACAGCGTCAAGACTGTGACCAAGGCATTGCTTTCCAGATTATAAATCAAGATGCGACCATCTTGTAGGCCAACAGCAAATCCCTGAATAAACTCAATGGGCAGCAGACTACAGATTGCCGTATCCAGCGTATCCATGTGCATGTCCAGTTGCAGGCAAAGATGCACATCCTGCTCCTGGCATGCCTGCAATGTGGACTTTAAACTCCGCCTTAAATTCTCGAACTCGTCGCAATCTACAAGCTTGACTGGCGCACGCTGCAATTCCTTGTCTGGACACTGAATATTTCGGCTGCGTTTGCTCACAACCTGTTTGGAGTTGAGGTCTAGGAGATGCACAGTTCCCGCATCCGTGCCGACAGCCAGACAACCATCGAAATGATGCATCCAACTCGTCGTGCGACACAATTGGGTACTGAAGAACTTCAAGCTGCTGATGGAACTGATGCCCACCGCATGCAGTTCAATGTAGCGCAACAATTGACTGCAAGTGGGCGTATAGATGATTAGATCTGTACGGCATCGCGTTGATTCCACTTGCAGGCACACAGCGAGCAGCATCATGCGTTCCGGCTGAAGATCTTCGCCCGGATAGAGCTCCTCCACACAGCGTATGCTGCAACGTACGCCTTGTCCCGGCTTCTTCTCATTCTCCCGCCAAAATGTATGACGCGCCACATGATCCCCACTGTCCAGGGCACAGATCATCAGCGTCGCGTCCGTTGCATGCTGTCGCGTTAACCAGCCCCATTTGCCGCCGTTTATAATGCCACCAATGAAATTAGCTGTTCAAAATATACATTAATAACAATTTTTATTGAATTTATATTTATAGATTTATTAGATTTGTGAAGGAAGGATACAAATTTGCTAAGACTGTCCGATCGGATCGATACATATAGTTGACATAGGAACAATCAATTAACAAGCGAAGTAGTCGAGTGCACTCGACAGTAATATACCCTGGGCCTAGGCCCCGGCACGCCGAAGATTTGATGACAATGCAGTTCTCTCCTTAAATATCCACCTATTAATTTAATTATGGGGTCGGAGATGCTTCCTTCTGCACGTTACATACTTTGCACAAACTATATATACCCCTCCCCACCAGGGTATAAGAACTCACTTGTAGCTTCTTTTTTCTTTCTTGACATATCTTGAATTAACGTTCAGTCGCATATGGAAGGAGGTCATTAAAGAAACCAAAGACACAATTACTTGTTATTACTTACAGCCGATTCCGCGCTCATTTACTGGCCTTGCTGCAATCTGCTCGTAGCCGGGCACAATGTGCTCTGGAAATTTGCAAGTGCGACTTCCATCCAATTCCACTTCATACCACTCCATTGTCATTGATTTTTGTTTTTTATTGAAATTACAGCACACTTGTCTAGCACATCGAAGCCTGCCCTACTATTTGTATATGTTTTTACTTTTGATCGGCAATTACAATGAATGCTAAGCGTACTTTAAATGTAAATTGTGTTTGTTTTCAGGCGTTGCGCTTCTTTTTCACATTTTTGCACACATGCCGGCCACTGTTGTTGTTGTTGTTGTTTTGTTTGCCTCCATGGACGCACCAAACAGTGTTGCAAAGCGCACGGCACTATTGCATATGATTATCGGCAGTGTTGCCAGAATTTTGATAGTTAAAAACATTGATTTGCAAAAATAAATATATTCAAAATAGCAGGATTTCAAAACTAATTTCTAAAAAAAGGCTACTTGTAAAACATTTGTATATTTATGTGACTTTACTGTTTTTATAGAATTCAAAAAAGAAACGTGTGCAATTTGAAATATTCTAGCATCAACTAAGCTGTGCTGGCAACACTGGTTATCGTTTATGCATAGGTATTTCGTGTTTTGCCAAATCAAAACAAGATTGTTTTGTACATGCTGCAAAATTGTAGAACACAATATATTATTATTAATATAATATTTAAAGTAAGCACATAGGTAATAGATACAAAGAGTAGACATGCTCATAGCTGATATCCCGTGAATTTAAATGTAACATCCTGATTTGTAACAAATTACGATGCATGATGCTGGCACGTATGAACGCTGCGCTTGGCAGGCAATTCTTATTGAATTATTTTCAAAATTACTAAAAGGTATTAGGCATATAATTAGCTGCAATTTTTAAACGTACTTAACATGTAAAATATTCATATTTAGTTTGTTTAAGCGACTTGCAAATTTAGATGCAGCAACTCTGTGCGCGCCTATCGCTATCGATAATGCATCGAAGCAGCAGCATATTTGTAATCGACTCAGCATGCTTCGTTCCTGGCAGACAAAAAAGTAGCCCCCTCGACAAAAAAAGAGACACATTTTAGTAGACACAAAAATATTCAAATGTGAGCATACACATTTAATATATATTTTAAATGTGGCTACTGATTCTGTGGCGATACGTGTTAAAAGCGAGATAAATAACGGAGACAGGCAAGTCTTATCACAATCAAGAAAAAAAACTTACTTGGCCCCTAACCGCATTGGCGAAAAATTTGGCCGCACAAAACACACACAGCAAAAATCGAAAGTACACACATAGGCGCGAGAGGCGGCGCAGCGCAGCAGATCGGAGCGGAGGAGGAGCAGCAGCAGCAGCAACAGCAACAAGATTAGCATTTTAGCATAAATACCGGCAAACGTGAGGTAAGTGAATATGTTTACTCGATTGGTAAACGATGAGCGTGCAAAAGGATGCGGCACATAAAGAGAGAGAGAGAGTGAGAGAAATGGCATCCGTTACTTTTGTCACACACACGCATGCAAACATGCGTACACAGACAGTGCATTAGAAAAGTTTGTAGAAGATCTTGTCACAGAAATCGGTTTTAATCGGGGTATAAAACAAGCTAAAGTATTAACGGTTGCAGTGTATACGGTATATTCAGTAATTATTTTGACAAAAAAATAAAATGTACATATAATTAAATCATACCAAAAAATTTGTTAATTTTTCACCTCTCTTAAGTCAAATAAAATAAGTTTATTTCTATTGTTAGAACAACTACATGACCAACTGTAGATGAGAGCACATGTAGGAAATGTGCATGTATGCATCTGTGTGTGTGTGTGTGAAGCTGTTTATTTACATTTGGTTTATATATTGCAATTGGAGTTAAGTGAATTTCATCATTTATTTATTGCTTGCAGATTGGAGTCGAAGGATAATGTCACAGCAGGGCGTGGGCGTGCCAGTCGGCGTGGGCGTAACGGAGGCACTGGCCGCTGAATTGGCCAAAGCGGTGGATTTAATCTTGCATCCGCAGACATTGCAACAGGCGCGTCTCGAGGCGCACATGGCCTGCGAAAGATTCAAGGATGAATCACCACTGTGCGCCCAGGTGGGACTCTATTTGGCCAGCTCGGTGCAGTACAATCAGCAGGTGCGACACTTTGGACTCCAACTGATCGAATATACGATAAAATTCAAATGGAATTGCATAACGCACGAGGAGAAGGTGTATATCAAAGATAATGCCATCAAAATGTTAAACATTGGCGTCGGTCCGGCCGAAGATCGCAGTTTGTTGCATTTAAAGGATGCCCTGTCCCGGATCATTGTGGAAATGATTAAACGCGAATGGCCACAACAATGGTCGGATTTATTACCGGAGCTATCACAGGCCTGCAACAATGGCGAGGCCCAAACGGAGCTGGTGCTATTGGTATTCCTGCGTCTCGTCGAGGATGTGGCGCTGCTGCAAACCATCGAATCGAATCAGCGCCGCAAGGACATGTATCAGGCATTGAACAACAATATGAATGACATTTTCGAGTTCTTTTTGCGGCTCGTGGAGCAGCATGTGAATGCATTTAGGGAGACCACGCGCCTGGGCAACTTTCAAAAGGCGAATGCACACAGTCGTGTGGTGGAAATGGTGCTGCTAACATTGAGTGGCTTTGTGGAATGGGTTAGCATACAGCACATCATGTCCAGCAATGGCAAACTGTTGCATTTCCTCTGTATACTGCTCAACGACAAGGCATTCCAATGCAATGCGGCCGAGTGTCTGGCCCAGATCACCAATCGCAAGGGACAGGCCAAGGAACGGAAACCATTACTCCAGCTTTATGGCGAGGAATTGTTGCGTTACATTTATACGGCGGCCAGTCAGCTGCCCGTCGAGCGAGAGTTGGAGCAGCAGCATCAGTTTCTGAAGAAGCTGCTGCAGGTGCTCAATGGCATGGTACAACAATTGGTGGCGCTGTGGGGCAAAGATGATGCCACCCAGCGGCCCGCACAGCTGGAGATTATGTTCGAGTGCCTGCTATTGCTGCTGCAGCACGCCTCGTTGAGCATCTCACATGGCGCCGCATTGATATGGCAGCTGTTGCTCAAGCACGACGGCTGCTCCAAGGATTACCTCATGCTCAACTACATTCCCAAGCTGATACACACGATTGCGCCGCGCATTGTCAAGCTGCCATACCCTGTCATCAGTCAGCCCGTGCTGGGCAGCACCGACTATTACATTCACCTGGAATATGACAGCGAGGAGGAATTTGCCGTCTACTTTTTTCGCTGTCGCACCGACTTTTTGGAGATCTTCCGGCAGGCAACGTTGGTGCAGCCGCTGGTCACCTATGGCTACTGCGAGCAGTGGCTGCAATCGCGTCTGAGGAACACACAAACGGAAATCGAGATTAGTTGCAGTGTCCAGGATCCCATTTATCTGGAATGGGATGCCTTGGTCTGTGTGCTGGATGGTGTTCTTAGTCGCATACTCCTGGTGCCGGAACGGCCGGCGGTGGCGAGTGGTTTGCGGCTGCTGGAGGAATGCCTCAAATTGGAGACGAACAATCCGTTGATCTATTCCATCTTGTTGTCCTGCATTTCCGCCTTGTTTGTCTTTCTCAGCATGTCCAGCTGCCAGCTGACGCCCAACAATTGTGTGGCCATGAGTGGCGTTGCCTTGTTGCCACGCGTCCTGGACAAGATCTTTCGTGCGCTTGTGCTGAAGCCACCCAATGAGCTGGAGAAGGTTCAGCTCAAGTCGGCGAAGAATCTGCGCCGTCATGCGGCTTCCTTGCTGGTCAAGTTGGCCCACAAATATCCGCTGCTGCTGCTGCCCGTTTTTGAGCAGATCAATAACCATGTCGAGTGCCTGCTGAAGGAGCCGGCGCCTCCAACACATCCACAACTGGATCGACTCATGCGCACCACCTTGCAGGTAACATACGCTTTTTAAACAACACATTTCACTTGAAATTCACATATTTTTAAAATCATTATCTGTGTTTGACCATTTTAAAACAGCGTTGGGCACGTTGTGGCTCCGGGAGCAGCGACTGCTCCCAGCTATTTTTCTGACTATTCGGCGCCGTGAAGTCGCACAAAAGACTCGCTGTTTTAAAATGATCAATATTCATCAGATTTTCATGTTAAACAAATATTTATAGCAATCATATTTCATTGTTAAATTAATTTGGATTTTGAATTGTTTTTTTTTTTCGATTAATTTCGAAAATTGCAGGAAGCCTTGATACTGATCTCGAATCACTTCTGTGACTTTGAGCGCCAGACGCTGTTCATCGAGCACATCATCGAGCAGAAGCGCACGGAATGGTTGAACTTTGGCGACGCCTTCAAGTCGCCGCTGGATTTCATGCGCTACGTGGGCTTGGACAAGCCGCCGGTCTATGTGCTGGACACGGATGCGACAATTGTGAATCGCTCGCGGATACTGGACGCACTGCATGTGGTGCTGGGCGTGGTGAAGCGTTGCACCTGGCCCGATGATCCGGATCGCGCGCAGCGCGGTGGCTTCGTCATCGGTTGCACGGATCTGGGCAATCCCATCTGCCGGAATCCGGCGACCAAGCATGTGGTGCCGTTGCTCTCGCACATTCTCAGCCTGATGCGGGTGCTGAACGAATTGTTCCGACCGGAGGCATTGGCGGCACTGTCCGAGGGCTATCGTCACATCCATGGCATGCTGGAGCACGAGAAGAAGCTATTGATGGCCATCTGTGCCATACCCGCTGATCCGTTGGATACGACTCTGAAAACGGAACCAACTGCCTTTGAGAAGATGCAAACATTCATGTCCCTGGTGACCGAGGGCTGTTATCATTTGATGGGCTCAGCGGGTCCATCTTTGGGTCGGGATCTCTACCAGCTGCTGGGACTGTCGGATGCGATCATTAGCAACATATTCAGCTGCATTGATATCATACCCGATTACCGTTTGCGGCCCATTATCCGTGTGTTCTTCAAGCCCTTTGTTTACTCGTGCCCGCCCAGCTTTTATGAGACGGTGCTGGTGCCGCTGTTTGCCCACTTGACGCCCTTGATGTGCGAACGCCTCACCCGACGTTGGCTGTACATATCCTCGCTGTATGAATCGGGTCAACTCAGTGGCGATGCGACGGATACACAGGAAGTGCTCGAGGATCAATTGAATCGCACGCTGACACGCGAATATTTGGATGTCTTGAAGATTGCCCTGGTGGGTGGACAAATTGGCGCTGATCATGCGGGCAGCACCAATGTGGTGGCCATGGATAACGAGGAGCATTCCATGGACAGTGCACCACAATCGCGTGCCGCCCAGACGGCGCTACTCTCAGATATCATCTCGGATTTGGGCGGGAAACTCTTGCGACACGCCTTAATTGGCAATTATATATTGATGACACTGCTCAAGGCGTTGGCCTGGAACGATGGCATCTGCAGCATGAAGGCGGTGAATATTGCCGCTCCGGTGATGCGTTTTCTGGCCGCCGAGCAGCTGATGGATGAGAATAAGGCGGTCAGTGCATTTACCGCTGTGCTCCAAGGCATGCAAGTCCACGGGCAGCACGAGGCCAATCAATCCGGCCTGATTACGCTCGGCGTGCAGTTCTATGAGCTGCTGCGTCCCAAGTTTCCCATACTGAGCGAGGTGCTCCAGCATATACCCAGCGTCAATGCGTCCGATGTCCAGAAATTCGATGAGAAAATCAGTGTGGCGCCGGTGAAGGGCAACAAGGTGGATCGCGCCAAAAAGGACATGTTCAAGAAGCTAACGGCACAGCTGGTGGGACGCAGTGTCAATCAATTGTTTCGCCACGAGGTGCAAATTGCCAATTTGCCACCGATGCCGCCCAAGGCGGGCAATAAATCCGCATCCGGATCCGTTGCCGGCGATATTATGGACAACAATCAGAATGCGAATCTGAGTAATCTGTTTCGTGCTGAGAAGTGACAGCAAATTCCGACACTGACTGAAGTTCAATTAATTGTTAAACTAGTTAAGAAGGCCGTCAACTAGAGCGAGATAGATAGATAAAGGGGGTGTAAAAGAAAGAGATGCAGCATCATTGAATATTTTCTTCTTTTTTTGCGATTATTATTTCGATTATTATAATTATTACAAGTTTGTGCTACTATTTATCAACAAAAATTCTATAATTAAGTTAGTCTAGAGAGAGAGAGGGAGTAAAAGAGAGAGAGAGAGGAGAGGTAGTAAAAGAGAGAGAGAGAGAGAGGTAGTAAAAGAGAGAGAGAGAGAGGGTAGTAAGAGAGAGGGAGCGAAACTTGTGCAGCTTATTTTTTATAATCTGTTGTATAAAACAGCGCTGGGCACGAAATCTGAATTCGTGAGCAGTCGCTGCTCCCGGAGCCACTGCGTGCCCACCGCTGGTATAAAACATAAACTGTGCCTATTATTTATTGTCGTAATATTTTTTTCAAAATTATTTATTTGCTTCTACTTGCTGCCAACTAGAAAGAGAAGGCAAGTTTAAAACAGAAAGAACGAGAGCAACGATCCTTTTTTTTGTTACTTAAAAATTGCCAATATTTATTATCTAAATTTCTGAGTACAGTTAACTTTTTATTTTTTAAATTTTTATTGCTAACAATTTTGTATGCTAAATTTTAAATGCTTAAAATTAAGTGACAGCAACTACTGAATTCGTCCCTTCCCCACAGACGGACAGAGAGAGAGATAACAAGTGTTAGAGCGAGAGACAATATGCTAAGGCTTTGTCAGTTTTTTTTTTCTTTTTTAAACTATAATACATAAACTCTTGCTGTTATTTATTTAGCTAAAAATCGAAATTCTAAAAATTCAGTTGCTGCATCCGCTGACTTTCTCCCTTCCCCGCATGCTCTACTTTACACACACACACACTTTGTTATTTATTGTTCCCCAAAATGTGTTAGTTATTTTTGCACAAAACAAAAAGAAAACCAAAACTTAAAGAAACTACTAACAAAAAAAACCAGTTAAGATCGAATCATATAATAAATAAATATGTGAAGCGAGGTTCTTTTAAACCATTTACTATATAAATATATATATAGTTAATAATATATATTGAAATTTGTATAAAAAAAAGAGGAAAGAAAAACCTATAATAATAATATTGTATACATATGATATAGTTATATTTGTATTTATATTTTGAAGAAATTTTGAAATTAAGGCAGCAGATTTATTATTATATAATAAAATGCAACTTGTAAATGAAACACACACACACACAATATATATGGCGAGTATATTTACAATATTCACATTGAAAAAGAAACTACAACAAAAAATTCGAAAAAAAAATGCAAATAAACTGAAATAAAATTATAAAAGTCGATATAAACACAAAGTGCCGAAAAGTACATACATTTATTTAAGTTAATAAAATATTTTAGAATTAAAAATATCTCATAATGGGGTAAATATAAATATAAAGATACGAGTTCATTACATTTAAACAAGCAACTAGTTATAGAAGGAAAGATGAAGAGCCATTAAACGTGATTAGAGTTATTGTTATTATTATTATAATTATTCCAAAATAAAGTTTTTCATTTGTGAATACGAAACATATTGAATATTAAAAGGGAATGAAATGAATATACATGCATATTCATTCGCTAGTTTCTCTCAGTGCACAATAATCTCTAAAACTTTAGCTTTAAGCGCAATAATAACAAAAGGTTTTTATACTCGTAAATTGTAACGTTTTTCCTACTTGAATTGAAGTTCACTTTTAGCTTATAAAGATACAAATTAATCGAATGGAAATAAATTATTATACATGTATGTGCTTATATAAATTGAATAGTATTTGTCATTTCAACTTTATGTACATTTTTCCAAGTTTTTACACACTTTTTTTTAAATTATAAATAGATTTACAATGCTGTTATTACAATTCCCAGAAAAGTTGTGGCAAAAAAGAAAATTTATCTTATAATTTCATTAAATTTTTATCTTTCTTCGTTTTTAATATAATATATTAATTTTTAATATAATGTATTCAGTTTTAATATAATATATTAATTTTATAGCCTCTTTCCACTAAAAAGTTTATGCACATTTTTCATATTATTTATTTTTTTAAGTACATTTTTCTTGGAAATTGAACAAATGTTTAAAAAGAATTACTTAAAAGGGCATAGAATACAACTTATAATTTCTTAAAAATTATGTTTTTTTTTTTCTCAGGTTTCAAACATCATTTTTAATTATTTAAAAATGTTGCCTGTACATTTTGCCACAAATGAAAATTGTTGTTAAAATAATTTTGTTAGCAATGGAGTAAAATGTTCATAAATTCTATAGTTGAACATTATTACTTTACAATATAAGTAATATCAATTTAAATTTTTCTTAGATATTTATAAAAAAATTGCATTTGTGGCCACTAAAGTTTTCAACAAAAATGTGCAAGAAAAGGTTAGAAAAATGTACATAAACTTTGTCGTAAAGAGGCAATAAAAATGTACATCTTATAATTTCATAAATTTTCTATTTTCTGCCGTTCTTACATAACATTTAGGCCTACAAAATATTGAATACATATCCAACAAATGTCAATTTGTTGTGGTTTTGAAGCGAGTTAAAACTGAGAGACCTTTGGGATCGTCTAAAATACAAATGAATGACAATTCCATAGCTTATGAGCTGGCCAATCGATTGTCGCACAGGTTACTCCAGTCGGGCACGTGTTCATGCCTCAGATACGCCTCCTTGGACAACGATCTGGACTGAATCAAGTCGGTGGCGCCGCACAGAGCACCGCCCAGCCAGGCGGTAAAGTTTTGCTTGCCAATCGAATTGTAGAACTTGAACTGTAGCTCGCCATGGAAGCGCTGCTTGTAGTCAGCATCATGGGCCAGCAGATGCTGCAGTTCCGCCTGGAGGCGAGCCATTAGACCCATTACCATGCTGCCGCCGCCAATGAGAAAGATGCCCTCGACGAGCGGACGTCGCACATCGCGACTGCAGTCGAGTATGGCGCGGAGTATGAGATGCGGCAGGCTGTCCCGCTCGTTGGTCTGCTCGAACATCAGCTCATAGACGCTCGCACGCAAAGTGCCCGGCACCAGGATCACCGCGTCATCATCACAGATAGCATATTCCACACTCGGCGGTGGTTCGTGTTCGTTCTCGAATTTGTTGACAAAACACGTGCGTATCTTAATATCCTCCAGCACTTGTTCCGTTAGCAGGGATTCCTTGACGCCCGTCTCCAACAACTGTCGCTTGATCTCCTCGTGTATGGCGTGGCTGCCATAACTGTGATCCTTGAACGCCGACATGATTTGCACGCCACTAAACACGGGCATCACCGTCGTCTCCGTGTATCCAATGTCCACAACAACGCCGGTGGGCACCGCCAGCGTGGACAGTGCCGTCAGATGCGAGGGTATGAACAGCACGGAGGAGACGTCAAAGTGGACGAAGAGCGCACGCGCCAGCGTATCTCGGATCACAGTCTGGCCAAAGATATTCTCCACAATCACAAATTTGCGCTCCTTGGGACTGACCAGCAGATGTCTGCAAGCAATCAAAAATACTTGGATTAATAATTTGATTATATACCTAAGAGTTTAATTTTGGTGCAATGGGAAACTGTTTTTGCCTTTCCAAAATTGGCAGCATAGAATCCTTTTTGGATTCAATATAATTTAATCTAAAAAAAAGTCACATTTTCGGATAGATGTTTGGGATCTTTCCCTGCTGAAGCAATTAAAAACCAGACAAATCTATCCGAAAAAGACCAAATTGGCATCACTGGTGGCCATATTTAAATTTGATTAAATATGTTTCAGGAAAGGCAACCCAAAACTCACTTGAAGAATATGATTTGCAGAAAGTCCACGATTTGATCATAAAGCTCATCAATTTCCACGTAATCAAAGAGTCGCTTCGTCACGCCCGTTCTCGTCAACACCAATTCCGTGGGCATGATCTTCCGTGGATACGCCTCTGCCGCAAAGCCGAGCCTACAAACAACAACAAACAAACAAACATTTGTATGTACAACGATGATGATGATATCACCTGTGGCAAATGTTTGAGTCTGGTTAACAAACGTTTTGCACTCACTTGGTATAGGCATTGCCAATGTCCAGGACAATTGGTGGTTTCTCTTGCATTACGCTCTCATACAGTGGCATAGTTGCTATGCTTTTTATAAGAATTTAACCAAATAAAACAACTATTAAACATATGCGACTGCAAGACTTTTACTAAATTATCGATTACAAAATATCGATTTCATGTAATGTTTTTAGAGTTGCAACTCTTTTTTTCAGCTGGCAACAGCTGACAGCAAATATTATCGATAAATCCATATAGGTCAGAAAACAATTGTCATATGTTCATATCACAAACTGAAGCGAGTTAAAGAGGTGCGTTTTTGTGCAATTTATTTTATTTTAATCCTGTTTTTTTATTTACATATTTTTCAAGTGCAATTAATAATAAGTGAAAACATCGGTGTACCAGTGCTTAATAGCACTTTTGCTTTATTTGTAAGCAGTTTATTTCGGTTGCATTTATCTAAAACATATAATACGTATCATACAATTTTAAATTTGCTCTGGGGAAGCTCGTGCCGAGCATGATATATAAACTTGCATTTTATTAAACATACATTGTTCATTTTAAGCAGGCTAAACAAAAAGACGAGCAACCAAAGGCGTGAAATTGAAAATGGATTCCCGTCAAGCTAGTGTCAGGAATTCAAAGAAAAAGCGCAAGGATAAAGACAGCAGTGATGACAATTCCAATGAAAGTGTGACAGTTCCCGTCAAGGATAAGAAGTCAAAGAGACGTCGCAAGGAGCGAGACAGCAGCAGCAGCAGCGATGACACTTCCAATGACAATGTGACAGTTCCCGTGAAGGATAAAAAATCAAAGAGACGTCGCAAGGAGCGAGACAGCAGCAGCAGCAGCGATGACACTTCCAATGACAATGTGACAGTTCCCGTGAAGGATAAAAAATCAAAGAGACGTCGCAAGGAGCGAGACAGCAGCAACAGCAGCGATGACAATTGGGTGGAACGTGAGCCTGTTTCCACCAATGATGGCAGCTCCAAAAAGTCTGCGAAGCGAAAGGATAAAAAAAAGAGTCATAAGAAATCAAAGAAAGGTCGCAAGGAGCGAAAAATCAGCTGTGACAATGCAAAAGAATGTTTGCCGGTTTCTACTAATCCTACTAGTGTCGGAGAGGCGGCTCTGAAACGCGACGATTGGATGACTGTCAGCCAGGGCGGCATGCTACAAACATACACCAAGGAACGCAAGGAGCCGACCAAACCCAACGAGAAGGTGACTCAAATTGACGCCTATGATCCTTCCAAAAGCAAGTATGAGCTAAATCCATATTGGAAAAGCAATGGAACAGGGTTGCCAGGCTTTCAAAAGCCCAAACCAGACGATGAACGCGATGAGCAACAACAAACATCCGTGCGTCAGAAGAGTACAATGAATCAAGGGCAACATTCCAGCACACGCAATTGGCAAAAGCCATCGACATCAACCTCGAATTCGAACTCAGATTTAATTTCGAGCAAATCCATCAAACCAGCTGATGATCGCGATGCATCTGTGCGTCAGAAGAGTACAATGAATCCAAAGCCATCAATTTCGAACTCGAATTTTAATTCGAGCAGCAGAAGCAATGTGCGTAGTCGTTCCACATCCCCAAAAACTGCAAGTGACGTGGAGGACACGGATCCGGAGTCAAATCCAGAGCCGGAATACGTTTCAGATGAGCAAATCAACAAATTGGCGGCTCAACAACTTAAAGCCGAGCTCAAGGGCAACACTGAGAAGGCTGCCCGACTGCAGCATGAATTGGCCTTTGCTAAAACACTTCGCACCAGATACCAGAAATATATGCAAGAGAAAGCTGGACAACAACAAAACGCGAAGAAGAAGGAAAAGCAGAATCAGAAGGAGGGGGAGAGGGAGCAGCATGTGCTGCTCACACGTAACGATGCCAGTGGCAATGCACGGCCATTGATGCAGTCGCGTCAGAGTGATGCCACCTCGTTGTATGGCGGACGCAAGGGCGAGAAGCAGAGCAAGAAGCATAAGAAGATGGAGACACATGATGGGGATGGACAACGTGTGCGATACTTTGCCGATGACGATCGCTATAGTCTAAAAGAAATGGTAATCGATATGCTGCAAAATGCAATTAATGTAAACAATAATAATAACAATATTTTTGTTGTTTTGTTTTGCAGTTTGAGCGCGAAAAGCTGCCAGAGACTGGCGCCGAATTGGAGGCACAATACGCACGCCTGGTGGCCAAGCACAAGAATCCCAACGATGATCTCGAGGACATATTCACCGATGAAATGCGCACGAGTGTTGGCCAGGCGAATCTCGACGAGCAGCGCGAATTGCAGCGCGCCATTCGTGATCATCAGAAATTGACATCGATTCTCGACAATTGTGATCGCTGCTTTGAATCGGGCAAATTCGATAACGACCTATTGATTGCCACGGGCAACAAGATCTATTTGAGTTTGCCGTGGCACGTGGGCCTCCAAAAGGGCCATTGCATCTTGACCACCACGGAGCACGTCTCCTGCTGCACCCAGTTGGACGAGGATGCCTGGGAGGAATTGGGCAAATTTCGCAGCGCATTGACACGCATGTTTGGCGATGATATCATCTTCTATGAGATTGCCAACAATTTGCATAAGCGTCCACATTTGAGCATCCATTGCATTCCCATTCCATGGACACAGGGCGAGATCGCACCGTTCTATTTTAAAAAGGCCATTGAGGAATCGGAGGCGGTCTGGAGCATCAATAAGCAGGTGATTCCATTGGGCAAGAAATCATTGCGTGCTGCCATTCCCAAGGGATTACCCTACGTTTGGGTTAACTTTGGCATGGGCCAGGGATTTGCTCACGTTATCGAGGATCAGGATCGTTTTCCTGCTACCTTTGTTCAGGTGCGTACTCTAAAAAAAAATGTATTTTAAGCAACTGTTCCCAGTTTAGATTCTTATTTGGACACTACGAAAGCATAGTGGCAACCCTGACTGAGAACAGTTGATCAAGGTGTGTTAATTAGCAAGGTAACGTATTCTGAGCAACTGTTCTCAGTCTGGACTTTTATTTCCACAGACTGAGAACAGTTGATGGAAATGCGTTACCCTGTTTTTTAAAACACCCTGTGTCTGCTCTTAAAAATGAAAATTATTTGATTTTCTACAACTATAATTTTTGTTTGTAATCCATTTTTAGGAAATTATCTGTGGCATGCTGGAATTGGAACCAAAAGCTTGGCGCAAGCCGCCTAAGGAGCGTAATCCGTGGGAAAAGGCCAAGATCTTTAAAAATAAATGGAAGAAATTTGACTGCACAAGTTCTTAAGCACCTACAAGTTGCGATAACACAGTGCCTCCGATAAATCGACGTATCGGATTGCGAAGCTACATATAGATGAAACAACTGTGCACACCACCTAAGCAAGAACTGAATAAACAATTTTTTTTGTTTTTAAATGTAAAAATACAATATTTAAGTATTTTAATATAAATTTGATGCTAGCATCAATAAAACTCAAACACAAATCAAAATCATTGCCTTATTTTAGATGTATTTTTAAGTATTCTAGTCTGAAAACTTTATTAAGTATTTATTTTTATTATTTGGTAATTATAATAAAAGCCTTAAGCCAAATCTATAGAAGAAATGTGAGAATATTTTTTTCTCTTTCAAAAAAAGTACTTGAACTTTATAATCTGTATATCAAGCAGATATTTAAACTACTTTTGAGCGGCCGTTAAGCTTTCGATTTATCGATTTATATTTACCCTTTATCGATAACGAACTTGATTTAGTGTCGTTACCAGCACTTGTACTTTTATCGAATTAGGTGGCAGCTCTCTCGGCTACAATAACCGCAGCCAACTTCGTGCGTCTTGTTCTTTTTTCCGGTTGACTTTGACAAGAAAGGTAGTGCTCGCGTTCGTTTAAGTGAATAATTTTTTTTTTTCATACTTAAAATAATATTGTTAATGCAAAACAATAAATGAAAATGTGTGTATCATAAAGCGCATGAGTGAATGAAGCAATTGTGCCACTTGAAAATGACCCAATAAACACTAAATGCATAGAATGGCGACATTCGCTGAAATTCGCTAAACGTTGTTGTGTCTTGTTTGTATGTGTGCGTGCGTGCCTGCTTGCGTATGTGTGTGTGTGTGTTTCTGTGTGAGCGTGTGTGCGCGCTTGCGAATAGCAACGTGTTTTTATCATATTTGTTCTAATGATGATTTTTTTTACAATTTCCTGTACTTTAGATGCCAGGCGTCACAGTGAAGGATATTGACCAACATGCCGTTACCAAGGCGGTCGCAGTTTTCCTCAAGAAGTGAGTAGCTCTAAAGCATACCTAACCTCACAATTTGTATTTATATTTGTTTGTGTACTTGTTTTTGCCTTTTAGGACTGGCAAATTGAAGGTGCCCGACCAGATGGACATCATCAAGACGGCCAAATTCAAGGAGCTGGCACCCTACGATCCCGACTGGTTCTACGTGCGCTGCGCCTCGATTCTGCGTCACTTGTACCACCGCAGTCCCGCCGGCGTCGGCTCCATCACCAAGATCTACGGTGGCCGCAAGCGCAACGGCGTCCACCCCTCCCACTTCTGCCGTGCCGCCGACGGTGCTGCCCGCAAGGCGCTGCAGGCTTTGGAGCACGCCCGTTTGGTCGAGAAGCACCCCGAGGGTGGCCGCAAACTGAGCTCGATTGGACAGCGCGATTTGGATCGCATTGCCAACCAGATTGTCGCCAAGCAGCGTGACGCCGCCAAGGTGACGGGCCCTATTGTTATTTCCAAGTAAAAATAATGCGAAATGTATGTCTGTGTACCCGTGTCTGGACACCGCAAACTCTAAGAAAACATTTTTAGACTTGTACTGTAAGCGTTTTTTGTTTGCACGAGAGATACAAGAATATTAAAAAACCATTCACTAAAGTCTACAAAAACAAGCGTAAATATCTACAAATTGTTTTCTTGCGCCCAAAATTGATGAGCAGAGACTTTCCATAGTCTATTTTCTAGGACATCGGAGACAAGTGGCGATTTGCAGCAACGACTGTGTTGCCTATCGACTTTATGCTATCGAGGGAACAGCATACTTGGCACCAGTGATGCCAAAAATTGTCTGGAAAAAAAGACAAAACGATCAAGGAAAACGGGAAAAAAGCTGAAAAACTAAAAAAAAAAAGAGGAAAACTGGAAAAAAGTTTTAAAGCATCTTCAATGATTCTTTTCTCGGCATTTTCTTTGTCATAGTGCCTATAATCTTTAGGTATTTGCCAAGCAATTTATACCAATGACAAGTTTTGCGTCGACGCAAACCGAATCTGCAAAAGATAAAATATACATATGCATATTGAAATCGAAAAATTTTATAATACAGTCGAACTTTCCTAACTCGATATGGAGATATTCGAATTATAGAATTCTTTTTCTTAATTTTATTAATTTTACTGTCACTCATTTAGCTTGAGTTAGAGAGAAATTCGAGTTATAGAAGTGCGAGTCATGAAAGTTCAACTGTATATACAGTGAACCACTAATGTCTTCATACAGCATAAATTTGTAAAAATTACGATTTTAACCCCTTTTTCCTACTTTTCACACTGGCTTTTTTGCAGTTTTCAAAAAATTATAAAAAATACTAGAAAAAATATTTTTGTAAAATTTTTTGCGCAGTCACTTTTAGAATAGCTTGAAGAATTTTTCTGCATCAAAATATTTTTTGGAAAAAACCGAGGAAAAAAATTTACTTGTTTTTAAAATTCAAAATTTTCGATGGGTACTTAATGGGTTCAAGAAATGTTTGCATCATTAGAACGGGATTTAATTACATAAAAGATTAATATAAGAAAACCGCATCAAAGCATCTTTATTATACGCAAATTTGACAAATTTATGCTGTATGAAGACATTAGTGGTTTACTGTACATTTACCTAATTGTCAAATTAACATTTAACGTCCAGACGTTTTTTTCAATTTAGTTTTTAACAAATTAGCTTGGCTAAAACTCTCTACTTCTTCTGCATTCGACAATGGCAACGATAGACGAGTCAGAGCGAAAGCGACCACATCTGAAATAGGTTCGCCTGCTGGCCTGCAGAGTCTCGATATTTGTTTGCTTTGGACCAAAATTTTGACGTACTTTCATAATTCTCCCATTTTAAGAGGTGAATTTTGGCGTACTGGGAAACTGTTTTCGCCTTTATGTCGTTTCCAATTTCCAAAAATTTTAAAACTGGCAGCATAAAATCCGTATTGGATTCAATTTAATTGAATCTAAAAATGCCAGATTTTCAGAGAGATTTTTCCCGGCTGAAGCAGTTAAAAACCAGGCAAATCTACCCGAAAAAGGCCAAATTGGCATCACTGACAGGGACATCATCATTGAAGGAACTCATATTAATTATGCATCTTGGTCCAGGCACATAAATGATAGTCATCTGATTCTACAACATGCGTCTGATCCGTTGGCTGTTTTCCAAGTTTGGCTTTAATAGAGCGATGTTACCGACTTTGTAAATATGTATTTTGAGCTGCTATCTTCCATCTCGCTCTATGAGACAACCCACCGCGGTCAAATTGGTGACTTGACAAGCACCTATTTATCGATATATGTACATATGTATGAAGCTAGTCAAATAAATGTTTTGACAAATTACAAAATTTGCAAATATTTTATTTGACAAAAGAAGAAACCTTTTGGATTTTTCTTGTACTAATACGTTTCTTGGAACGAGTTAAAAAGGTTCTAAACAATTTTTCAAAATAAGAAAAAACTATTGTTTTTCTTTTGTCAAATCATATACTTGACGAACTGTAACTACAGGAATGAAGTGGAATTAAATAAGGCACACATCCATATGGTTTATATGAATTTATTTAAGATATCTGTTGCATATATTATAAACATGAGTAGTCTACGAATGTTTTTAAGAGCCTTAGGACTAGTTTGTATGTTAAATAGTTGACATCTAACTGCTTATGCGATGGATTCTTCGGTTTGGACTCGGCCTGTCGTCAAACTCGATCTAACGCCTCGACCATTACAATGCTGTTGCCGCGAATGACCTGAAAGCAAGAACATTCATTAATAGAACTTTTGTAAATACGACAAGGCACTTACCACCATGCCAATGGTGTTCTTGGTGTTGTCCTTGCACTCCTCCACCGTGTCGTCGAGCACCACATTCATGAAGGGATCGAAGCCACGCAAAATGCCGGTGACTGCGCGGCCGCCGTTCAGCTTCAGCATCATTCGCTTGTCCATGTATCTGCAAGGCCACATTCAATATTATTATCATTTATACGATTGTGCGTTCTACACTACATACTTTTTCAGTTCTGGCGGATGTGCTTTCGACATTGTGTTTTAGATTTTATACTTTGCAATTAATTAAATAGCAAATCAAGCAAAAAATATAATGCGGCCGTGCAAAGTGTGACCGTTTGCTAAACGTTTGTCCAGTGCAGTGTTGCCAACTCTTCGGGACATGAAAAAGCCAAAATAGCCTTTGAAAAAAGCTAAAAATAGATAAAAAAGATTTGTTGATAGCTAAAGAAAACGCTAGAGTAGTAAAACGATAATTTTATTGATTTAATCAAGTGTTTTTGGAATATTTTGATGCAAAAAAATTCTTCAAACAATTCTAGGAGTGAATAAAAAAAAAAAAAATTTGAAAAATCTCTTTGCTAATATTTTTTATGACTTTTTAAAATTTGCTTAAAGTTACTATTTTAACCCCTTTTTCCAACTTCTCATACAAAAAGTGGCTTTATAGCAATTTTCAAAAAAAAATCATAAAAAATACTAGCGAAGTTATTTTTCAAATTTTTTACAATCACTCTTAGAATTGTTTTAAGAATTTTTTTACGCATTTTCACCGATCGGTTCATAAATTGTGATAGATTCAATTGATTTCATATTTAAAAACGATAAAATTTAATGCTCTTTTGGCTTATCGATGTTTTTGTGCCATTCAAATGGAAAAAATACTACAAAGTATTTAAGTGTGGCATCGTTAAACAGGAAAATACATGAAGCTACCAGATGTTTTTTTAAAAAGCTAAAATTATTTTTGAAGTAGCTAAAATTCCCGCTACCCGCTGTTTTACAATTTATCCCGCATTTGCCAGTTGCAACCCACTAAATCTGTCGGGAAAATAGCTAAATTGGCAACACTGGTCCAGTGCTGTAAAATCCGTTTACAGATATACTAAATGTAGTCGGGTATCGAATATACGAGCCAAGGCTGCCACACAGTTTCAACTCTTTGTGTTTTTTTTTGTTATAATTTTAGATTTTTAATGCATTTTAAATTAATTTGGTAATTATATTTTGAAAGCAATTCAAAAAACCAAGAAATTTATAAATTTTCTAGAATCATGAAGTTCATTTTAAAATTGGTGTGGGGCACGTCAGCCTTTGCGTGGTGAAGAAATTAAAAAAATTAAAAAAAACAAAATTATAAAATCGCAAAAAATATAATAAAACTCCTGTGAAAGTTTCAAAGCTCTAGCTTCAATATTTATTTAGAAAAAAAAGAAAAGAGTTAATGTGGTCAAAAATGATACCGTTGCCAAGGCTGCCACCTTTTTTGTTCACACACTCATGGCAGCACAGCCCCGCAACAACGATAGCTGCTAAATATCGATATTTTCTCGATATAATCCCAACACTACAACACAGCCCAGCAACAACGATAACTGCTAGCATCGGCAATTAATATTTTTTTTAAGTTTATTTTTATTAGTTGAGACAGTTGTGTTTGTTTTTGTTTCGTTTCGTGTACTGTGTGTATGTTATGTTAATTTGTAAACCAAATAATGCTAGAGCAACTACTGCGCTGAGGAGCCATTCAATTTGTTTGGTTGATATGTGAAAGTCAGTCGTCGATTGAAAGCGCATATAAAACGCCATACAAATCGGTTGTCGGTATGAGTGTGTGTGTGTGTGTGTAGGTCTGTGTATGTGTATGTGTAGTGTGCCAGCCAGCCAGAAGAAGACTTTTGTCGCCAGTGTTGTCGTCGTCGGTCGCCCAAAAGGGCGGGTAAAAGAAAAGTCAACAAACTGACATACGAGACAGCACGAGGAGGAAGGAGAGGAGGAAGAGAGCGGTGACAGAGAGACGAGAGACAGAGACGACAAACGCAGCCATAACGGAGCAACAAAAGGCAAAAATGTTTACCAAGAAGAAGAAGAAACCGCTAATCTCAATGCCGAGCAATTTTGAGCATCGCGTGCACACGGGCTTCGATAAGCGAGAGAATAAATATGTTGGCCTGCCGCTGCAATGGGCCTCGATCGTGGGCAACAATCAGATACTCAAATCGAGCAATCGTCCGCTGCCATTGGTGGATCCGTCGGAGATCACGCCGACGGAGATACTCGATTTGAAGACGATTGTGCGTCCGCATCACAACAACAACAAGGCGGACACAACGTCGCTGAACAGCAGCAGCGGCAGCCACATGAACATGATGAACATGATGAATCCATCATCGCAGGCACAACAGATGCAACAAATGCAAATGCAAATGCTGCCCAAGACATCGCATGTGGCGCGCTCCAATTCGCTGCGCAGCTCCAGTCCGCCACGTGTGCGTCGGGCCGTCGCCAATGTGCCGCCCGCAGTGCCCGAGGAGGAGACGCAGGCACAGGTATCACCAGGGGGAGCGGGAGCGGGCACGCCCACACCACAAACCCAAACCCAATCCCAAGCCATGCCTGGTCATGGCTTTAAGCCACAACATATGCTCTATCCCAGTCAACAACAACAACAGCAACAGCATCCACATGGTCATCCACATCCGCATCCACATGGCAATGGCAATGGCAATGGGATGACAGCTCCATTGGCTGTGCGTACGGAGCAGTATCGTGCTGTTGCTGTGCCCACCACCAACATGCAACAACAACAACACCAGCAGCAACAACAGCATCAGCAGCAGCAACAACAACAGCAACAACAAACGTCGCCAGTTAGTTCGGTGGCAAGTGGAACGCGTTCCACACACTCCCATCACAACAACAACAACAACAATGGCCAGCAGAGCTTTCCCATATATCCTGCCTCACAACAACAGCAACAACAACAACAACATCTGCAACAACAACAGCAACAACCAAAACTTATAGGCGATCAAAATCAGAATCCACATGTCAATCAGGTAAACACTATAAGGAATTATACAAATACATAATTGTTACATTTTAAGAATTTTTATAAAAATTAAAAAATGTATATTGAACAAATTTGAAGAGGATATGGGTGAAAATATTGCAAAATTGCAATTTTCCTTTTATTAATGATGGGCAGTACTTGGAAATAAAGTCTAGGAACTTCAAAAATACAGTCGAACTTCCCTAACTCGAACTTCCCTAACTCGAAGTTTCTCTAACTCGAACAAAATCGAGTCACAATACTAGGGAAATTTCATACAATTCTACTTCCCTAACTCGAAGTCTCCCTAACTCGAACTTTTTTCGTGGATAATGGTGATTCGAGTTAGGGAAGTTCGACTGTATAACAAAAAAAAAATTGTTAAAAATAATTTTAAAGCCCCATTCAGACAAGCACTTTTTCAGTAACACTTTTTGTAAAAAACCGTCTGTGTCGCTCACCGATGGAATAGAACGTGTTCTATTTCCAAAAAAAGTGCTACAAAAAAGTTTTGTAAATTTTTCTTTTCAAATTTTGTTTTTATAATTTTTTAGTGCTCTGTAGTTTATTTCTTTTAATGTGTTCCAAATTTTGATTTCATAATATTTTTTGTAAATTTTTATTGTATTTTTGTAATTAATTGTGTGAATTCTTTTAGGGAATTGTGAATCATGGCAAGACGGCATCCCGTGCCTCCAGCTCCAGTGGCTCGAATGCGGCTGCCTTGGCAGCTGCCCAGGCACACACACAGTCCCAGGGACAGGGACAGCCGAAGCAGGAGCAGAGATTGACACATGAACAGTTCCGTGCCGCCTTACAGATGGTTGTATCCGCCGGTGATCCGCGCGAGAATCTGGATCATTTCAATAAGATTGGCGAAGGCTCCACGGGCACCGTTTGCATAGCCACCGACAAGTCGACAGGTGAGCTCTAGATCTGAGATCTATATGCATATATAATTGCAGAAGATTACCCCAAGTATATTTGAGGAAAGTTGTAAAAAAAAAAATAAATGAAGAATTCAATTAAATGAAATTTAAAAATGTAATATGGAGAGTACAAAAATTAGAAAATTTATATTTCTAGACAATTTAAAATTTATTGTACCAAAAAATCGTACCACAAAATGTTCTTTGAGTATTTTTTGAAAATTAACCAAAATATTAAACAGCCCTCGGAAAAATTTTCTATTAAAATACAATTTGAAGAGTAGCAAAAAAAAAGTTAATCAATGAATTTAATTTAATGAAACTAGGAAATAAAAAATAAATAGTATATCAATTCGAAATATTTTTTATTTTTGATAATTTAAAATGATTTGTTTAATTAATGTTTTTTTTTTATTTTTTGCTGGTATTTTTGAAAATTAACCAGAGTATTAAGCATTGAAATTCAAAATACTTCATTAAAACGAGCGCTTTTTCACCGTCACTTTTTAACCGTTACTGTTTTTTTTCATTCACACAATACGCATCGGTTTTCACACAATTTTAGTTTGCGCACACTTTATTATTAAAAATGTTTGTATGTTCAGGCGACATCAACAGCTTTTAAGCTAAAGTTGTCGGTGAAAAAACGATCTTGAAAATTTACAATTCTAGATAATTTAAAATTAATTGCACTACAAAATGTTTTTTTCCCCCTTTTTTAAGAGTTATTTTTTCAAGCTTAAACAAAATATTACAAATATTCAGAAGTCGGAAAAAGTCCATGGCGAAATAAAAATATTCTATTTAAATTTGAAAAGAGTTGCAAAAAAAATCGAAAACCAAACAAAGAATTAAATGTAATGAAATTAAAAATTAAATTTGAATATATCATGAATTTGAAAAATTAATTCTAAATAATTTAAAATTAATTGTACCAAAAAATGTTTTATTTGCTGGTTAAATAATATTAAAAAGTAGTAGAAAATATCCAAAGTCGAAAATGTCAAAATGTTTTGTTAATTCAATTTTTAATCAAATTCTAATAACATTTTTTAAGTTTTAGCTTCTCATATTTCTGCCATTTATGTTTTTAAAATTTCAATTCCCTGAAATAGTATGCCTAATTTTGTTTATCTAATTATTGAAATTTGTATACGGTATTCTTTCAAATCGGGAAACAGTTAATTATATATTAATATTGATTTTTGTGTAATTGATTTTTCAGGTCGTCAAGTGGCTGTTAAGAAAATGGATCTGCGAAAGCAACAAAGACGCGAGCTGTTGTTCAATGAGGTTGTCATCATGCGCGACTATCATCATCCCAACATTGTGGAGACATACTCGAGTTTTCTGGTCAACGATGAGCTCTGGGTGGTCATGGAATATTTGGAAGGCGGTGCCCTCACCGACATTGTCACACATTCGCGCATGGATGAGGAACAGATTGCCACCGTGTGCAAGCAATGCTTAAAGGCTTTGGCCTATTTGCACTCGCAGGTGCGTGACTCGAATAACACAACAACATAACACAACAATTTAACAGTACAACTGCACAACAACCTTTCTTCCACTGCCTTTCTATTTGCTTCTTTCCATCGTCGCTTTCTTTGCGACCCGCTTTCGCATACCGTTTGTTTAGTTGTTGTTGCTTGCTTGCACTTTGGTTTCAATTTCCAATTGTTGTCGCTCTTCTTCTTGTAATGCAATAGGTGGGTGGGTGGTTGTTGTGGAGAACACTCTTCTTTATCTAGGCAAACCTACAAATTCTTGACCTCGTCTCTACACTGTAAATCAATAAAAATTCCATGTGCACTTTGTAGTGTTTTTGTGAATAAATATTTTGCCTTCTCAAAAAAATACAGTCGTCGGATAAAGTATTTTTACAAAACTAAATCTACTCATAATTTGTACTTACTTCATGTACATTTTGGCATCAATGAAAAAGTCATTATAATTCCATTTGAATGATACAAAAGTTTCCTTACCCATTGAAAAGGTTGACTTTTTTCCTCGGTCTCAAACAAAAAATGTTTTGATGCAAAAAGTTTGTCTAAACAATTCTAATAGTGACTGCTCAAAAAATGTTCGAAAGATCTTGACACTTAAGGTTTATTTGCATCCGATTGTTCCTATTGTAGCTATAAGATAGTAATCTGACTTTGACCAAATTTGGTCAGGATGTAAAAAACAGTCCAAAACATATAATGCTGTGAAATTTTTAAAAAATCTCTTCGCTATTTTTTTTTATGATCTTTCTCCTCCATTTCTTCCTCCATTTCATACAAAAAGTAGCTTAAGGAATTTTTTAAAACAATCAAAAAATACTAGGGAAGAGATTTTTGAAAATTTGTTTTCGCAGACACTATTTCAATTGTTTGAAGAATTTTTTTGCATCCAAACATTTTTTTTTTAAAATCGAGGATAAAAGTTGAAAAAGTTAATTTTTACAAAAACTCAAAAATGTTCGAATAATTTTTAATATTTTCAAATTATGAGTTGATATAACTTTAGTTTTCTGAAAATACTTTTGATTAGGTTTGTATTTTAGTTAGTTGCTTTTTGTGCAGGTTGAAATAAGCTGTGAGCCAGTGATATATATAGATAATATAACTTGTCATATTATTTATCAGGGTATCAAACCGAAAAGAATATAGGTTTCAGTTACGGTTATGTTCGTTCGTTGTTTAAGTTTTCGGTTATCGGTTACGTAACGGTTACCGGTTTGTCGTATTTTTCGGTTTCGAAATACTGGAATGATTTCGCTTCACAACAAAAATTAATTAATTAAATTGAAAAAGTATAAAAATTTAAAAAATTAATATCTTTAAAAACTCAAATTTTCTTTTGAAATTCAGGATAACACCTTAATAACATAATAAGTCTTTATGCGTGACCAAACCGAAATTAACCGTTACGCATGAATCGGTTTCATAACGGTTATTACGGTTGGAATAAATTTGGCTTTTCTCTTTAGGTAGACTAAAAAAGTATTGTTTCGGATATGGTTTTAGTTATGGTTACCGATTTCAATCGGTTAATATATAATCGGTGTTAAAATATTTATATTAGCATGATTTAAAAAACATTAAAGTTTAAAATAATGTTCTCTCCCTCTCTCTCTCTCTCATGCAGGGCGTTATACATCGAGACATCAAGTCGGATTCGATTCTGTTGGCTGCCGATGGACGCGTCAAGTTGTCGGACTTTGGATTTTGCGCGCAGGTGTCGCAGGAGCTTCCCAAGCGCAAATCGCTGGTGGGCACGCCGTATTGGATGTCGCCGGAGGTGATATCGCGCCTGCCATACGGGCCGGAGGTGGACATCTGGTCGCTGGGCATTATGGTCATCGAGATGGTCGACGGCGAGCCGCCGTTCTTCAACGAGCCGCCGCTGCAGGCGATGCGACGCATTCGGGACATGCAGCCGCCCAATTTGAAGAATGCCCACAAGGTGTCGCCGCGCCTCCAATCGTTCTTGGATCGCATGCTGGTCCGTGATCCGGCACAGCGGGCCACGGCCGCTGAACTGCTGGCTCATCCATTTCTGCGGCAAGCGGGGCCGCCATCTTTGCTTGTGCCCTTGATGCGCAATTCGCGGCATCACAACTAACTGTTAACTGACATCCGACATCCCCCTTCCCCTCTGTTTTTATATATGGAAATCGTTCAAGTTAATTGTAGTATTATTAGTTATTGATTGGCGTCGCTTACTTAATTTTTTTTAAATCTAATCCTTTTCACATTCCATCAGCCTAACCTCTAGCAATTGCTTATCGATATCATGGCAAACTATCGATATCCTGGTGTTTTCGATAGTCACACATTCGGTATTTTCCAGAGACAAAATTCGATAATTCGATAGTAACGAACAAGAATGTAAAAGCTCGATATCACGTTATCGATAGCTTGCCAGCTGCACTCACAAATTTTCGTATTGTGTACGTCAAACTATTTGTAATTTCTTGTATTTTATTATTATATTTTTTTTTTTAAATTCAAAGATTGAACGTAATTGTGCCTTTCTCGAAACTTACAATAATGTGACCATGGAGAACACAAACCGATCTACCAAATGCGCAGCCATTTTATACATTTTTTCAAGCGCAATTTGACATCGGTTATCGATATATTTATGTGCACTTTTAACTCACTCTCTTCCTGACACGCTCTCTCCCTTTCTCTCTGTCTGTTGATTGAGATCCTAAGCGCAAGCGATTTCTTGTCAAAAAAAGTTTTGTTTTCAATTTTTGAAATCCCATTAAGATTGTTCGAATATAAAACTGTAAGAGAATTGAAATATACGAATATATATGTATTTATGCTAAGACAATTTGAGAACAACGAATATGCATCCACATCCAATAGTTTTAGTTCATCCAAATTTATATAGTTCCATAGATAAGTCTGTACTTATTGTTGTCTCTCTCTATCTCCTTGTAATCCCCCCCCCCCCCCCATATGTATAGCAATTATTTATATCGTATCTATAAGTTTCACATGATAATAACAATAACAACATTCGGAATCGAATGAAACATATTCCAAACAAATATTTCTCGACTGTTAAACCCAAAAATACAAAATACATTCCCTTCCCTTCTATATATTTTTTAGACATTCTAGTTTACAGTGTTCTGTAATTATAAATTAACAATAAACAGAAAAAAAATAAACAAATAAATAAATAAATATATATATTATATATGCATCGTTATGAAACGTATTTTTTGTGTTTATTTATCGAAATACACAGATTTATCGATTGGCGTTAAAAAGTGTAGGGGGTAAAAATAGGCCAAAAACACAAAATCCTTGATTACATGAAAACCACAAAGAAGACTCAAATGTCCTTCATTCAGTCAATAGGCTTCAAAAATTCAAATTGCTTGACACAGGAATCGCCAGGATCTGCAAGAATATGGGCAACTTATGGCTTATGTTCTGAATGCCTAAAGGTCCTTGTAATTTATTGCTTTCAGGGCAAAATTTCGAGTTTACGCTTGCTATTTGTGAGCACAGAATATCATGTCCTTTTGAAATCCTTCGGGATTTCACAAGTTATAGAAAGAAATAAAGATTTTATTTGGGAAAATAGATTTAAATTTAGGGAGTGGAGTCGTTGATTAACTATCGATATTTTTTACTTGGCGCCCAAAAACCTATTTTGATAGAACTGATGGCAACAACATCTAAGTGGAAGCTTTGCAATAAAATAGTTAAAATCTATGGGAACCCCACTACTTTGAAGTGACAGCACGACTAATTAATGTCGCACCCAATATATTGATATTATTATCAAATAATCGGATCACGATACTATCGATATATGTATATATATCGATATAATAAAAAACAAGTAACGGATTTTATTCTTTTTTTAATATTTTTATTTTTGTTTGTTTTATTCGTGTGGTTCTTGTATTTGTTTATATTTTATTTAATAGTTTATCAACTGAATAGGTGAATAATAGATGCATGTGTGGAAATGCATTTTGTACAAACAAACATATATGAATTATACATATTCAATAAAAATATACATACACATATACATAAGTGCACAGTGTGCATGCGTGTGTGTGTGTTTGTTGATGAGTGTGAGTGTGTGTGTGTGTGTGTGTATTGTTGTGTGTACTAAAAACTAAACGGCAGAATCGTTAGCTGCCAATAGCTAGCCATGAGTGTGAGTGATAGGACGATAGCATGACAGAGACAGGTAGAGGGAGTATGAGATAAGAGAGAGGAAGAGAGCTGGAAATGCTTTCGGATTATTGTTTTGTTGTTTTTATACACATTATGTAGAAATACAATTTAGTTGCGCTTCCTCAACGACAAGCGATTGCCAACTGGACGCTTCGGCTTTGGCTCTTCCTCTTTCTGCTGCTGCTCGGATTCCTCGGCGGCGGCATCTGCCTCCGGCTCTGGCTGAGATACTTTCACGGGCTTCGATAGCTTGCGGCGGTTCACTGCAATGGACAAAACAGATATGTGTAATCGATAAATGCACATATGTCTATCGACGTGCCCCCACCAGCAAAAGTACATGATCAGTGTTGCCAATAAAGCTATTTAACCGCTAGATTTAGTGGGTTGCAACTGGCAAATGCGGGATTGATTGTAAAATAGAGGCTAGCGGGAATTATAGCAATTTTCCAAGCGAAATTGGCGTAAATGTTTTGATAACTTAAAAAAAAAAAAACATTTTTTGTATGAAAATGAGGAAAAAGTGGTTTTCTTGCAGTTTTCAAAACATTATTAAAAATACTAGCGATTTTTGAAAATTTTTTTGCAGTCACTATTAGATTGTTGTGCGGAACCAAAAACACCGGATTAAATCAATAAAAATATCGTTTTAAAAACTATTTTATTTTTTAAAATACCAACAACATTTTCTGGCTATTCCTAGCTTTTTTAAAAGGCAACACTGGACATGATCGATATTAGCGTTGGTGATGCGCTCGATATTTCGATTATTGGCAGAAGGACTTCATATCGATAGCAACCAAGGCTGCCAGCAAATACCAAAAATGTGGTATATTTGTTGGTATTTAAATTGAAACACATTACTTACATGCCGCATTGCCTTTGTATCCCTTGCCGGCGGCAGCTGGAGCTGGCGTTGGCGCCGCAGCGGCAGCCGGAGCGTTCTCCTCCTGATGCTCGGCGTCTGTTTCGTCGGATTTCTTGGCGGGCTTGCTGACGGGCGTCTTTTCGGCGCGATGTTTCTTGGCATTCTGCTGGCGACGCTTCAGCGAGTTGAAGAAATTATCGTTGGAGCGGAAGGGCCTTATCACGGGTCCCACTTTTTTGGGTGCCTCTGTTGTTGTTGTCGTCGAACTGATCGCAGCGGCCGCCTCATCGTTCTCATCGCCATACTGTCCATTCTCGCCGGCGCCCGCCTCCTCGTTGTACTCATCCTCCTCGGCGCCATCCCCGTGCGCTGGCGCCGCCGTTGTGGTTGTTGTCGTCGGCTTGCCGACCGCCTTGCCAACGGGACGGCGCAGTGCAGCGATTCTCTTGGCCGGCGATACGTTGGCAGCGCCTTCGTCCTGTGCTGCCACCAGTCCGTAGCACAGTGCGCAGATGATGAAGAGCAGGCAGCTGCATAAGAGCGAGGGAGAGAGCAAGATAGAGTTGATAAGTTATTTATAAATCGATATCGATAGATACGTTTAACGATAATAGATTTTAAAGCGACTTTTTATTTTAAGCGACGTGGGGTATATTAAGTTTGTGCAAAGTATGTAACAGGCTGAAGAAAGCATCTCCGACCCCATAAAGTGCATAAATTCTTGATCAGCATCAACAGCCGATTCGTTATAGCCATGTCCGTCTGTTCGTTGGTCTGTACAAGCGAAAGGATCTCAGAGATGGTAAGAGCTGCGACCACCAAATCTGGAATAAAGACTCCCTATAATATCAGGCAATATCAGTTTATGCTAAAATTCCGCCACGCCCACTGTGGGGAACGTAATTAAAAACAACTGACAGCACTATTAATTTTGGAATTTAAGTAAAAGTTTTAAATTTGTTTTACACTAACGTGTGTAAGAACATGCTCAAAAGCTAATAACCAACTTTCATTACGATTGGGCCATAAATAGTGAATATACTAACAATTTTGTCAAAGGTCTCTTAATGGCAATTCTATGAATAGAATTAATGGTCAATTAATTCATTTAACATTTTTTCCGCCAGAATGTACATCGAGTATGTACATACATGTATCGAATTTGCCAGCATCAATCCAAGTGACGGATGGGTGGAATTGGTCGATGCAAATGATTTTTATTTATGAAATATTTTTCGTTTATTTGAATTATCAGTCTAATGCTAGGGATACGCGCCTGTGCGCGAGGTCGTGGGTTCGATTCAGGGTTTGGTTTTTAAAAATTTTTTACTTTTAATTAGTTTCGAAAATCACTGCGGACGGCAGTCCACGCTAGTGACGAAAGCAGCACGAAGGGTGCGAAAGGCGATTAGCATATATACACAGGAAGAATGGAAAATTTGCTATGACTGTCCGATCAGGTCGTTTAATATACCGATCGAAAGCTTTTGTGAGATAAACAGGTGTAAGTGGGAGGGTCAAAATTTTGATGATTGGAGCTAATGGGGCCGTTGAAGCTTTTTTGAATTGTTTTTGGATTTACTATTTACTATTCTAAACAAAAATACGCGTCGAATGACACCTCGATCATCAAAATCCGACTAATGGTTCTAAAGATAATTCATTTTGCAATTTTTAGGGGCCTTTCGAAAATGAGATGAAAAGTCAGTATTTAAGATTACTATGAGAATTGCATGGGCATAAAATCTTTGACGTGCCGTGGCCTGGGCCCAGGGTTTTTATTACTGTCAGGTGTACTCGACTGATCCGCTTGTTTTTATACCGAAATTTTGTCGATATTGATATTTAAAAAAATATCAAGAGAGATATTAAAAGAGAGATCACAAAATATTGTAATAAGAAATCAAATTGATTCTTAAAATAAAAAGAGAAATAATCTTTTTATTTATAAAACAGATACAAAAAAAGTATAATATTAAATTATACTAGTTAAGCAGTGTTATATAATATAATAGTATTTTTGATCTACTCGTATATGATATAATAGGAAGCATTCTAGGCACTCTACAAAAAATGCCGTTTAACGACCACGAGGCGAGCATTTAATTCAATTTAATTCAATAGAATTGAGACTTCTCTCTCTGAGGTTAGGTTACTTTCAGTTTGTTGTCTAGTTTAACGGGTTGTGTCGAGAACCTGAAACAGAAACTGTATAATATATAAGCAAAGCAATCATGAATATGCTTAACATTTTCCAATTCAATTTTAATTTGAATATCAATATGAATATGTATATGAATATGCGTCAATGAATATGATTATTCATATTTAAATACACACTTAATTTTAAGATATGCTACCTTTTTTGGGGCACTTTAAGATGTGCTAACTATTTATTTATTATTTATTTATTTCTTCTTCTGTTTTTATTAATGCTTAAAGGTCACACAAACGGGTTTCTCACTCACTTTCAATTTTGAATTCGAGTTCGATTTTCAATTCATACGATTACGAATACGAATGCTAATCTTGTTTCTTGCCCTGTTTCTGTTTCTTCTTCTGTTTTATATTTATTTCTGCATCTGTATTTTTTTTTTGTTATTTTCTTTCCATTTCGGTTTCTGTTTGGTTTTTTGTTATTTGTTTCCCCCTTTTTTTGTTACGTTGTCAATTTTTAAATACCCTTGAAATGGGTTTGAAAATTGCAATTCAACTTTAATAACTGATATACGAATATTTTATCTTTTAAGTTGCTTTTACTTATTTTATTAATTTTAAAAACAAAAGTATATTATCTAGAAATTGCTTTGTAAATTTTCTATTAAATAATACATTTTATTTTTTATTTTTTACTTCCATTTTAAATGTAAATATTTTTTTTTGATGTTTAATAAATTCATAAATATCTATACTTGTATTAGAAACTCATTTTAAAAGGAAGTTTAGATTGTTGTATGTCAATAAATTGAATAATTTTAGTTAATTCATTTATTTATTTGAGAAGCAAAAATTGATACCTCCAACAAAAATGATTTAAAGAAAATAAATTTAAAAAAGTTTCAACACAGTTTCATTTGTTTTTCAGTTTTTAATTTTTAAATGTTTTTTCAAATTAACTTAGTATCTTTTCAGTTGAAATTAAAGTTATAATAAACTATAAATATTTAATTTAATATATATATATTAATCAACTTATACTTTAATTTTTACTTAATTGGTCAACGGCTCTTAATTGATGTTAAATAAATGAATCACTACGGACGGCAGTACGCGCTAGTGACGAAAGCAGCACGAAGGGTGCCTATATAGACACGAAGAATGGAAAATTTGACTGTTTGACTGTTTGCTTGGATCAAATCGTTGATTTAGCTTAAAAGTTTGAATGAGGACTTGTTCCCGCTCAAAAATCTAGAAACGTTTGCTCTACGACTTTTTCGAAAAATCGCTAGCTTAGTGGGAAATCGCTAAAACCCACTAAAATTGAAACCCCATAGCATCCAAACGATAAAAATTACAGATGTGGTCTATATATTGTTGCAAAGGTATTTTGGAGGGCTTTTGGGCATACCTTCAAAGTTTTTTAAGTAAAAAGGTTAACAGCTACTGGTGAAAAAAGGTATATTTTCCAACATTTTGGCGATTTAGGAAAAATCTACGATTTAAATCACTTTTAAATATGTTATATGTTGAAGACAATTCAATTCCGCGTTTTTTGACATATAACACATTGGTGTCAAAGTTAGTTTGGGCAGGATATTACCTATTAACTGAATATACCTTTTACCTTTACACTACTGCATGTGCATATGCAATATGTACACTGCTTGCTCTTATTGCGGCAGATAAAACGTTTTATAATTGCGATTTCAGCAAGATCGGTATATAGTTAGGGTTACTATTCATGTTTTAGTCAAATATTAGTCGATCATACCTGTTAACTCAATATATTAATTTTAATTTCTTAGTCGCCAATTTGTTCTATGCTAAACAAAAGACTTAGGCAGCGAACTTGTTTTGCACTTGTGCTCGTAGTCGTAGCTGGCTGCTACAGCACTCAAAGTGTAAGGCCAGGCGGCAATTTTAAATTGGCTAAGTATTCAAACCCTCCCCCCCCGGGTTTGTTGCACCTTCCCCCAAAAGGAAACAGGTGCTTATGCAAAATGCAACAACAACAACAACAGCTATAAAAAACCAGTTGAATGCTGGCAGCGCCAGAATAAATTTAAATGTGCACATGATCGGCACATGCAATTGGCTAATAACGGTAAAATGCGCCAGCTAGCCAAGTTAAGACAAGTCATAGTCAACTTGGCTTAACTCAAGTCATGAGGGAGAGAGGCAACATGGCCACGCCCCAAAAAAAAAAAAGGAAAAAAATCAAAATAAAATAAAATTTCATGTGATTTTGCCCAACAATTTACTAATGTACATAATATATAAATAATATTAAAATTATAGTACATTTAAATAAGAATTAAAATAAATTAATAATCAATAAATTCAAACAAAAAATGAGTTTAAAATTAAGCTTTCAAAATCACCAACAACAACTATTAATTTCGATTTGTAATACAAATTTTCAACTGTAACCATAACCGCAGCCGTTAACCGGTATTAACCGATTGAAATTGAAATACCTAAAGAGAAAAACCGAATTTATTCCAAGCGAAATAGCCGTTAAAGCCCAATTCATACATCACGATTATTTTCAGTTTGGTCAAGCATAAAGTTTAATTTTAATTTAAAGCTGTATTCATCGTTTATTTTTCAAATTAAATTTGATTTATTTTCTAATTTGTACGTTCATCTCCATAATAAAGATCTTTGTTTTTAAAGTTATTGCAAAAAGTAGAATTTAATTTTTATTTCTTGGATTATTTGTGAATATTAGTGAATTATTATATCCACAATATACAAACATAAAGATCTTTGAGTTTAATTTACTATTAGAATTGTTTGGAGGAACTTTTTGAATCAAATCATTTTATGCTTAAGCCCGAGAAAAAAAGTTTGAAATAAAGACTTTTGCAAAAATTCATAATTTTCAATGGGTACTTAATGGGTTAAGGCAAGTTTTGTATCATTCAAACGGAATTCAAAGGACCTTTCAATTGATGCCAAACTTAACATAAAGTTAGTTAAAATTATGAGTAGATTTAACTTTAGTTTGGTCAAAATACTTTTAACGACCGTTGTATATTTATATAGTATGTATAAACATGACTATTCAACACGTTGTTGCAGTTGTTGTTTTATATTTTATAGTGGTTGCTGCTGCTGTTGTTGTTGTTGCTGTCGTGTTGCATCTTTTCGCATTGATTAGGGTCAAAACTGTTTTGTGGGCAACTGTTTGCATTTCAATTTCAATCGCTGCCAACTTATGCAACACAACAACAACAATTCATGGAAAGGTGAAAGGCGTTGCCGTCAACATCATCATCATCATCATGAACATCATTATGTTGTTGTTGTGGGTGCGTTTGTTGCCGTGTCGGGAATCATTAACTTCTTCACTTCTTAATCGAAATTCAAGACAGCTTCAAGTGGAAGTGGAAGGGGGAGTGGGAGTGGGGGGTTGTGGGGTGTAGTATTATTATATGTCTATGTCTATATGACATTTGGCGTCACTTGGCTAACCGGTTTCGGTTTTATTATAACTGGCATACTCAAATTGTTGCCAGACAATACAAAAAAAAAAAAAAACCAAGCCCCAAAAAAAATATATATCCAAAAAAAGATGTTTTACTTTAAACTAAAAGCTAGAAAAAGAAGTGGATGAAAAGAAGAAGGAGGAGGAGGAAGAGAAAGAGAAGCCTAGAGAACATTGCAAAGCTGTTATATAAACTGTAAACTAAATATGATTTGCAAATTATGCGACACGTTGAGAATATTAAAAGTGGAAGGCGGAAAGAAATACAAAAATAACACAAGATAAAACTGCAACATCATCACCAGCAACATCATCAACAACATAATCAACATCTTCAACATCATCATCATCAACAGCAGCATTTTAAGCCGGGTTTTTATGGTTACAATTTTTAAAATAAAAAAGAATTTGTTGATTAAACAAATTAATTAAAAGTCACATTATTTGATAACAAAAAACAAATTCTGATACACAAATTAAATTTTTTAATTTTATTTGATCTGATTTTGACCAAATTTGGTCAGTATGCAAGAGACAGTTGATTCTCAGTCAGTCAGTCAGGAAAAAGAGTTTTATATATTTACATTACTTAAATTATTAAAATAACTTCAATTGAAACATTTTTCATTAAAAAGTGAAAAGATTTCAGAAGATATTTGCATTTAAGAATTATGAGAAACTGGATAAGCTTTTATTTTCATTTTTTTATTTAAAAATCATAGATTAAAAGTTATTTTTAAAGTAGGATTATACAATATTTTAGTGTTCAGAAGATATTAGCATTTAATTATTATTGATATATATGATTTTAATGATTATATGTACATTGTACATATCACAATTTATAAATAAAAATTTAAATCTTTTATTTATTATATATATTTCTTTATTTAGTTAAAACATGTATACAAAGCAATTTTAAAATGTATTCAATTCTATAATTTTTATGCCATTTCTTAATTCATTTACATAATTGTGTGAGTTTTTGAATTTTTAAAGCTTAATAAAATGTGTTTTTTGTCTTTTGTTTTATTTATTTATATTTGTTGCGTTATTGTTTATCCCACGATTAACAATTCCATTTGCGGAATTAGTTCATGGCGATGGCGTCAGCTCTGAACTCCAATGATAATGCTGGTAATGCTGATGTTGTTTAAACAAAACTAAAAGCTTTTATTTTTGCAAATAATTCCCTCATCCCCTCAGCCCTCCCCCATCGCTACCCTGTCCCTTTCTCTGGGCTAAACGGTTCACTATGTTATGTTAATTGTCAATCTTTGGTTGTGTTCATAGATAAATATGTAAACATTTATAATTATATGTATATGTTTTTATACATATACACTCCAAAGAAAAAATTATACTTTATTTTATATATATTTTTTTTCCTTTAATTTTCCTTTACTGAATTTATAGAGCTCATACGAGTAATTTTTTAAATTCGTATAGTTTCTTTTTTTTTATAGTTTATTAACTTTTTGTCCTACAATTTAACTTTACTTTATTTATAGTTTTTATACAGGTAATTTTTTAAATATATTTTTTATTTTTTTATTTTTTTTTTATTTTTTTCTCTTATAATTTTCCTTTATTTAATTAAAAGATTTTAAACAATTTTGTTTCCAGTTTTTACAGATTTGTACTAAGAATTAAAAAAAGGAAATTTAAAAAATATTTTTGTTTTTGTCCTAGGAGAAGTGTAGTGTTTTTTTTCGAGTGTATATTTATATACTTTGTTAAATATGTGGGACAGCGTTTTATTAAATTTTATTTGATTTTGTCTCTTTTTTAATAGTTTCCTATAATTAAGAGTGCGCGTACTAAATAAAACGTGGGCCAAGTGCTTTGTTATTGTTGTTGTCGTTGTTTGTAGCTATGAATGGCAATTGCTGTTGTTGTTTGTAGCTGTTTTTATGGATGGATAAGTTTAGTTTGTGAGTTAAGTGGGTTCAATAACGGTGCATTGTGTACGTGTTACGACAACAACAACAACAACGACCCATAATTATAGCAGTAACAACAACAAAAACAACGAACGCGTTCAATCGTTTTTTTTTCACTCAGTTTTAAGTCCAAGCAAGTTCGTTGCCTGAGTCTTTTGATTTGTGTTTAGAGCAAGTTCGTTGCCTGAGTCTTTTGATTTTGTAGTGTTACAGTTGTTGTTGTTGTTGCGCTGGCTTACATTGAATTTGGCTTATGAAATGCATTGGTGTTTGCCATGCATGTGTGTGTGTGTGTGTTTAACACCTTGTTGCCAATTTGCAACAGTTTTTTTTTGGCAAAGTCCTTGAAAATAATTCAAGACATTTCAAATGAGACTTTTTGGTTAGCCCCTTAGTAACAACAACTACAGGTGTGTGGTGTGTGTGTATTCTGGTTTAAACTGATCTCTCTTATGTACATATGTATATTTAAATAAAATTGCATAATGCGAGCGCGCGAAAACTAAAATGAAACGCATGTAAAACAACAGCGACAACAACAGCAACATACATATAGCAACATGACAAACCCCTCCCCCTAAAAATCAAGCGAAACTAAATTAAAATCCTGATCTTGCCGTCAAATTGGCGCTTGTTGCTGCCGTTGCTGCTGTTGTTGCTGTTGCTGTTGTTGTTTTTTTTGGCTCTGTGATTAATTCCCTCTTGCGATTAACATATTATTGTGAGTGTGTGTGTGTGTGTCTTGTCAGCTTGCATTAAAAGTGCAACCGTTAATTTATAAGACAACGCCGCAATCAGCAACAACAGCAACAAGCAGCAACAACAACAACAACAAGCAGCAGCAACAGGTAATTAATCCAATATACTCGTACTTAATTTACTATTGCCAATTCCCCTACAACACCCTCTGCCCCCTTCCCCGCTCTATGTTGTCTGAAACTGCTTGCATGCCATTTTTGGTTGCTGTCGTGCAGACGACAATAGCAACAGCAACAGCATCAGCATCAGCAGCAACAACAACAACAGCTGACGACCTTGAAACATTTCTTTCAATTCAATCAATGCAATGACAGATGGACTGATTGACAGACACACAGACTGACAGACAGACAGACAGACAGTCGGGCTGAAAAGCAACGCTGAAAGTAAGTTATATTATTTTTGAACTTTTTAAAAATAGTTGTCATTATTTTTAAATTTTAAAACATATTTATTTCTATTTTGTAGTTATTTGGATAAAAGTATATACATATATGTATCTGCTTTCATTCATGACACGCAAACTTTAAAAATAAATGCGACACAATTTCGAAATTTTGTAAGTATTTCTTTCGATTTTTTGGGATTTTGAAAGTTAGTATTATAAATAAGAAATAGATGCCACAGCTTCTAAATTTAAAAAATATTTATTTCTATTTTATAGCAATTGTTGTAGTGCAAATTTGAAATTAAAATGGGAAGTTAAAAATAAGATATATTAGTTTAAAATTTTTAAATGGAAAAAAAAAAATATTTTTTATTTTTGAATAAAAGTGAATATATGAATATTATTTCTTTTACATAAATTGACAAATTATTAATAAGAATTTTTTTTTAATTTTCTAAATATTGATTTTATTTTTGTAGCAATTATTGTAGTTGAAAGTAAGATATTATTTTTGAATTTCTAAAAATGTTTGCCAAATAATGACGAACATAATTTCTACATTTTTCTAAATATTTCTTTCGATTTTTAGCAATTTTTTGAGCAATAATTGGAATAAAAAATTAACAGTCAGAAGGTCTTGACTTCATGTTGTTGCTGCACATCAGCAACATCAACTGCAACAGCAGCAACAGTTGCAGCTGGGATTTTGCCATTTGCCATTTCTTTGTGCCGGCAAATGTCACAACAACAACAATAACAAACCACATAATCAACATCTTAATGATCATTAATAAAGCACTGGGCCAAACTTTGGCATTTGAAACTGTTGCGATTTCTGTGATCGTTGTCGTTGTTTTTGTTGTTGCTGTTGTTGTTGTTGGCATGTTAAAGTTCAAATTGGCATTCGAGTTACCAATTAGTTACAGCTTCTTTAATGGCGTCGACTGACTGACGAGCAGATACCCTGCCATAAACAAATTTACACTAAAAGGTGGACTCGAAATTTGGATTTAAAGTAAGAGGAGAAGAGAGGGAGAGAAAGAGAGTGACAGAAAAAAAGAGAGAGAGTGAAAGGAATATATAGGTAGAAAGGTAGAAAGGATGAAACACTGATAGATGGAGAGAGAGAGAAAGAAAGAACGAGATATACACAGAGAGAGATCCGGGGAAAGAAAAAGATATAGAGAAAGAAAGGAAGAATTATAATTTTATCATAAAACTTCATTTGGGCAAAAAATGTTTTCTTTTCTTTGCATAAAAATATTATTCTTTAGTGTGCAATATTTTTTTTGTGGCATTTTTGTAAGTTGACAAAATAATTTTTTTTCCAATATACAAAATATTTTTTATACTTTATAATTTTTGACAGTTTGTAATGTAAATTTTTTAATTGAAAATCTCTAATTTAAGGCTAAATGAAGGATTGTATAAATCAGTGTGGCCTAAAAAACTTTCTTCCGGTAAAATCATGATATTAAAAAATTAACAATTTCTAGCTTTTTAAATTTTGAGCTAGAACATAAATTTGCACACTTCATCATGATAACCAAATTCATAAAAACGTTCAAGAGTTACATATTTTTTTTTTCTTTTGAATATTATTCAAACAAAAAACAATTCATTTTTAAAAATTGAAATGTTTGTATTTTTTTAATTTTTTTTTTAATTTCTAATTTTTGGCATTTATTAAGTTTAGTCTTTTTTGTGCCCAGCACGTCAGCTCCAAAAGCGCAGTGCAGTTGGCAACGCGGGCAAATGTCACACACAGTGCAATACAGCTGGCAACGCAACAAAAAAAAAAAACACAAGTAAATGCAAATGCCAAAAAAAGGAGGAACAAAAAAAAGTATTTTCGATATCGAGTTGTCTTAAAATTTAAATAATAATTTAAAAATTCACTCACATGTTGAAGTACTTCATTTTGTTTTCTGTGTGTGGGTGTGTGTGTGTGTGTTGGGTGTTTATAAAACTTGATTTTCAATTATAAAAAAAATATAATAATTTGTTCTTTTCTTTTCAGTGTTGGAAAGCGCGCGAGACGAACAAAGAACAAAAAAAAAGTGCACGAAAAAAACGGAGACGAGACGTTGAAAGATTTGAAGATGAACTGGTAGAAGACACTGTAAATTGAAGACTGAAGACTTGGAGACTGAAGACTGTAGACTGAAGACTGTAGACTGGGTACACAACAAATAAAAAGAAAGAGAGTGTTGTGTGTGTTGTAGTTTTTAAGCCACGATCACGATCGACTTCTTGAGGCTGACTGAACGTTACTTATGCCGTCTGCATGCAGTTAACCTACGCCAACCAATCCAATATTTCTTCTTTTTGCCTTTTTTTCTTCGTTTTTCGTTTTGTTAACCCACCAACCTGCGTCGACGGCGACGCCAGCGTTGGCGCAGCGACAGCGACAGAGACAACAGGTTGCTGTGCTCGCCCTAACCTATAAGTGTGCGAAGGAGTGGCAGCAGGAGGCTGGCCGAGTGGGAGGAGGAAGAGGGGACGGCAGTCGCCACTCGCGTCATTCCAAATCGTATGCAAAGAGTGCAAGGAGCGCGCACTTCTGGTTTCCACTCAATTTGTCATTTCGCTGCCGACGCGACGCGACCCGCACAGTGGTTGACAAAATTGTTCACTTGAAAAATTTGCAAATTTATTGCAACATCTTTATGTTAAAAATTAACACTAAAAACAAATACAGTGGTTGACAAAATTGCTCACTAACAAAATAATCAAAATTTATTGCAACATATTTATTTTGAAAAAATTAACACCGAATATTCTTATAAATATTTTTATTTATGAAAAATATTTTTATAAAAATTTTCTTAATTTTTTTAGGCACATATACAGTGGTATCCTTTCCTTTTTCGCAGCTAAAATCTTCTTTGATGCATATTGAATGCATGCTTGATTAAGCCAAATCGCCCCACTGCACAGTGGTTGGGCTTGTATGGAGCCGCGGCCATAAATATTTCCCGTTGAGATATCGTTATGAAATGTTCCCCAAAAATCTAAAAAAATTTTTTTAAATTATAGTAAAAAAAATTGGCTACATCGGAAGACTATCCTTTAGCTCACATAACACCTTAGTATGGCTTATTTTTTTAAAAAAAATTTTTTGATGCAGAAAGTTTCTTTAAACAATTTAAATAGTAACTGCAAAATTTTTTTTTCAAATATCTCTTAACTAGTATTTTTTATAATTTTTTGAAAATGGCGAAAAAGTCACTTTTTCCTCATTTTCTTGCAAAAAGTGCCTTTTTTGACAGTAAGACAGCTTGGCTTAAGGCTACTAGAACGACGCTCAGCTCAAGTCAGCAGCTGAACATTACTTATTTAGAATCTAAATTGATGAACTTACACGACACAAAAAGTCCCATTGGAGGATTTTTGAGGGAAAGCAACTATAAGCTTGCTAGAAAATCATTTTTATGAATGGAAAACACAAAATAAAGGAACAGACAAACTGATTTTAAATTACAAATAAACAAAGTAATTACCTTTCTTTTCAATATTCATATTGATTTATAAAGTAAGGAATCCTTTTTCCTTAATATTTTTCTAATTGATTGCAGCACGTGCTTGCAAGCTTTCTGCAGAGAAAAATCAAAGTGATTCATTTGGCGCTCTTTTGACTCTAATTAGAGAAGAGCCGCGTAAAATGGAATAAAATAATCTATTCTACCAAATAACTAGTTCTTTTGAGAAGCACAATTAATTAATTTGGAGTCGATATATTGAAATTCACTTTTTTTATTTTTGTCTTCTGACGCAACCACTGTGCACTGTGCGCCGCTGCTGCAGCTGACGTTGACAACATACGCTGGCAGCGCAGTCGGCGTCGGCGACGGCAAAGGCGTCGAATTGTGGATTTTGTGCTGTGCAGCGACAGGTTTTGCTTTGACGTCGACGTCGCTGCTGACGTCGCTGCTGCCGCTTGGCTTTTAGGTTTGGCTTTTATTTTAATAATACCCTGTAGACAGACAGCTGTCAAAGAAGGGTATGCTCAGCTAAAAAGTATGCAAACACGAAGAAAAAAGAAGAATTCCAAAATGGTTTGAAATAAAAGGAATTAAAATTTAAAAAAAGTTCTATTGAATAAATAAAAAATTAAATCCGTAGAAAAATAAAAATTAAATAACATCAAAAATTAATAATCAATAAATAAAATATAAAATAAGTAAATATCGATCATAAAATAAATGCATTAAATTCAAATCAAAATTTCGCAAGTGCCGCCACTTACAGGGTAGCTATAAGTCGAGCCGACAACGTGTGTGTTTCTGGATTATTAATTAATTTATTGATTTCGGGCCACAATTGTTGCCATAGAGATGAAGATGAAGCTGGTCGCTGGTAAATCCCGAAACCGCAACGAAACTGCAGATGATGAGACAAGACAGGTGAGGAAATGGAGGAGAAGAAGGGGGAAGAAGGAGGAGATAAAGACCGAGCCCAAGTGCCAAATGTAAAGCTGAAACCAAAAAAAAAAACAATGAGATAAGATGAGAAAAAGCCAGAAATGTGCACATTTACATATAAAATATATATATATATGTATATTCAGCTATATATCCACATATATAGACACATGCAGAAAGAGAGAGAGAGAGAGGCAGGTAGGGGCAGAGGGGGAAATATTTTAGAGCAAATATGTATTTTATTTAAATTTTTTTTGTAACTTTGCCCTTGAACTGATTTGATTTGATAGTAAAATTGGGTGCGGGCGAAACTCGTTAATGATAGTGATAATGCTAATGATATTTATAATGATAATCATAATGATGCTAATGATGTGAATGTTGAGGTCCCTTCATTTATTTGAAGGGGGTGCCACTCATAGGGGCTACAAAAAAAGAAAAATGAAATGACATAAGAATGCTTTTTAGTCGTGTGATCGACTATAAAAATACCCGGTAATACATTTAAGTATCGATTAATATGTAATAAATTAAATTGTGTAATTTTCTGTATAAATATGAGTTGTAAAAATAAATTCTGAATGAATGGAAAAATAATGTTAATGTTAATGCTCTCATCCACCTGATACATACACTGTCACAAATTGATGAGACCCTTTTGTGCTCGACGTACTTAACGGTTAACAAAAAACTGAAGCCTCATCCAAGTGTCGCTCTTAATGATTGCTTTGAACTTTTGCAGATATTCTGTCATTCCCTCTCCGCGGATACTGGGCGCAGTTTATTAGGTGTGACTGTAAGCGGAAAGACAAAGCACAGTGGTACATTTGGCTAACTTTGGAGTTATGTGAAAAATATATTTTTTCACTTCAAATTTGTTTAAAAAATTCAAAAATTTCAAAAAATAAATAAAAAAATACAATTTTGTATTTTAATTTCTTTTACGTTTTTAATCAAATTTTGAAAATTAAAAATTACAAAAATTTGTTTATTTACGTTCAATGCCACGCCCTTTTCCATTTTTACTTTCAAAAGTTTCTTTGAAGTATTGAGAATATATATTTCAAATTTTAACCCGATATCTCACCCGATTCTACATACGAATGTCAAAAAATATTACTCAGAATTCGGGAGAAAAAATTTTGAATCCAAAATTAGGAATAGAGTTTTTAATAATAACTTATTAAGAATCCAAACTTAGAAAGGCAAATTCAGGACTTCGATTGCCTGCGCATGTGATATTTATTTGGTCAGGGACGCGAACCATTTATTTCAAAATCAATATGCATATGTTGTGTGCCACCATATATAAAAAAACCAAAAAGTTTTTAATTTTTCTGTTTGTCGCATGCTTTGAGTAGCGATATTCGACGGTTTCTTGTTGCTTATATATATTTTTCAATTATTTGCCTACAAATACAACCGATAAATAGTTCTGGCACAGATCTACGAGCATTTGAATAATGAATAATTATTATTACTATATGTATATTACTATTTGAAAGAATTTAACCAAAGACACGAAAACCAAAGATACTTTTCCTCATATCTTTTTCTTAATTTTTGTACTCTGAATATTTTTCTTAGTTGAAATTTTCAATTTATGATTTCTTTTTTCGGATTCCTAAAATTGTTTTCTTTGTTCTTTTTTTCTTCTTTTTTAAAATTCCTTAAATAATGTCGGAATTCGTATAAGGTACCATCTCACCTAGTTCAAAAGTTTCAGATTTTTGCAGATTTTAGTGGTAAGAAAGAAATTTATAGTTAATTTCAATTTTAATTTTTCAAAAACGGCTTTGGGGATTATTTTAAATTGTGCAACAAGAAAATCGAAGGTGCTTTTTATCTTCATTTGAAAAGTACTCAGAATTCTCCTGAGTATTTATTTGACAACTTAAAAGTTATTACAGATTTTTGCCAACAACTTCAGTCTTCAGTTTTTAAGCCCATAGTGCGTGGACAAAGATTTTGACTTCAACTTCATCGTTTTCTGCATCTGCATTTTCATTTTCATGTTGGACTCGAGCTAATTATGTGGTCAGTGCCTTTGGCTGCAACTTCGACGTCAGGTGGCCAACTTGCCTTGAACTACAAACTTGGAAATGTCAACGTCTAAGAAGGGGAGTGGCGGGGGCGGGACAGGGGCGGGGAAGGCCGAAGAGTAGGGCCCATGGGGCGTATGATGAATATAGTTAATGTGTGTAAGCCACACCTGAACAGACAGCACAAAAAACACATGTAAAACAAACAACAACTTGTTAAATTATTATTTTTTTTTAACAACCAAAAATTAGTTAATAATATACAAAAAACGACAATGAAATCAAATCCAAATCAACTCACATGCAAATCGACAACGAATCAATATAAAAATAATAATAATAAATATAATAATACTAATAATATCTTTGTATATATGCTAATCCATTATCATTATTCCATTAGCATTTTCAATGCATTACAGCTAATAAATATTTCATTGGATTTTGGTTTTGATTTCAATTCAAACACGTTTCAACTTGGAGATTAGACTATAATAAAAATTCGGAGAGTGTTGCAATAATGCATTTCAGCTGTGTAAAAAAAATTAGACAAAGTAACTGGAGACTTCATTTCTTTTTAAGTGTCACTTAAAAATCATTTAAATTAGGAGTTTGAATTGTAAACTCACCCACATCTTTTTAAAATGTGTAGTAAAAACTGACCATGGAGGTGTCATGGCCATTTTTTTTCTACTCTTAAAAATTCTATTTAATTTCCCAAATATTTTAAAAATTGTTAAAACATAAGTGACCATGGAGGTGTTCAGTAAGTAGGATATTAACTAAAATTCAGCCTAAAAATCTGTAGGTAATGTAAAAAAAAAAACAATCAGACAGATTTTATACTTACATACAATACGCACAGCTAAAATTAATGTTAAAAAAAAATGGGTTACATAGAGGAGTTGATCAAGAATAAAAGAATACGATGTATTTTGTTTTTTTTTAAATATTTTTTTAATTTTTTTTTTCAACAGTATATTTCAAAATTTTATTGTTAGTAAAATTGCTTCGCTAGTTTTGTTTTCCATTAAATCAGACTTTTAATTTTAGTAAAGAGATTCCTAGACAATCGGAACAAGTTAGTAAATATATGTATACAGTTGGTCAAGTAAGTGTTGTGTCAAATGTAAAAATTTGAAAAAAATGAAAATATTTGTTATATTTAGTATAATAAACTAAGTTCAAAGTATGTTTTTTATTTGGTCAAAGCACTTACTTGACCAACTGTATGCTTATAGCTAAGTTTAGTTATGGATAGTTATTAGAGCTATTATTATGATTATTGTTGAAGTTGACGGCTCGAAAACGTTTTTTAAAGCTGTTCAGAAGTCGACTGGACAGTCTCAAGGTTTGTATGCTGTTACCCAAGGCTTGTATGCTGCTGCTGCTTAAAGATAAGAAGAACTTCTTCAAAAAGAAATACAAGATAAAGTACATGATGATATTAACTGTTAATTGCAGGTGGAATAAAAACGTAGGGGAAACAAAAATCAAATCAAACTAAATAAAACAAAATGAAATGAAGCGATTTTTGATGTTTTTGTTTTTTTAGATTTTTTGTACACATTACTTTATTTAATCGAATTGTTTTTTGTTTTTCTTTTTGCTTTTGTTTTTGCAAAATTCATTCGATTTAAGAGACATGTAAATTACATACGTTGTTGTTGTTGTTGTGTGTTGTTTGTTAAACTAGAAAATAGCATTAAGCATAGTCCTAACAATAAAGTCATATATAATAATAAAAATAATAATCGTTATAATAATAATAATGATAATAAAAAAAAAGAACAGCGCTTTCTCATTCAAAGTTCTTTGTTTTTCTTCTTTTACTTAATTCGCGTTAGCTAAAGTATTTAAAAAAAAATAGTTTGCAGAATGTTTTTGTATTTCGTTTAATCGTTTAATCGATATTCATCGTTTTTGTTATCGAAATTTATCGTTTTTGTGTCGACATTAATAGCTTTTGTTATCGATATTCGTCGTTTTTGCTACCGATATTTATCGTTTTTGTCGTCAATATATCTTTTGATTTTTGCTTGTGCTTTTCGTCAATATTTAAGCCAATTTGATTCGTAACAACTTTATTCTCTCTCTCTCTCTCTCTCTCTCTCTCTCTCTCTTTCTCCTACTAGGCACACTCTTCTAAATTTTCAAAATTTTCACTTTATATATATATATGCATAAAATACACACAATCACACACACACACACAGTAGTTATAATAGAGCTGATCATAGAATAGCAATTTGTTTTTTAGAATTAACGCTAGATGGCGCCACAATGAAAACACACAAAACAGAAGAAATAAATAATAATATTTAACTTAACTATAGAAAACTAGAGCATTACATATTTGATATTTAATACTTAGATTGTAGCCTTTACACAAAATATATATGTATAAAAAAAACTGTGCCATTCTTCTCTTTTTTTAATCATATTTTCTCTCACTCTCCCTTGCTCTTTCGCTCTTTGACAGCTGCTTTCTTTGCTTTTTAAGTAACTGCGATATGATTTTAGTTACATTTTCAGTTTCATTATTCGTATTTTTGTTTTTTTTTTTAATTAAAAAGTTAAATACAAGAGTTCTTGAAATGGAATTCAATTGAGAGGTTTGTTTTTTTTTTTTTTTTTTTTTTAGCTGCCATGCGACTTAGTTATAATGTATATGGATATTACAGGGTATACAGAGTATACACAGTCCTGTCTATATAGCTCTGGTTTTACAATAATAATATAATAATGTTGCATTTATCAAATCTTAAGTCAATTTACAAATGTAAAAGAACAACAAAACAAACAAACAAAATTTGGCCAATGAAATTCGCTACAACAAGGCACAAACTACATATACGAATCAACTATATATATAGCTTTATATGTATACTCTCTCTCTCTCTCTATATATATATATGTATTGTATATAGTACATATGGAAATATATTGTATAATTCTTTCGACTTTCGTTTCTCTTATACACTTACATAATTACAGCGCAATTTTTCTCTCGTCAGATTTAACTCGTTACATTTTTCACTCGTTACTTATTACATGTTTTACTCGTTACTTTGAATGCTTTGCGTTTCTTATAAATTTTATATAATTACAGCGCAATTTTTCTTCATTCCTTAAATTTCACACTTTTTTTTACTCGTTTCTTTCAATGTTTTGCGTTTCTTATACGTTTACATAATTACAGCGCAATTTTATTCTCGTTAGATTTTACTCGTTACTTTTTTTGCTTTCGTTTCTTTGAATGTTTTGCGTTTCAGTTTTCTTATAGTTTTTTTTAATAATTACAGCGCGTTTTTTCGTTACTTATGACATTTTACTCGTTACTTTGAATGCTTTGCGTTTGCTTTGGGGTCGCTTAAAAATTAATAAAAAAAATATATATAGATATACATATATTGCTTTGATGCTTGTTGTTGTTGGGTACCCAAAATGCAATACAATTGGTTAATAAAATAATATCTAATCATTTAGACATAATGTATATAGTATCAGTGTGTATCTGCATCTGAATGTTGCATTATACTGTTCTTGTTTTTTATACATGATGATATATTGGGTATTTTTAAGATATATATATATGTATATGGTATACAAATATATATATGTATATATATTTATATGTAAGTACAACTAAATTACAAACCTATGGATTATAAAATAGAGAACTTAGTTATCTTTTCAGGTTTTTGGAAGTGTTTGTTGCTCGTTTTCTTGTTATTTAGCCATTTGACGTTGCCATTTAAGCAATTGGTTAATTGATTGATTGATTGATGGATTGATTGGTTAATAAAGCGTTCAAAGAGATTTTGAGAAGAGTTGGAATTTAAAACCAACTTTACATTTCTCTATCTCTTTCACTCGTTGTTTTGTAAATTAATCAAAAAATATATATATGTATATAGTATATAGGATAGACATAGCTAAGTTTGGTAGATGGTAGTAGTAGTTGTTGTATGTTGTTTTTTGTTAAATTAAGTAAATATTATTATTTTTAGTATACAGATAAGTAGTATAAACATTAGATACAATCTCCAACTTTATATTTCCATTTCCAACGCGTTAATGAAGTCTTTAAATAGTTTAGACAACTTTAACGCTCTCTATCTCTTTTTTTTTCATCATCTTCTTCTCTTCTCTTCATCTTCTTTCTTCGCTTATGATCTGTTCTCCTCCTTGTGGCGAGTTCTTTACTGTTTTAAAGAAGAATTCGCCGGCAATGTTGCAGAGCGTTGAACGTTCGCCGCATACGGTTTATAGGCGGAACGTGTCGATTGGCTGTGTTCATGAATGGATTGATGAACAATTGAACGATTGATTGATTGATTGTTTGATGATGATTGTTGTTGTTGTGGTTTAATACAGCGAGTAACGAGTAGCGAGTAGTAGATCGTACAAGCGAGAAAAGAAAAATACGTGAAATAAATTAGCTTACAAATTAGATACACAAAAAGCCTTCAAATTAGCAGCGGGTTTTACTTTTTTTTTAATTTTTCTGGCAACGTCAATTTGAGCTTAAGGTTGGAAAATAGGGGAAAACTATCGTAAATTAGGGCTGTTGATCACTTTTTAAAAGTATCGTAAGCAATTTGTTATGCTAAAAAAAATTAATTTTACTTGATATTTTGACAAAAATATTGATAATATCAAAGGTGTGTTATTTTGACATTAATATCGCTCAAAATGTTATCAAAATATGAACAAAAAATAATTATCTATAATTGTATCGGTCAAAATTGTATGATCAAAAAAGTATAAATATAGATATTTTATTTTTTTATATTTTAAATCGGTCAAAAATTATTGATGTTCATAAATTAAATAAAATGCTATCGATATGTGATCAACAACCGTAAAGCAGATAAAAAGGCGGGAAACTACACTAAACTCATGGTATGTATGTATATTTATTTAGGTGAAGTACGATTAGATTACCTGGGTGATATTTTGCTGCCATCGGTGCTGTTGTTGTTGGACGAGTTGGCCTTGTATCCACTCTTCTGGATCCGCTTCAGGAGTCGCGCCACCCACAGCGACTGCTCCTCAGGCGTGGCGGCCAACAGAAGCATATCCCGGGCACTGCGTGGATCGTGATTTAGCTTGCACGGCGCTAACGGATCGTGCTTATCCACGTGCTCCTTGTGGATCTTATTGCGGCATCTAAAAAAAAACACAAACACAATCACAATTAATTGTAATGCGAATTTTGAAAGGGGACTCAAAAAAAGTTCATTTACTTGTTACTTTTCATAAAAAATAGTTAATTTACTCTTTACGTTCATTACAAAAGTTCATTTACTCGTTAATTTTCATACAAAAGTTCATTTTCTCGTTACCTTCATTAAAAAAGTTCATTTACTCGTTACGTTACAAAAGTTCGTTTCCTCGTTATTTTTCATACAAAAGTTCATTTACTCGTTACTTTCATACAATTCACCGACAAGGACATTTTACTATATTGTATATTAAAAATATCAAACAGATCGCATAAAAACAAGAATCGCAAATAAATGTAATGAGTTAAAAAAAATTATAGTCGAAAGCTAAATGGAAAATGTTTTAAACAATGAATGGTCTATGCTTTAATACATTTTTACTATTAAAACCATTTAAAACTCTTCTTTTTGATCTGATTTTCAAAAATTGTTTGAGCACAATTTAATTTCAACTTCCTAAAATTTTCAGAAACTTCCGAATACTCAAAAAGATTATTTTAGATTTTTTCTGATTATTTTTGAATAATTGTAAAAATTTTTAATTATTTTAGATTTTTTGTAATCATACTCGTAATAATTGGGCAAAACCGAAAATAATCGTAGTTTTATCATTAGTTCGACTTTTAAACAAAAATAATCTAAATACTTATGATTATGACTACTAATCATTATTTAACAGGTATGGCTAAAAGATTGTTTTAAAGTTCTCAAGAGTTTGAAATCCCACAAAAAAAACCTCTTTACGAGGTAAAAGTCTAGTGACGAAAACATTTTCATGCCCCAAAATTTCTGATATCCATATTTGTGACGAATAATATTAAGTTTTACATATAAATTATTTTAAGCCAAATTTTGGCACTCGGCACATTGCGCTAAAATGTGTCAATTCTTCATACCAAATAAAACTCACTCACTGTTTTGCGCAGTGCCGAATGCAAAAATTTTGTCTAAAATAATTTATATGTAAAACTTAATATTATTCGTCACAAAATTGGATATCAGAAATTTTGGGGCATGAAAATGTTTTCGTCACTAGACTTTTACCTCGTAAAGAGGTTTTTTTTGTGGGATATCAGAAATTTTTGAATAAGACCTCAGAAATTTTGAAATTGCAATATTTTTTGACAGTATAGCTTTGTCAACTTTGATTATTGTTTGTACAAGCTAAAGCAAATTGTCTGGCAACAATGGTCCCCTTTACAAACACACATGCCCAGCGCAAAAGCTATCAGCACTCTTAAACTCTGGGTGCTATGACACTTTGCTGCTGCTATCCTATTCCCATTCTAAGTAAAATGTATGTATTCAGTTAACAGGTAATTTCCGCATTACGCTGCAAGCAGTGCAAAAAGCCCTTCGAAATACCTTTTCAACGATATATAGATAGCATCTGTAGCTTCTATCGTTTGGATGCTATGGTGGTTTCAATTTTAGCGGTTTTTAGCGATTTCCCGCTAAACTAGCGATTTTTCGCAAAAGTCGTAGAGCAAACGTTTCTAGATTTTTGAACAGGAACAAGTCCTCATTCAAACATTTATGCTATCCAAACAATCAAACTGGCTGCTATGACACTTTGTTGCTGCTGCCCTATTCCAATTCAAAGTAAAACGTATATATTCAGTTAATAGGTTATATCTTCCCCAAACCTATCGGTAAAATTTTTTGTGTCATATATCAAAAAACGCGAAATTTTACAAACTAAAACATATTGAAATTTAAAAAAAATCGTTAGCGGCGTTATCTCAAAAACCGCCAAAACGTGAGGGAAAATACCTTATGTCACCTGTAGCAATTTACCTATGTACTTTAGAAAAAAGTTAAAAGGTATGCATAACAGCCCTTCAAAATACCTTTTCAACGATATATAGATCGCATCTGTAGCTTTTATCGTTTGACTGCTATAAGGGTTTTAATTTTAGCGGTTTTTAGCGATTTCCCGCTAAACTAGCTTTTTTCGAAAAAGTCGTAGAACAAACGTTTCTAGATTTTTGATCGGGAACAAGTCCTCATTCAAACTTTTAAGCTAAATCAACGATTTGATCCAAACAAACAAACAGACATACTGACTTTTCATCTCATTTTCGGAAAGCCCCTAAAAATTTCAAAATTAATTATTTTTTGAACCAGTTGTCCGATTTTGATGATCGAGGTGTCATTCGACGCGTGTTTTTGATGAGAATTGTAAAAAATTCATCGAAAATTCAAAAAGGCTCCAACGGCCCCATTAGCTCCAATCATTTAAATTTTTCCCCTCCCACTTACACCTGTTTATCTCACGAACCAGGTGAGTTTTCAAAAGTCTTAGTATGCACATTTGTAAGTTAGGTTGATACCTTTCGATCGGTATATAACTCGACCTGATCGGACAGTCATAGCAAATCTTCCATTCTTCCTGTGTATATATGCTAGTCGCCTTCGCACCCTTCGTGCTGCTTTCGTCACTAGCGCGGACTGCCGTCCGCAGTGATACTTCGTTTTTTTACACTCTTATAGAATATTTCCATTATTTTTTTTTAATGGCCTATTTAAAAAAACATTCACAAAGACTTACCTCTTGCATTCGTAGGCCGCCGGCGGCTTAAACACGTGCCACAGCTGCTTCGTGCAGACCTCACAGGCCGTTGGCATATGATATGTGATTTGCACAAATTCATGACCTGGTTTAAAGTGAGACAGATGCACATGTTTAAAATGAAACAAACAGAGAGAGAGAGAGACTCACCTTTGTGTATTATGGTGCCGGGTCGCTCCTCGTTGCCGCTGACGAGCATCGTCGAATCCAACTGCTCGTCGGGACGATGGGAGGCGCCTTCGCCGGCGTAAAGCAATTGGAAGATGCGCGGAATCTCTTTGGCATCGGCGCGTATAACATCGCCCTGAGTAACACTGCGCACGTGATACACTTTGCTGTTGTCGGGGGATACAAACAAAAGAAGCTTAGTATTAATAACGAGTAGCGAGTGATGAGTAAATAATATAACGAGTAACGAGTAGAGACTAAATAGTTGAGACAAGTAACGAGTGACAAGTTAATGATGAAAAGAGTAGCGATTAATAAATGTAACGAGCAGCAAGTAACGAGTTTGTAATGTGACGAGTAAAAGTAACGAGTGATAATAATAGTTTAAGGCAAGTTAATAATTTAACGACTCGCGAGTATAGTAGAATAGTAAAGATTTAATATGATGAATGTTTAGTGGCGAGTAGCAAGTAATAATCTAGTGAATGACGAGTAAAATAAATAACGAGTAACGACAAGTGATTCAATACTGTGGACATGTAACGAGTAACAAGTTAGCAAGTAATGTGACGAGCAATATAACGAGTTGATATTGTGCCGAGTAACGAGTGATAAGTAGTTTAAGGCAAGTTAAAATTTTGACGAATCTGACGAGTAACGAGTGATGAGTAGTTTGGGGCAATTTAATTTTTTGATAATTATAATAAAATGACTAGTGTTATGTAGCGAGTATCAAGTGACATTCTAACGAGTGATGAGACTTACCTAAGGTCGAGTATAAGCACCGCATCCGTTGTATTGTGCTTGTCAATATCCGAATTGTAGAATATGATTTTGCGCGACGAGACGATCACATATTGGCGCTTCCAGCTGTGGCCACGCCTTCGATTTTGCTTATTCGGCACGCTCAGCCAGCCCTCGAAGACCGAGTCCTGTGTGAGTGAGAGCAGAGAGGAGTGCTATAGTCAATTCAGCGAGTAGCGAGTAACGACAAGGCGCACAATAAAGAAACGAGGCCCAAGCAAACATTTTGTAGAAAGTGAGCGAGCGAGAAAGAAAGAGAGAGAGAGAGTGTTGTGTGTATGTGTGTGTAAATGCGAGTGTATATATGTATGTGTATGTTTGTGATTGTGTGTTTACCTGACTATCCTCGGGATCGTTGTCAGCGGACGAGAGAGAAGCCGTCTCGTTGAGTTTACTCTGCAGATGCTCAATCTCAGTTGCCTTGCAGTCAATCTCCATGAACATCTTCTGCTTGAGCTGTTGATCCTCGACATTCTGTTGCTGCAGATCCTGATGCTTGAGCAGCAGCTGATTATATTTGTCTCGCTCCTGCGACAGCTCTTGCTGCAAGCGTCGCATCTCCTTCTCCTTCTTGCGCAGTTCCGCCGTGGAGCGAGCCTTGCTCTTTTGCTCTGTGAAATAAATAGAAAATAGAGTGGAGAAATAAGTTGAGTTTTGAGTAAATCATAAGCGAGTAACGAGTAGCTTTTTAGTAATGTGGCGAGTGAAAGTTACAAATGCGAAAAGTAGCGACTTAGTAATTCGTCGAGTAATGAGAAACAAGTTAGCAATGTGACGAGTATCGTTATAATGATTTGACGAGTAGAGAGTAGCACTTGAATAAAGTGGCGAGTAACGACTGTTAGTTAAAAAATTGAAGAGTTAAAAAATATAATATAATATTATAAGGAGTAACGAGTTAATGATGTGTTACTAACTCGTCAGTAACGCGACGAGTAGCGTAAAGACAATTGAATAATAAATTGAGTAACGAGTGGCGAGCCAATGATGTAACGAGTAAAAAGTGCAAATTTAATATTGTAACGATTAGTAATTTAGTAAAGTGGCGAGTAAAAGTTGGTAATGCGAAAAGAAGCGAGTTGGTAATGTGAACAAGTTAACAATGTGACAACTATTGTTACAATGAGTTAACGAGTAAAGAGTATCACTTTAAAAAAGTGTCGAGTAACGAGTGTAAGCTAACAAAGTGAAGAGAGTAAAAAAAGACAATTGAATAATATAACGAGTAACGAGTTAATGATGTGCTACTAGCTCGTCAGTAATGTGAAGAGTAGCCAGTATCTTAGAGATTCACGCACTCTTGTTATGTACACATTATTTATGAGATGCTATAGAAATAAAGGAATCGAATGAAATACTCACTTTGCCAGTCGGAATCGCGACGGTTCATGACCTCGGCGAGCTTGTTGACCGCCGTCTGTTTGAGCAGCACCTCGTTCTTGCACTTCTCGCCCAGCTTGGCGATCTCCTCATCCTTGGCGGCGCGCTGTTGCCCCATCTCGTCCAGCTGTTTCTTGTGCTGCTGCAGCAGATCATCGCACTCGTTGCACTTCTGGGCGAGTTTCTTGTGCAGGTCGGCCTCGGTTTCCTTGAGTGTGACGAGCGTCGCCTCCTTGACATTGATCTCGTTGCGATGCTTCATGATAAAGTCCTTGAGCTCCAGCTCCTTGATGGTCTTCTCCTTCTCGAGATCGGCAACGGTTTCCTCGGCTATCGAACGGGCCAATGCCTCGGAATCGGCCCGGGCCACAGCCACCTGAACTTGATGCTTCAGCGAGACACGCTCCTCCTCGAGATCCTCAATCTTGGACAGACGCTCGGCACTCTCCTCGCGATTCTCATTCGCCTGCGTCTTGTAGAGACGCGAGAAACATTGCTCGGCCTCCAGTTGAGCCTGGAGCTCGCGATTGTTGGCCAGCGCCTCGTGATGCGTCGTCTTAAGCTGCGCCAGATCCTCCTCAAAGCGTCGCTTCGCCTCCCGCTGGGCGACCAGCTCCTTTTGCAGCTGACTCTCTCGCGAACGCAAATGCGCCACCTCCGAGCTATATAAGCTCAGCTCCGAAAGCAAGGCATTCCGTTTGCTGTGCTCCTGATCCAGCTGGGATTGCAGTGCGGCCACCTTTTCCGACTCCTGACGGCACTCGCCCTCCAGTTTCTGCAGACGCAGTTGGATTTGTCTGTAATCCACGGAGAGCATGCTCAATTGTCGCTCCTTCTCCTGCGAGTTTTGATCGGCCTTGATGCGTGCGGATTTCTCCTCGTTGAGCTTCGATTGCAGCGCCTTCACCTCCTGCAGATTGGCCTCCTCGCGCGACACGAGCCGCGATTTCTCCGTCTCCTGGTGCGCCTTCACCTCCTGCTGATAGCGGCCCTGCGCCGCCTTCAATTCAAAGTCCAAGCTGGCTTGCGTCTTCTCCAGCTCGCTAATCTTCTCCAGCAGCGCGCGATTGTCCTGCTGCGCCTTCTGCTCCCGGGACAGGGTGCGCTCGTGATCATTCGACAGCGTTTGCATTTTGTTCTCGGCCTCCTTGTGCAGCTCCTTCAGCTGCGCACGCAAATTCTTCTCCTGCACCATCTGGGCCTGCAGCTCGGCATTCTCCTGGCCAAGCTCCTCCTTGTGCTTTTGCAGTGTCTCAATCATCTCGACCATGTCGCGCACCTTCTCCTCGTGCGTCTTCAAAGTGAAACCCAGTTCGGCATTTTGTTTTTTCAGCTTTTGCGTGTGTTCCGTTTCAGTTTTGAAACTCGATTCCATATCCAGCAGCTGTTTCTCCAAGGTTAAAACCTTCTCATTGATGTTGAGATCGCGATTGCGCGTCTTTTGCTCATTCTCCAGCTTCCGTTGGATCTCCACGAGCTGCGCCTCGGCCTTTTTGCGCTGCTCGATCTCAACTTCCACTTTTTGCATGGCAATTTTGTAATTGTGCTGACGCAGCGCCAAATCCTTTTCATATTCGCTGGCAATGCGCTGCAGTTCCGCCTCCCGTTTCGTGCTCAGCTCCATCTGTTGGCGCAAACTCGTGTCCTGCAGCTCCAGGGCCTCGGCACGCGACCGTTCCCGCTCCAGCAACGCCTCCAGACGCTTCAGTTCATTGGAATTGGAGGGACGATGTCGATGATTGTGCGCATGATTGTTATTGGAATTATTATTTGACTGCGATTCCTTGGACGCCTCCGCCGTGTCCACCTGATCGCTAGAGAGCAACTGATAGTCGCCCGTATAAGTGAAGCCAATAAATGGCAAATGATTGCCATCAAAGCTCTTGGGCACTGGAAACATCTCCTCCGGTTTCTCATCCCGCTCAATATCCTCGAAATTGCGCGTATCATCGTCGGACGTGAGTTCGGGCACAACTGGCGGCACACTCTCCCGGATGTTGTCAAAGGACCAGCTGTCGTTGCGAAAAAACGGATGCGCTTTGATATCCTCGATGCCATAGCGACCCAATCTCTGTGTGCGATCGGTTAGAAATGCCCGTATCAGCGATTTCGCATGCTCACTAATCTCCACCTCCGCTGGAAAACTCAACGAGTTCTTGTGATCCATAATCTTGCCATAGGTGCCCACCAGCGAGTCCGCATAGAATGGCGTCTCCCCGAACAGCATCTCGTATAGAAATATGCCCACGGACCACCAATCACACTCCCGCCCGTATTCATTGTCCACACCCTGAGATTGCAGCACCTCGGGACTGATGTAATCGGGTGTTCCAACCGCATTACTGGACACCACTTGACCGTTGGCGCCCATTCGCATACAGGTGCCGAAATCGGCTAGCTTCAAATGGCCAAAACTATCGAGCAACATGTTGTCAGGCTTCACGTCACGATGCACGAATCCCATGTTGTGTATCGTGTCCAGGGCAAGCACCACCTCCATCGTGTAGAAGATGGCCCACTTCTCGGGTATCTCGTAGTCGCCCATCAAGGAGACTATGTCGCCGCCGGGCATAAAGTCCATCACCATGTACAAGTATTTGCTATCCTGCAATTATGAACAAATTGTTTAATAAACATATAACGACTTGTATTTGATTTGATTATGATTTTGATTTTAATTAGAGTTTGATTTTTATATACGAAACTCTTTGTCCTGAGTCACTACTGACTGAGAATCAACGTGTTGGTCAAACGGTTAAAGCTAGAAAGATGAAATTTTTACACAACATAGATGAGATAATTTCATCGTGCAATAATAATCGACTTGTAGTGGGTCAAAATCGGTGTCAAAGGTCACCGAATTGATTAGTATGAAAACCTTTTTTGTTTCTTAAGATATATTAATCAAACGCAAAGATTGTATGTTTGGGCCTGTTTTTTTAAAATGCTGGCTAAATTTAATCCAATTTGGATTACTATATCATAAAGCTGTCATAGGAACAATCGGATGCAAATTAACCTTTAGAATCAAAAACTCAGATTAACTCTTCTTGCTAAATTTTTAATATCTCCAAATCACTAAATCTAATTTTTAGCTTATTTTTCTATAATTTCTTTATTTTAATTTTGATTTGAGTTTGATTTTCGTTTTTAAGTGGTTTTGAAATTAATTTGAAATTGATTTTGAGTAAATTTTGATTTATATTTTTTTTTTTTTTTGATTTTTATTTTGATTTGATTTCATTAAATCTGATTTTTGATTTAATGTTCACTTGATTTTGATATGATTTACATTTTTTTAAATTGATTTTAATTTTTATTTGGTTCGAATTTCATTTTAAATTGATTTTGTTTTGAATTTGCCTTTAATTTTATTTAAAATTTATTTTAAATTGATTTCAATATTATTTAAATTTGATTTTTATGTGCGTATAGTTTAATTTCAATTTAATTTGATTTAATATGATTTTATTTTGATTTTGACTTGAATTTTTATGTGATTTTAAATTTTAAACGATTTTGACTTGATTCTGATTTTTAATTGCGTATAGTTTAATTCTAATTTATTTTGATTTGAGTTTGATTTTAATTTTATTTGGCTTAGATTTTTATTTGAATTTGATTTTAAATTTATTTTGGATATTTTGGATTTGATTTTGAATTTCGTGTAGTTAATTTTAATTTAATTATTCGCTTAATTTGATTTTAAATTTATTTTTAAATTATTTCGATTTTATATTAATTTAATTTTTATATGCGTATGTATAGTTTAATCTGAATTGATTTTGATTTGATTTTAATTTAATTTAAATTTAGATTTGAGTTTAATTTTTATTTTTATTTGGTTAAAATGTTCATTTGAATTTGATTTCGAGTTGATTTTCATTGTAAATTTATTTTTATTTTAATTTAATTTCAATTTCGTTTTGGTTTGATATTGATATTGACTTTGAAAATGATCCCAATTCCTACCTGGAATGCAAAGTGCAGCTGGACAATCCACTCGGAGTTGGCGTGCGCCATTATGTGACGCTCCTCCCAGAAGAAGGCGGAGTCGGGACGCTTCATCATCTCGAACTTGGACAGACGCTTCATGGCATAGACCTGGCGCGACGACTTGTGCCTCACCAGCTGCACCTCGCCAAAGGCGCCGGCTCCAATCAACTTGATGAAATCAAAGTCATCCACATTCATGCGCAGCTGATTGATCCGTTGCGCCAAAGGTTTATCTGTTATCAATCAAATACATAAATATACATAAATTAAATGATATAAAAAAAAAAATGCCGAAAAATATTAATTCTTTGATCTAAATCAGCGGTGGGCACGAAATCTGAATTCGTGAGCAGACGCTAGCTCCCGGATCCCATGCGTGCCCACCGCTGATCTAAATAACAAATAATTATTGCAGTTTTAGTACAATGATGGAAAGAATAATAGAAACGAGAGTCGTTTTGACATTTCAAAAATATGACTAAAAGCTACGCCTGAATATATTTTGTTGAATTATTTCAAATTTTAATTTTTAAAAATACAATGTAAGTGCCTAAAAGCATGCAATACAAAATATTTTTAGTTTATTTAAATAAGTAACGGGTATCCTTAAATCGGGAGTTTAACTATAGCCTTTCCCACTTGTTTTGTAATTAAATCTCTTCTGTTTCTGTTTCTTACTCACATTTGTAGGCATATTGCTCAATGTTCTTGAGGCGCTTGAGGGAATCGTGATCACAGTCGCTGACCAGAGCAGAGACCGTGTCCAGCAGACAGTCCACGTTGCAGATGCTCGTCGGATCGCGCATCTCGCGCTCGAGCGTCGTCGCTCTGCAAAAAACAATAATCATATTTTTTTTATCAAAATTATATAAATAAAGGGCAATTTAAAGTTGAAATTATGCATTAATTAAAAGAAAAAAAAACATGGGCCATTATATTTATCATTTTTATTTTTTTTATTATAAAAACTCATCTACATTTATTCATTCAGTTGACTTGTATTTTTTGAATTGCAATTCAAATTTTTAAAGAGTGCTGAAATCTGCATAAAATTAATATTCATTAATTAACCCAAGAATTTGGAATAAAATTCTTCATTTTGCAATATTTGCAAAAATCTATTAAGCGATTAATCTGTCTAGTTTTCCTAATCAATCGATAATTCGAATAACTTGTCACCAGGTGACCATGTGTGTGTTGTTTGAAATGCAGCAACACCATGTCCTTATCGATTAGCAGTTATCGCTTAGCAAGTATTTCTAGTATTTTTTTTTTACTTTCAACTTGGAATGCAGAAAATTTAAAGATTCCATGCCTTAATAGTGATGATAATAAAAAAAAACAAAACATATTTTTCTCTACTTTTCATTCAAAATATCTAAATATTGCAAATTTAGTATTATCTAAAATATGGGAGTTTGAAGCGCCCATTTGTCTAATAAAAAAATGTTTAGAGCCGAGGGGAAAAAGAACTTGAGTTTGTTGATCATGACTAATCAACGCGCTTTTCCCCATTTATTTACACATGACTTGCTGCTCTTGCCAGAGGTGTACAATATTCGTATTCGCATATGTATTCGTATTTGTTTAAGCGTTTATACAAAGCTTATTTATGGTAAACAATTTGCCAAATCGACTCTTTCTCAGTTGTTGTTGTATGGAATGACGATACTACAGATACAGAAGTCGGAAGACATTGTCATCATATCTTGGCAATGACCTAATCACGCTCTACACTTTACAACCAAGAAAATTCTCTGAATGCACTCTCTTTTTTCTTTTCTTTTATTTATATATTTTAAATGTCGAATTGAACATGTGTAAACTTTAATTTTACTGGCATTTCAAGACATTTTTGCCAAGTAATATCATACAAGTGACTAAAAGTTATCCACTAGTTAATTTAATTAAAAGAGTTTTTTCCAAAACTACTGATGAAAATTCAAACTGAACCAGAAGTTTAAAAGTTCCAACGTTCGGCCAAAAATGACTAATTCGAACCAATTGACCCAAAATCGTACAATTTTAAAAATTAATTTAAAGTAAAAATTATTTAAAAAACGAAAAAAAATTCGTTGACCAAATCAGGAATTGAACCCACGACCATGGCACACGGGCGCGTATCTATATATTTATGGCCCAATCGTGATGATAGTTGGTGATTAGTTTCTGAGCATGTTCTTACACACGCTAGTGTAAAAAAATTTTTAAATTTTAAGCAAAAACCCTAAATTAAAGGTGCTGTCAGTTTTTTTTATTAATTACACCTCCCACAGTGCGTGGCAAACTTATAACATAAACTTGTCCTGCCTGACATTATAGGGAGTCTTCATTCCAAATTTGGTGGTCCTAACTCTTACCACCCGAACTCTTAGATCCGATCGTTCATACGGACGGACGGACGGACATGGCTTATCGACTCGGCTGTTGATGCTGATCAAGAATATATATACTTTATGAATTATATATATTAGGGTGTCCCTTATTTGGTCAAAGTCAATATTTTTAAACGCATACGGGCTAGTTCTGTTCATTAGGTCCTAAAGCACTCAGAAATAAATTTTTACCTCAATCGGAGTATGATAACCCGTGCCGACTTGGATCGGAAAATTTTAAGATTATGTGGGACAAAAAAAAATTTTTTTTTATTTTGTTAATTTTTTATTTTTTTATTTTGTTTATTAGGTCCTAAAGAACTCAAAACCAAGTTTTCACCTTAATCGGAGTACGATAACCCATTCAAATTTGCATCGAAACATGAAAAATCATAGAAAAATGTATAATCAGTGTTAAAATACTGTTTTTTCATGTTTTAATGCAAATTTGAATGGGTTATCGTACTCCGATTAAGGTGAAAACTTGGTTTTGAGTTCTTTAGGACCTAATAAACAAAATAAAAAAATAAAAAATTAAAAAATAAAATAAAAATTTTTTTTGTCCCATATAATCTTTAAATTTTCCGATCCAAGTCGGCACGGGTTATCATACTCCGATTGAGGTAAAAATTTATTTCTGAGTGCTTTAGGACCTAATGAACAGAACTAGCTCGTATGCGTTTAAAAATATTGACTTTGATCAAATAAGGGACACCCTAATATATATATATAATATATATATTATGTCGGAGATGGTTCCTTCTGCCTGTTACATACTTTTGAACAAACTTAATATACCCCCAGGGTATAAAAACCGAGCCAACTCCGGTTAAAAATACTAGAAATACTTGCTAATCGATGACTGCTAATCAATAAGGACCTGGTGTTGTCGCCCTCTAGCTGCATAAATTGGCGGAACGATTGCAATTTGATGGTCACCTGGTGACATGAAGCTTACCAACACTGGTTGCTTTTTTTTGCTGCCATAGGAGTTTTGCAATCAGCTTTGAACAACAACAACAAAACAAATGAGATGCGTAGGCGAAAAAGGATAGATAAAAAGCAGGAGAATAAGGAGGAAAAGAAGGAGGTGGGGATGCCTTTGCCTTTATCAACAGCAGCAACAACTCTCAACTCTCTGTTGAATTTAATAAATTGCTGGATGAATGAATGCATGCACACACACACACACACTCAAACACCCTCAAACACACACACAAGGCGAAGTAGATATGAGTTACATTAATGCATGCTCACATTGAAAGAAGAAGAAGAAGCGGAACAAGAAGAAATAGAATAGAAAATAATATATAAAAAAAGAAGAGCTTGCATTAGTTGTTGTTGTTGTTATACGCGTTGTTTTCTGAATGAACTTAAAAACACACACAGACACTAACTGCCCTCGCCCCCCTCCTCTCCCCCACCTCCACTCAACATACAGTTGTTGCCGTTATCGCAGCTGCATTTTCATTGAAAGCACGAGCAGCAAAAAATAAAAAGAAAAAAAAATTATTGGCAAGGTTGATTGACTGAGTGAGTGAATGAATGAGTAACTGAATGACCAACTGATTTTTATTTTTATTATTATTATTTATAAGAATATTCAACAAGATTTACTTAAATAATAAAAAGTGACAATTTTTTTTCTTTTTAAGTTGTCTCTAACCGAGCTCTCATTAAACTATTTGTATACATATTAAGAATTATATATTTAACAATAACTATATTTGTGAGTATTAGACTTAGGTAGGATGCGATGAAAAAGAGATTAAAAACATCGCTTCAATAATTATAAACTAAAATGACCAACTGATTAAACAGTTAAAGTAACCAAGCTGAATTATCTGCCCCCCAAAAAAAAAAAAAATGCATGCAAATCATAGATAAAGTTCTTCTTAATTTGGATAATAATAATTCGACAAGATAAAACTCAATCCAAATTGAAAAGAGTTGATAAATTCAATTATTTGCCAGCAGTACAGTGTGTCAAGTAAATAGTTTCACAAAATAAAAAAAATTACAATAAATCAGTTGAATCAAATTGAACGCGTAACCAAAAACCGTTACCGTTAACTGGTATTAATTGATTGAAATTGGTAACCGTTACTGAAACCGTAACCGAAACAAAACTTTTTGAACATACCGAAACCCAAAAACCGAAATAACCGTTAAGAACCGATTCATGCATAACGATTAGTTTCGGTTCGGTCAAGCATAAAATAAAATTACTTTTGTTGTTAAGGTGTAATCATCGTTTTTTTCAACTTTATTTAATTTTTATTTCCGTACTTATTTAATTTATAAATTTTTGAATATTTGTTTTCAAATTTATCTTTCAAACATATCTTTCCGATTTTTACAATTTTTTTGTGAGCCGAATTATACCGAAACAAAACGGAAACATAAAAAAAACACCTGTTAACGGTAATCAGGTAATCAATATACAATGTTACAGGTAATCAATATACAAAAATTTTACATAGCCCATAACCTAAATGCAAACCGTAACTGAAACCGATATTCGTTTCGGTTTGATGACCTGATTTTAAAAATTGTCATCAATTAAATAATAAAAAAAAAATTTACAGTGTGCCACATAAATTTGTCAAATTTGCGTATAATAAAGATGTTTCGATGCGGGATTCCTATATAAATCTTTAATTCAATTAAATTTCGTTCTAATGATTCAAAAATGTCTTTAACCCATTAAGTACCCATCAAAAAATTTGAATATAAAAAAAGTCTATTTTCAATTTTTTTCCTCGATTTTAAAAAAAAAATATTTTGATGCAGAAAAATGTTTCAAACAATTCTAAAAGTGACTGCAAACAATTTTTTTTTTTCAAAAATCTTTTCGATAGTATTTTTTATAATTTTTGGAAAATTGCTAAAAATTACTATTTAAACCCCTTTTTTATTTTCATACAAAAAGTGGCTTTTTAGGTCATTTAAATTCCGTTTGAATGATACAAAAATTTTCCTTTACCCAATTTGAATTTTTGTAAGTCTACTTTTGAAGTTTTTTACCTTTTTTATTTTGTTTGTATGGGATGGTCTCAGAAAAATTTTGTATGAAAAGGAGAATAAAGTGGCTAAAATAGTTACTTTTAGCAATTTTCAACTAAAATAGTGAGAAAACGAGTAAAAAGCTCGATAAATTGTTATTAAAAAATCAAATTGCGCCTTGTCTCTAGTCAATTTAGGTGCGTGAATAAATTAAATTTACAATTATATTGTTTCTAGGTGACGATAATGTTGTCGTTGTCGTTATTATTATTATTTTGTATTATCGTTGTTGTTGTCGTTGTTGCTGCTGCTGCTGCTGGTTATAATTATGTTGTTGTTGCCCATTGCCGTTGAAAATTTATCGCAGCATTTTTGAAAATTCCACTTTTCCAAGTTTGTTTCTGTTGTTGTTGCCACAAAACGAGCATTTGATATTTTGTTGTTTTTTGGCGTTTTCTGTCATGCCGTAAGTGGCGATGATGAAATCACAACAATTCAAACACCTTTTAGTATCAATTTTGCGCCGTCTGTCATCGGTTTCATCTCCCTCCTCCCCCTTAAACCTCCTCCCTCCTTCCCTTCCCTCTTAGCCCCTGTTTCTCTGTTTGTTTTCTAACAATCTTATAGATCTTCAGAATATATTTTGTTTTTTTGCAATATGATTTAAAATTGACTAAATACGATATAATAGTATTTGATTTTTCTTTACGTCAACTATGATTAGAATAAAAATAATGAAATTCATTAAGTTTGAGCGAAAAAAATAAAACTCACAAATAATCATTCTGGGGTGCCACAGAAATCGATTCGCTTGAATTTCACTTAAATTTGTATGAAATTAAAGTGAAATTCAAGCGAAAGCGATTCCTGTGGCACCCTCGATTATTTATGATTTTTATCTTTTTGGCTCAAAATAAAACTTACTTTTTTATACTTTTTTTAATTCATGACTTTTGTGTAGGATTTTCCCCCAATAATTTAGCATATACTTTTCAAAGAAACTCAGAAAAACCATTCAAGGCAAACAAATTTATTTAAAATTATCTCATTTATGTTGGGGGGAAATATCATCCTTAAAAATCTTTTAATTAACATAACTATGTATGTAATCTTTTTAAATTTACTCATAATGCTTACAGTCTCTGTTTTTTACTCTTTGAATTGTTTTGAAATCTTAACTATATTTTTTTTAATTAAAAAAATCTTTTATTTAATGAGATTTTTTTTTAGCAATATTTGATTTAGTTGATTCAATAATTTAACAAGAAATTTATACAAATTTATCTTTACTATTTTTTTCCACTGAAATTTAGAAAAAATGAAAAAGTCCCTATCACTAAATATTTATTTAATTTTATCCCAAGCACTATTATTAGTAGGAATTCTTATTTATACCATGCTTTTTAGTACAAATTTGTTTCGCAATTGAAATTTTTAAAAGCTGGGATTTTTATGGTCCCTAAATATTTAGTTTAGGAAATATGTATTCATATTTTCATATTTTTATCTGCACTAAATAATCATTTGTGATTTAAGCTACCACTAAAAATTCCATAAGAATTAATGAAACTTTTTTGAAATTTGTTTTTTCTTCTTTGTTTTGAACTTTTTGAAAATTATTGTCAAAAGCGAATGTTGATGAGTTACAAAGAATGTTTCTAGTCAAATGTGTATTTGTTCTGTGCTCATCTTTTGGCGTATTTAAACGCATATTTTGTTAGTGCTCAAGCAAAACAATAACAAATTCAAATCCAAAATACGAAATTCAAAATGCATTTCCGTGTGCCATTTTTAATGGCCAAGTGCATTGTTGGAATGAGAATAGAAAAACAGGCGAATGGCTAATGAGCAAAGAGAACTGGAGAATGGAATTGGGATTTTGCTTTTGTTTTAGACGCAAAATGTGTTTCTTTCTTTGATTTTCTTTGCTTTGTTTTCATATATTTGTTGAGCACATTTTTAATGACTAATTATGTGTTCTATTCCCGTGCACTTGGAGTATTTATGTTAAAATAAAGTAACTACAAATAAGGCAAACGTGCACGACTATGTGATACCCTGTGATATAGCCTAGACTGAATAGACTTTGCGACTATTGTCATCACATTTGGTGCATCTAGCTCTTAGAGTTTTAGAGACTTACGTGAACAGAACTTTTATTTAATAGTCATACAACAACTACGTAATACCCTGTGGTCTACTTATTAGATATCATAGCACTGTAAATATACTTTGCAACTATTTAACACTCACATTTGGTGCATCTAGCTTCAGTTTTTATTTAAAAATCATAGAACAAATATTTTTAATTTGTATTTTATATAATTTTATATATACGCCAAAAGTACCAGAAATAAAGAAAATAAGTTATTTAGTATTTTTGGAATCTCTATTTCATTTTGATTTTGGCTTATTACAAAAAAAAAAAAAATTATTTTTTAAATAAATTAAAATATAAATTAATCTAGAAATTAAAATAAATGATTCTAGAAAATTATAAAATGTGTAAACAATATATAGGGAAATGTCGTGTTGTTAGCTTGTCTGTGAGTCTTTTGTGCGACTTCACGGCGCCGAATAGGCAGAAGTAAAGTTGGGAGCAGCCGCTAGCTCCCGGCCCATGCGTGACCACCGCTGGCCCAGAGGACCATCGTTTATTCGCACATTTGCCACTTGTACCAAAACTTATTAGACTCTGTTATATATGCTAATTACAGGGTCACACACACACGCTCTCGGGCGAATTTAATGATTTTAAATGGTGAAATGAGGATTCAGATTCATAGGGCATGGAGCTCAACGTACCGTTGTGGCTCTAACAAATGGAGTGCATCGGGCAGCCACATAACAACTATATATGTATGTATATATATATTTATTAAAAAAAATATCTATATGTTTTGTCGATTTTACCGATGCGTTTGGGGTTGGAAACGCGTTACACGCATCCGATGCGCCGCCTGCAACTGACAACTGACGACAACAACGAACGATAACCAAAAGGCAACAACAACAGCAACAATAACAACAACAACAACAACAGCAACAACATTAACTAGACGAACTCAATATGCGACATTTTGGTAACGTTGTTTGCCATTTGGTTTGCTTACAAATTTTAATGCGAAAATGGCAAATTTATTAAAAGTCGCCCGAGACAGACAGACAGACGCATTCATTCGCTTGTCAATTTGATTGTCCCTGTTGTTGTTGTTGTTGTTATTGTTGTTAAACCCTGTACTTGAAAAGTGCAAAGGGTCTATCATGTTTGTCAAAATCATTCAGTAGTTGCCATAAAGTATTTAAAATCAATTCAATACAAACACAATAAACATTCATCATAAACATAAACACACTCAGATACATGTTTTATTGATCAGAGTAGGCGATAATGTGATGTTGTCGTGTTATATAATAAAAAAAGTCAGTTCAAGCTGAGACTTAATAGCGAGAACTTCAAAAGTATTGTTATTATTATTTATAGTAACCTTACACATGTTAATTTTGTTATTAACTAGGATTTGATTGATTGGGAAATTATATATATCATTTTACTTAAATATCAAAAACTAAAAGAGCTAGACGTACCAAAATTGCTATCAATATACTCATAAAGTCTACACACAAAATTGAAGAACAATTCGAGTTTTAGTATAAAAATAGGGTAATCAAAATAATAAAATAGTTACGAGAGCAAAAAGTAGTTTAAATCTATTTTATTAATAATTTAAAGAATCTAAAAAAGGATGCATACAAAAAAAAAAGGGAATCATAAATTAGAAAAATGTAACTAGGAAAAAACCAAACGGAGTACAAAAATTAGCAAATTGAAAAAGTACAACAAAAAATGTGTAGTATACAAATAAATTTAATAAATATTAGAAAAAAATAGCGTTGACTTTTATCAGAAACTTTTTCGCAAAGTTTATAATCATTTTAATCGAGTGTTTTTTTTAAATTTTTATGAATTAAAATATTTTTTGTTTTTATTATAGTCTATTGTTGTTATTTCGGCCTTTTCTTTTCAATTTGATGCCTTCCCTTTTTTTTATAAATAATAACATTATTCTTAATTTTGGTTTCCTTAATTATGATCTGAATTAAATGCTCTCTAGATTTGGTTTCCCAATTTCTTATGAAAATTTTCGGTATCGTGTGTTTCCCATAAATTATTATTTTTTACAGCGTTTAAAAAATTGTTGCCTTGCCAATTTATTTAAAATTCAAAAATACTTTGTTTTACTAATGCTCCAATTCTTCAGTGACTAGTTAAAATTTCAGTTAATTTATTAATTAATGCATATTTTAATACTTTTTCAAAAATAACTCCAAGTTAACATTAAACTAAACTAAAATAAAAATATTAAAAAAAATCAATCCCTAGTATTATTTGTTAAATTTCGAATACAGTCGTCGGATAAAGTATTTTGACAAAACTAAAGTTAAATCAACTCATAATTTAAACTTACTTTCTGTTCAGTTTGGCGTCAATGGAAATTTCATTTCCGTTTGAATGATACAAAACTTTCTTTAACCAATGAAGTACCAATTTAAAATTTTGAATTTTTGTAAAAGTCTACTGTATTGACTTTTATCTACAAAATTTTTCTGAGGTCATCCCATACAAAAAACATAAAGAAAGCTCAAATTATGGGTAGATTTTACTTTAGTGTTGTGAAAATACTTTATCCGACGTCTGTAGGCAAAGCATTCAATTACAGGGTCGCCCACAGTCGTGTACGCTCGTCTATAGTAGTAGCTGCTACTAAATAGTTGCTGTTGTCGCTGTCGCTTTGAACATTTTGAGTTTTAGCTAGATTATGGAAGGTGTTTGGCACTGATGTTTTAGCTAAATTTGTAAATTGTGTTTGGAACAAATCTCTCAGTCGTCTTCCCATTCCCATTCAGTTTAGTTTAGACAATTAATTGAGCACAAATCGCACAAAGTGTTGTGCGTGTGTTGTGTGTGTGTGTGTGTGTTATTTTGTTTGTTTTAATAGTAGCTCACTCACCGACGCCGTCTTTCCCCATCCATGTTAACTAATTAATTGTTCCTATTTCTGCTCCTTTCTTGCTGCTGCTCCTTTTGCTGCTCCTGTTGCTACTCCTTTTGCTTGTTGCTACATGCAACACTGGGCTGCTTCGCCTGTTGCTGCTGCTTTTCTGCCTGTTGTGTTGTTGTTTATTAAACAATTATGCATGCCACAAATTGTGGCACGTTTAGTTTAAACAATGTTGCTGCACTGCAAAAAATCGTAGTAAGTAAAAAGAAGTAGTATAAATATAAATAGTTAAAGTTTGCCATAAATTACAGTAACTGCTTACCTGAGGAAGAGCGCGCAGAGAAGGGGGCAGAGAGAGAACGTTGTTGCTGTTGCCGTTGTCGTTGTTGGTTGATGAGGTCACGAGCGTAGTGTGAAAAACCACTTGAGGATTCGAAAATGTGTAGTATTAAATAGTAGTAGTTAATTTCGAAGCACGCCACACGCGACACCTGGCCAAGGGCCGCCAACGCCACATGCGGGCCAACCAACAGCAGCAGCCGCCGCAGCTAACACGACAACACTAACAAAAACAACAACAACAGAACAGAACAGAACAGAACACAGTGCACAGTCTCTCAGTTCCAGTTAATACTACTACTACTTTTTAACAACACCAACAACAACAACAACGAGTGCGGTCTAATTGAAAGTTGTATGTTGTATTATTATATGCACTTCATATGCTTGCACTGCAATTTATAAACTTTTCGTTTAATATTTGTTTTTTATCTCTTTTTGCTTTTTGTCTCTTTTTTTGCTGCTGCAATTTTTGGCGAAAGAAGCGTTTGTCGTTGTGTTTGTAAACATGCAATGTGTGGCACATTCGCTTTGCCGTTGTTATCGCTCGCTCGCACACAACACATGCAACAGTTTTGCACTTTTCCGACCCGTCGTCGTTTGCCAAACAAACACTTTGGCTCTCTTAATTCGCTTTATTTTTGTTTTTAAGGATTTATTCCGGGATCAAATCCAAATCCAAATGGCAGCGTCACAAGTAGTAGAGTTGTGTCGTTTCTAGGGTTGTTGATAATATATCAAAATATCAATATATCGATATTTTTATAAAAAATTATATATTTATATCGCGTAATTAGATTTGCCGATGTATCGAATATGCGATATTTTTTTTGATATATTATGAAATTTGTGAGTTGGTCACTCTGTGATCTGGAAAGCAAGCGAGAGAAATGCATTTTTAAAGTTTGTTTTGAAGTCTGTAAAATCCAAATATTGTAACTAAACATAGGAATCTGAAAAAAAACTATTCATATTTAATATGTAATACATTAAAACTTGAATCTCATTTTAGTTTGCCTAATAAATTAATGATAAATATATTAACCTAATGGAAAAAAACTGTAATTTTATGAAATATATTGTTATGTTTGATTAATAAGACTATCTATTTTTATTGTGAGGCAAATATAATTTTTTTTTCGTAAAAGTAAATATAATTTTCATATATTTTAAAACAGAAAATATCAGCGATACGATATTTTAAAAATATACGACAGCCCTTTTTGTGTCGTTTCGTTCTGAAAAAGTTCAAATGAACGGGTCATTAAGATGAACGAATGAACTTATTCAGTCAATCATGAACTAAATCGATCATTTCGCAGCTGGTCTGTAATTTCTTAAAAAAACATCTAAATGTCTTAAAAAAAATAAAATAAGAATTATATACAAGGAGTTCCCCGATTGGGTTTAATTTCTTCTTTATTTACATGTAACAACGTTTCAATTTCACATACTTTTAAGTTTCGAACAATGTGAAAGGTTACTTAAGCCCAAAATAAAAAACCAATTTACTCTTTTTTCTTGTTTTCATGTAGCCAATTCACATCGTTTACCGTTCGTATGCAACTGACTAACTGATCAAAATGACCTATTTATCTTTCATCGTTCATGATAGCGTCAAGATAGCAACGGATTAGTGATGTAAATTTGAGTGGAAACATCGATTTCGATGCTTATCGATGTTTTCAAAATGAAACATCGATGTTGGTTGATACATCGGGTCGAAACATCGATGCAACGATGTAAGTCTAATGTTTAAAGACCATACATTTTGTAAAAGAAAAATATAATTTCTTTCTTTAATAAAGCTCATTTTCTTTTAAAAACGTATGCTTTTATAGCAGTTTTAAAGTTTCGAACAGTTTTTATCATAAAAGTATAAACACAAGCTACAAGAAGGGTCTTTGATGATAACTTTAAAAAGACATAAGTAAGCCTTCTTGTAACCTTAGTATCTCTGGTCAATTTTAATAAATTTACTCACTTAGGCATTGCAAACACTGCTCAAATTACTATAAACTCACACTTAGAGCTGCGAAAAGAGCGTATTGAAAGTGCGGCAGCCGATGTTTTGCAAAACATCGATGCAGCATCGATACATCGACATCTACAGAAACATCGGAAAACATCGAGAAATATCGCTGATAAAACATCGATGCATCGAGCATCACTACAACGGATCACTCCAGCAACGAAAAACGGAACTTGGTTCATGAGTCGGAACCAGATATGAATTATGCATGTGTCGAATAGTTCAGAACTAATTTGAAACGTGTGGCAGCTTTGGTTCACAAAAACGAATTACCAATAGACCTAGCGGGAAAATAGCTAAATGGGCAACACTGCACATATGCGATTTAATTTAGAAGCACAAGCAAATTAAACAAGTCGAGAAAATTGCTTATTTTTGTCAGTGGCTGAATTAGCAAATGCTTATATATTTGTTGAAATGAATACACTAAACGACGATTGCCAATTGCTCATAATAGAGCAATTATATTTTGATGACCAATTGTCACTGTTCGAAGCAACCAATGGAGAGCCCGCAAATCGTTTAAACCTGAATGTGCGCTATATTTGGCAACAAAAGCCGTACTATATTTTGCATGATCGCGATTTCATGTCAAATGACAACCCAGCACTGATGGATAATTTTTTGTCCGTCGTAAGCCCAACGGTACAGGAATTGTGTCTTCATAAGTTTACATTCGAAAGCCTAAAACGCTTTGCGCCTTATAAGTTTCCTAAAGTGACAGCACTGGAGTACACACTGGAGGAGGAGGATGCTAAATTCAATGGAGATCTGTTCATAAATTTGGTTGTGGAACTCTTTCCTGGATTGACCAATTTCAAGCCTTGTGGTGTAGTCAAATGGGTACACTTGAAAAATTGGATGAACTTGCGCCAACTTGACTTGAGCAATTGTTTTCCCGCTAAGAATGAATCTGAACTTGAAATCGAAATTGCCGAACTAAAAATGCTGGAAGAGCTGACAACTGCAAATCATTGTTATGACAATATTTCTAGTGCCTTAATGCGATTGCCCAAGTTTGTATTTTTTACTTATTATTTCTCCCAAAAAGACTTCGACTTTCCAGTTGGATGTCGCATAAGGGACATTCAGAAATTAACTTTCAACGACAGCTTGGGTAGGATCAGCAGATACACCTATAAGAATTTGGTAAACTTGCGTCAATTGTCTATACTGGGCAATGAGGACCTTACAGTGGGAAGCAGTAGTCTAGATGAAATGTTGAAGGATTTGCCACAACTGGATCGACTGGATCTTATCGATGTTGAGTTTTGGAAGCTGGAAACTGAGCTTTGGGAAACTGTCGCCTGTTGTCCATCCCTTAAGATCCTAAACATATCGAGCATGTCGCTGGGGCCCAACTTTTTTTACGTCAATAGGCGTCCCATGGAAAGGGTTTTGGATAAGCGATCAATCCCTTTGACCTTATATTGGCATTACATGCCATTTGAGCATCTGGTGAGTAAACACTCGTTTCCTGCCAACAGTATTCATAACTTTTTTTAATTGCAGACTCGCTCATATTTTAAGCATCCAAAGTTAAAGGTCTCGTTTGAATCTTTAGGATTCAATTACATCGGTACTGGGTTTATTGAAATACATTTTTTGCCTTTGCAAATTGCAACTGAGGAAGAGGATTCGTCTTAATATTGTATTGTTGAGGCATTACTTTGAAAACATTTATTTAAAATCTTGAATCAATTTTTCTTTTATAATTTTATTAAGTATGGAACTTAAAAACCAATAATAAAAGTTAAGATTTTCTGTTTTTTGCTTAAACTTATGTTAAGTGCTGGAAAGGTTCTTTGAACTAAAAAAATGTATGCCGAAATATGAAGTTTGTTTATATATAAGTTTATTTAAAATCTTGAATCAATTTTTCTTTTATATTTTCATTAAGTATAGAATTTAAAATCCAATAATAAAAATTAAGATTTCCTGTTTTTTGCCTTAACTAATATTTATGCATCTTTCAACTGAAAAATGTGTGCCAAAATATGGAAATGATTGTTAATTTTTGTGATATCCGAATCAAATCGCAGATTCAAGCTTAACCACGGTTGCCACAATTGGCGCTTTTGCGCCAAACCTGGGTCTTTTTTGTCCTGTTGGCGCAATGGCACTTATTTTTTTTCGAATTGACTCAGTTTTTCATCAGTTCAGAATTAGGTATTTTGTATAGTTAAGGTGAAGCTCATATTTATTTTTACTTATTAACATAATCATGTGTTATTTTTGCTTTATTTATTATGTTGTGCTGCTTGAACAGTGTGTCCACATTTAATTGCAATAAATCGGCGTTCATATTTAACTCTTTTTCATGACGTGCGCTCATGAGCACGGTTGCCACAATTGGCGTTTTTGCGCCAAAACTGGCTCTTTTTTCCTGTTGGCGCACTGGCACTTTATTTTTCGATTTGGCTCTTTTTTTCATCAGTTCAGAATCAGTTATTTTGTATAGTTTTAGGTTGAAAAATAAATATGTATTTTTATTTAATAACATAATCACTAAATTAAGATGAAAATGTGAATATGTGTTATTGCTTTAAGTGTTTGTGAACGAAATATTTTTTATTTAATTAAATGCAAAAATCAAATTAACTGCAAAAAAAAAGTTTTGGCTCTTTTTTAGTCAATTTGGCTGATTTTTTGTCTGTTTTTGGCTCAATCTGATATTTTTTAGTGGCAACCGTGATCTTGACGCACATGAATAGTTCAACGAAACTTGATCGGAACTTAAGCAGCATTGCCAACTGCAAAAGTTGCATTTCGTTATCCCGCTATCTTTTTTTGTAAAGTTCGCGTCGGTGCGTTTATTTTAAAACCGCATCGAAAATAAAAACTAAAATGCAATTGGAGGATCTGACGGCGGTTTTAACACTCTTTGATCGCAATGTGCAAAAAGTGCAGCAGAACTTAATTGACTACAAACACGAAGTGGACGCTGTGCGACAATCACTTGTGGAAAGCGGGCCACACGTCGCGCGCGCCGACGGTCGCATAATTTCCGTGCACGACGGCCTCTTGAGCAGCGTTAACGAGGTCAACGAGCATATAATCAAACTGAATTTGCGCATTAATCTCAACAGAGCTGCGGGCAATTTGAAGTATGTGCGCACTATGGAAAATATTTGCCAACAGCAGCGAGAATCCCTGGAGCATAACAACAATAAAGAGAATCACCCAAATCGGGATGGCATTGAGGTGGGCGAGCTGCATGTGCAGCCTTCAACAAGCAAAGAGTCGCCACCGCGCACAATGGATGTACAGCAGTTGATGATGTTTAAAACAGCGCCAGCAAAAGAAAAGCTGAAATCGCAAAATGGCTTCAACTCGGCTGATCAAATGTTTGCACCAGTGCTGCCCATTGCACTACAAGAAATATCCAATTCGGCAAATAGCTCCATCTCTGTTAATCAAATGTCTATAACGAATGCAGTACACGAAAAGCCCAAATCGACAAATGGGTTCAACTCAGCTGAGCCGGTGCTCTTAACTGCACTACAAGAAACATCCAATTCAGCTGGGTTAATCTCTAGACCGGTGCTGCCCATTCCTGCGGAGGAAATGTTCGACTCAGCAAATGACTCAGCTGAGCAAATGCTTGCGCCAGTGCTGCCCATTGCACAAGATATATTCAATTCGGCAAAAAGCTCCAACTCTGTTGATCAAATGTCATCCAATTCAGCTGGGCTGATATCTAGGCCAGTGCTGCCCATTCCTTCGGAGGAAATGGTCGATTCAGCAAATAGCTCAGCTGAGCAAATGTTTGCGCCAGTGCTGCCCATTGCTGCAGAGAAAAACAATTCAGCAAATGACGCTCACTCTGCCGAGCAGATGTTTAAGCCAGTGCTGCCCATTTTACCACAAAATTCCGATTTGCTGGCTCCCAAGGGCGGACGGGAAATGTCGAGCAACGAGATCTACGATCACGTGCTGAAGAACATGTCCAACTTTCCCAACAACAGCATCGTTCAGGCCAAAATGATGCATATAAATATTTTGGAAAAGTGCATATTTGTGGCCAAATGGGGAGCGGAATCGATGCGGCTGAGAAAACTGATGGCTGGCGAAATCCCAATCAAGCAATTGGACCAATTGCCCGATTTTGGAGAGATCTTTGGCGTTTACGATGCCCAGGATCAGAGAATTTTACGTGTGCTGATCAATGCACACACTAAGGGCGGCGGCTACGACGCCTATTTGCTGGACTACGGTGAACGCATCCATTTAAATGGCAATGAGGTGATTTTTGGATTACCCGATGATGTGGCGACTCTGCCGGCGGAAGCCATCCGATGTTATGTTGAAAACAACGATGTTGATTACATGCGACAATTCATCTATAAGGATGTGCGACTGCGTATATTATGCAACGATGGCATCCAATTGGATGTGGAGCTGTTGGAACGTGAATTGGAAATGCTCGAGTATAATGAGCCAAGTACTTGCGATGCGGTCAAGGCGGTGCTGGGCTTTAATCCTACGGATGATGCGCGCATTTGTCGCCACTACGATCCAAAGACTGGTGGATGCTTTAAAGGTTAGTAAATAGGGAGTTTATTTAAAGTAGAGTGTATATACACTCATGGACAAAATATTGTAAAATTTTAAAAAATATTTTTGCTAGTATTTTTTTATAATTTTTTGAAAATTACTAAAAAGTCACTTTTTGAGTGAAAAGTAGGAAAAAGGGGTAAAAATAGTAATTTTTAAGATTTTCGAAAAATTTAAAAAATATAGGCGAAAAGATTTTTAAATTTTTTTTGCAGCCACTCCTAAAATTGTTTGAAGAATGTTTTTGCATCCCAACATTTTTTTGGGAACAAAGTTTTGAAAGTTGACTTTTTTAACACTCGAATATTTTAATGGGTTAAGGAAAGTTATGCATCATTCAAACGGAATTTAGATGACCTTTCCAAATATATTTTTTAAATTTGAAGACCTGACTTACAATAGCTGTTATAGTAAAAGAAAGAGTGCACCTATTATTTTGTCCATGCGTGTACATACAATGTCTGTCAGTGGCGTTATTAGAGCCTAATCCTGGACAGAAAAAGTCAAGAAATAAAGATAGAATAAATAAGCAAGATAAGATAGGAGGTCAAAAAATAGTGTAAAAACAGAAGTATTATTTTATTTTATTTTTAGAATAAAGAAGAATATAAGAAAGAGTAAGAATGGTATAAAGACAAAATTAAGGTGTAAGATAAGTTAGAGTTGGCCAGAAATAGACCTAAGGTGACAGAGAATAGTAAGCTTAATAGAGAACAGAGTGTGTTCCAAAGAGAACACATGAAAAAGAGAGTTATAAGAGCTGCATAAAACACGAAAAGGATTGTGCAAAGCATAATTAGTGGTGCAATTAGGAAGAGATAATGGAAGTAAGTTTTTAGTAGGTTTACAAGGAACAGAGAAGTTGAGACGACTTAAAAGAAAAGAAGAATCTATGTCGCCATTTATTAGAGGAAGGTTTTTTAGTAAAAGTCTACTGGAACATTAACTACGTAAGGCAAAGAGAAGAAATTGCATCCGGATCGACTCGGCTTTAGTATTACTTTATCACAGAGCTGCTATAAAAACTATCAGTCAAATATTGATTACAGAAAATCAATGAAATCTTGTATTATTTCCTGCTAGGCTCCAATTGTCGCCTTTTGCATCAGCCGTTTGCGCCACATGGCGCTACCAAGGACAAGGAGCTGATGGAAGCGTTGCCGGAGACGCAGTATGAATCATTGATGACCAGAGAGTTGGGCAGCATTGTGCGTGTTGTGGTCACCTACATCAATGGTCCGACCCAGGTGTATGTGCAGTTCGTGGATGAAACGACGGCGCTGGTGTGGAGTAAAAACGATGTGCCCGAATCGGAGCGCCGATTCAAGCGTGCTCCGCTGCCGTTGGACATGGTGTTGGCACTGTACGACGACGGCTATTACTATCGTGCCCAGATCATTGAGGAGTGCAATGGGAATTTTAAAATCTTCTATGTGGACTATGGCAATACGGAGTTTGTCACCATCCGATCGCTGGCACAATGCAACAATGCCCGGAGCTTAAAACCCCATCGTGCCGTCAGTTGTTTCATTGCTGGCATTCAACGCGTTCCAACTGCTTCGCCAGGTCGAGCTAACGAGTGCGTCGAATTTCTTAAAAGTAACTTGCTTAATTGTGAAATAAATGTAAAACTGATGAGCCGACTGCCGGATGGATATGCTATCAAGTTATTGGATAGTCACGCGGACATATGTATCCAAATGATGGAGCATGGTTACATGGAAATCAGCACGGAGAATGGAACAGCATAAAATTAGAGTATAATTATAAAAGTGCCTTGAGTGTAGTAGCATTTGCTTTAGCTTTTTTGATTATTGCGTAATTTTAGTTATAAATCTTTGCTTTTTTAAGTATAAGAAGAATGCCGAATCCTGCACAAATGTGGACTGGACGTGGACGTGGAGTGCTGGCTGCCATTTTGGTGGTTCTAATCGTGATCCTTATAACTGGCTGCGCGCTCTACTTGACTACTTGACTACTTGACAAACGGCAATGCCTGACGTGTTTGTTTTTATGGATTTAGAATTAGAATTAAGACAATGCCAAAAGGCTGATGAATTATAAGAACACATTTAAATATTTTCGTATATTTTTAATTTCGATTTATAAATTTAAAGTACATTTGTTGAACTACTACTTCTACATATTATATAGTAGCATTTGCTTTACACTTAGCATTACCTTACACTTATTTTAGTTTTAAATTTTTGTATAATTGTCGAGTAATAAACGGGCCTTATTAAGAAACTGCAGAATGCCGCAACTCTCTAAGATGGATAAACAATTTATCATTTTTCTTTTTTTCATCAGTTCAAAATCAGTTATTTTGTATAGTCTTAGGTTGAAAAATAAATATGTATTTTTATTTAATAACATAATCACTAAATTAAGATGAAAATGTGAATATGTGTTATTGCTTTAAGTGTTTGTAAACGAAATATTTTTTATTTAATTAAATGCAAAAATCAAATTAACTGCGAAAGAAAGTTTTGGCTCTTTTTTAGTCAATTTGGCTGATTTTTTGTCTGTTTTTGGCTCAATCTGATATTTTTAAGTGGCAACCGTGCTCACACCAAATAGCAGCCGCTGACACACAGCGCACCGAGCGGCAGATTAAACATTCGGCGAAACCCCTGTCATTCCCAGGCTCACTTATTATTTTAAAAATGCCACAATCGAGTATGCAAGGCAGTAGTCTCGGCATGATTTTATTAGAAATTAATTTGTTTGTCTCGCGTCCTTTTTTTAACGGTTATACAAAAATCATCTGGCAGCCCCGGCTAGGACTAAACAAAAATAATCATCTGGCAACCTTGACTTAAAAAAGGTGGCAGCCCTGGCTAAAAAAAAAGGTGGCAGCCTCTGGGCCCCACTTTTCGCACTTTCAAAAGTGAGCAAACGCGAAAAAACTTTCGCGACATAAAAATTAATTTTCAGAATTTTTGTTGGATTTTTATCGAATTAACAATTTTCTTATTTTTTGGACTTTTAAGTAACTTTGCCACGCGAAAAGTGAACTGCACCAAACTAATTTTAGATTGAACTTAATTAATTTACAAAATTTTGGATTTTGTTGTTTTTTTTTTCAAATTGTGTTTAGTACATTTTTAATTGAGTTTGGAAAATTTATAATTTTAATTTTAAATTATAGCGCGCAAATGTTAAATAACAATTACTTAACAATTATCTTGTTTTTAACATTTATTAAGATATAAATTTAGTGGCGACTGATAAATAAATGTCGACGCAGGTTTAGCTCTGTTAACGCAAACGGCGCTGTTAAATCGAAAAATGCGCCCGTTAACGCACTTATGAGCACAGCTGCTGCGCCATCTAGCGGATTAGTTGATAAACACATTAAAGCTTTTAAAAGCATTTGAAAGTTTTGAGTGCTTCGATTGGCGCAATATTCAACTAGGCTTTGATTTTCTATCAATTTAATAAATTATTTGACTGTGTTGAATTTATTGTGTTTATTGTGTTGAACTGGAATCAACTCCTCACAATTTTATTCGCATCTAATATAAAGTTTAGAATAATGGAATTTTTACTCTATGCATTTTTAAGTTAAGCTGCAAAATTGAACTATTTATTTGTTTCTATTTTGTTAGTAAGCTATTCTAGTATCCTATAACATGGTATGCTTATTTGCATATTTGCAACGAAATCCGGAAATTTGACGAATTCACAATAAAAGAAATCACAACAAGCCTTCACATGCGTTGTTGTTGTTGTTGTTGGATTCGTTGTTGTTGTTGTTGTTTTCGAGTAGCCTGTCCCTGCATTAGCATGACAGTGAATCTAAGTGTATCTACACACGCACATCCAGGACCCATATACGTATATGTACATATACATATACACACTCACACGCGAATACAAAACAATCGTCACACGCATTTCGGGAGAGTTATTTAAACCGAGTGCAACCGTCTCACTCGCACTCGCACGCGCGCTGGGAGTAAGCATGCAGGAGCATACAGGGAATTTTGGCCACGCCCACGTTTGTGTGGTATGTTTATCCTTGCGAAACTCGTTTCACCCCTATACACACACACACACACACACGCAAACATGTGAGTTGCGGACTCACACAGACACAAGTTGAAGCATGCGATTTGTAACGGTTGTTGTTGTGTTGTGTGCGTGAGAGCGCATATGTGCATATGTATGTGTGCGTACGTGTTTGTGTTTGTGTGTGTAGGGATGTGTGACCGTTTATGTATTGCAGGACTCACAGGACTCGCGCATGTATGTATGAGACAGAGTCTATGTACTTGACTATGTGTGTGTGTGTGTGTGTGCGTATACAAGTGTGTGTACATATGTGGCAGGGATGCACATATCCTTTTTCGGGTTTGCCTGTTAATACAACTGGCAACTGTTAACTAGTTTAACTAGTTTTCTGTTTTGCGTCAATTATAAAAGCAGCAACAACAAAATAAATGCGAGGGCAAAGGACAAAAGATGAAAAGAGATAGAAGATACAAGTACATATATTTATGTGTATGTAAATATTTTAATAATATGAATAAGTATTTTAATTTACTTCGATTTCGGCATTTTAAATGCCACTTTTAACTCCTATTAAATTTGCAATTTTCACCTTTGCCTTTGTCTTGGCTTTTGTTTCGGATTCTTTTCTTTTGTTTTTTGCATTTATTTTTTACATATTTTCGTGCATTTACTTTTATTCCTTTTCTTGACTCTGTTGCACTTTCACTTTCATCATGTCGTCTGTTGTCTGGCCTCCTTCTCTGTGGATTTAGAACAATTCTTGCATTTTTATTTTCATATTGCGCTTTTTTTTTCTCTTCGCTTCTATCCCATCTCCTCATCCTCCCCCTTCGCACTTGCCTGCAAATGTATTTAAAAGAAGGTAGCGAAGAGCAGGAGAAAAGAAATCATGTAATAAAAAGCGTGGGAAAGTCACTGTCGACTAAAAAAAATAGAAGTGAAAATAAAAACGTGAAGCGCATCACATTTGCCGGCATCCAGCACAATGCGGGTACCATTAATAGAGACAGTTTGTAGGATTAAATAGCTGATCTTTCAAAAATGTTCTTCCTCTCCTTTGAATTTTTTTCTTTCGTTTGTGGAAATGATGAAATTTGTACTATACTTTGACATAAATAACCTATTTCGGAGGCTCACGATTTAAAACTTTACTAAAATTAAAGATAATTTCAACAAATTTGTCAAAATCTTTCAAACGTTTTTGATTAACCACGATTGAGTAACTTTTTATTAAAGATATCAAAGTAAAGAAAATATCCCTAGTTTTTATGTAATTATTCAACAAAAGAAAGGGTAAATTATTCCGCTTTTCACATTTGTTTTCATGTCTCATGTAAATATAATATGTAGCATTAATTACGTTATCTCCATAAAATTCTCACTTTTTTGATATTCTTCCTTTTCTTTTACCCTTCGATAAGTCCTGAAAACCAAAGTAATTACATTTACTACAAAAATTCTTATCTTATCCCTGATCGAACTAGCATTAATGTTATTCTAATGATTATAGTATTACTAATACCAATACTTTTTGATCTGATTGGGATTTTTTGGGTTGCTCAAGTCAATGCAACAAGTTTTGGCTAATTAAATAATTTTTTGAATGTCTGAAGACTTTTTAACTTTAAGATGCTTTCTATTTTATCTATTCCGTTTAAATTTCAAATTATTTTTGTTCGACTGCTCTTTTCTGTAAGTATATTTAATAAATAAATATCTAATAAAGTTGAACTGGTGTTAATTATGTGCAGAGTAATGTGCTCAACGCTGCCAAGACTAGAAGACTTTTCAACAGCTGTGCGGCGCATGCACAGCGTTTTTTTTATAAGAGGCGTGGAATAAGCTAAGGGGTGAGCAAGGGGGAGGGGGACGAGAGTAGCGGTAAAAAGAGAGCGAGCGCGTTGGAGCACAAAACATTTGCTGCGTGGTGTAAACTTGACTTTGAAATTTGCCTCATTTGCACTTGCTGCATTTGCACCTGCCACCTGAAGGCGTTGACTGCGTCGCCTCCTTTCTCCCTTCTTCCATCGCCCCCCCCCCCCCCCCCCCCGACTCCTTTCTCCGCATCCTCAATGCGTTGAGAATTTTTTATTCATTTTATTTTTTTCTGTAGATTTATTTAAACATGGGGAATTCCTTTGACACAATGAAAACAAGTGGCAGAGAAATGAAAAATGAATACAAAAAAATGAAAGCTGAGAATAATAATGTAAAGCACAAAAACTGTTGCATTCTTTTGGGCGTCTTTCAGCCCGTCGACAAAGTTTTAAGCCGTTTACAGATGAAAATGAAAGATAAGTGAGAAACTGGTTTCGCGCGGATGAATGAGTGGCTTCATTTCAATATAAATATACAAAATTTCAATCAACTTGTTAATGAAACGGCGATTCATTCTCAACGTGTGTGAGATCACGATAATCGGAAACCGGTTATACGTATAAATAGATTAGCATGTTGTGGAAACCTTAGCATGGGTATCATTTCATTTGACATGCCACTGGCGTGTTCCCAATTACACATTTTTGCCGATCTTTTCAAAGTCTAGTTAACGCCTCAAATAACTAATAACTTCGAAAGTATTAAAATAAATATACAATATATAAATATTAAGTTGTCATAGAAAAGTATGCCCTTAAATTGTTAAATTTAATTACTACTAAAAGTTTTTTTTTACTTTTTACCCGTTTAGGATAATTTAAAATTTCAATACTAGCTTTCAATCATCTAAAAATGAAGCTTAAAATTTAAAAAAAAGTTTGGCAATTTAATTAAAATAAAAATTAAAGACTTTGTGTTTTGAAAATTCCCATGATTTGAATTCAAACTGAAGAGTATAATTTCTTTCTTTTGTCCATCAAATAATTTAATAAGCTTGTTAAGGCCCTATTCTCCTTCAGATTGCTGTTTTTGGACCTTTTTTGAAAAAATTCGCATTTGAAAACGCAATAAGATATTTGAATTTTGTTGCTTTTATTGAATTAGTAATTAATGAAAGAAAATAAAAAAATTTTTTTTGCCTCGACACGAGGGGTGTTCAAAAAGTAATGAGACTTCAAAGTTGGTGGTGCAAAAAAAAGGTGTCGTCATGGCGGCCACGATTCCGGGTCTCCGGAGCGTAAACTGAAAAAAAAAAAATATAGGGTTGATTGATCAAAGCATCAGATGTAATATCTGGACAACCGTAGCAAAATAAAAATTTTGCGAGTTTATATTTAATTGTCAAAATGGCGGACACTTGAAATTGAACAAATCGAATTTGGACCCATTAATTTTTGTAGATTTAGTGTGAAATTAAAAAATAGTAAAAAAACATCGCAATTCTACGTCGATTAAACTTAGATTTCATCCAAATCGCGTTCAGCATAGTAATCTGGCGGAATCGTGGCCAGCCAGCTCGAAAATACGTGGTTTCGAGTATAAACGCGTTCAAACGTATTTGACATCCACGTAGCATTAACACTAACATTGCCTTTGGAATAAAAATGTGCCATATGCTCCTTAAGTATTTCGAATTTCTAACAAACGTCCTTTTAGGAAGCAGCATGATTCACAACTACCCAAGCTATAACATTAAATGTCATTTAACATAAAAAGTACAGAACTTACAATTTGAAGTTTTGCTGAAGATGTTAATAGGGCCTTAAGCTCAGCATATCATGAATTCAAATTTACCAAAAGGCGCTTTTTGAGGTCGTTGCCACTGGGTCGCTGGCACACACACACACACACACACACACACCTACAAGCATACACGCACACACAGAAACACACAGTCACATGCAGATGGTTAAAAATATATTTACATATGAATTTTATAGTCTGTTATCATATTGTACATGCATGCATATACAGCATATATGTATGAATGTACATATGTGATATATATTTGTGTGTGTGTGTGTGTGTGTGTCTTTGCATAATACATGTGCTTGCACTTTTACTTTGCACTTGCCACAATTTTTGTGCGCTTTTTATTTGATATGCAAGGAAAAAAGCGAAGGAAATAAAAAAAAGGGAAATCTTTGCCACGTCTGGGCCCAACAACTGGCGCAAAAGAGGCGTGTTGTATGTGTGTGTGTGTGTGTGTGTGTGTGTGTTGTGTCTGTGGCCCAGAGAAGGTTAAAAAAACTCTTATTTTAACCTACAAACACCTCTGCCGAACACACAGATTATCATAAGTGCAATGTACACATGCCGTCGGCAATAAATAATAGTTACATATAAGCATACAGTTAGTCAAACAAGTGTTTTGATAAAAAAAAAATTTTTACTAACTTTAGATTAGTTTTATATTATTTTGATTGATCTTATTGATGCATTTAATTAAATTGATAATTTTCAAGCTGTGCTATCTTCATCTTTCATTTTTAGTTTTCTCTATGTCAATGTTTGAAATGTCAATTTGTTCATTATTTTAGCTCTAAATTGATTTTAGATCTTAATATTACTTGGATATTTTAGTTCTATTGTAAATATTTTTGAAAAATTAAAACTCCCAAAATAGTTTTAAAAGATCGATATCAATGTACAATATGTATTTGATCACTTTTTGATTCTTGAATTCATTAATTTTCAATTGTTTTCATACTTATTTTCATAGAATGTTTTAATTGTAAATACAATTTTTAGACCCCGTACTTTAAAAAAGTGGTCTATTAACTATGTCACAAAAAAAAGGTGCGTAACAGGCAGAAGGAGGCGTGGCAGACCCCAAAAAGTATATATTTTTTTTTATTATTTTCATACATATTTAAAAAGAAGTGTTTTTTTTTGATAATTGCTTGCGAAATCGCATGAAAAATATTTAAGATAAGATTTTAGTTTTAAAATAAAGTTAATAGGCAGAGGAGATGGTGATTTTGACCCATAATCTTTTCTATGTGCGCCGATTTATTTATTTATTTATTTATGAAATTATTTAATTTTATTATTTAATTACCGTCGACTAAGACCTGTCGCCTTAATATTGAAGTAAAAGCCAAAACTAGGCGAATAGCTTACAATAATAAATGAGAATAGTTAAATAATCTTAATGTAAAACAAAATGAATAATATTAGTTAATAATGATTAATAATCATAACAATGAGAATATTTTTGTTTAAAATTCAAACAAATGATTAAATTACGATTATTTTCGGTTTAATTTTTTATTTAATTATTTAATAATTACGATTACAAAAAATCAAAAGTAATCTTAAATTAATACAATTATTCAAAAATAATCAGAAAAAATAAAAAATAATCTCAAATTATTACAATTATTCAAAAATAATCAGAAAAAATCAAAAATAATCTTTCTGATTATTTTGGAATATTTCTGATTGGCTATACAGTAAAAATCAAATTATTTTAAATTTTCACAATTATTTTTTCTGATTATTTTTGAATAATTGTAATAATTTTAGATTATTTCCGATTTTTTGTAATCGTAATCATTATATAATCACAACTTTTTCAACAGTGAATTATATAGTCACCGCGAATATTTCAAAAAATATACTAATTGATTAGTAATTCTAATCGAAAGGTATGTATGTATAATACTTAGTCTAATCGAAACACAAAAATCCAACATAAATATTATAATCGCGTACTTTTTGTAATTGAAAGTATGACTGTGTGATTGGTTGAATGCCACAAATCGTGCGGTGCGGCGATTAATCAACTGCAATTGCTCGGCCCATAAATCATAGTGCAAAATGATGTTTGGCCAGCTCATTGCGCATGCGTCGACAGCTACTGACCCAAAGTTTTCGAGCCTCGATTTTTGCCGCAACCCAATTTGACGATGGGCACGAACCGAACGCACGCGTAACCTTTGCCATTGCCTCGTTGTTGTTGCTGTTGCTGTGGTTGTTGTTGCTGTTGCTGTTGCTGCAGTCGCAGTTGTCACATTTCACAACCCGATTTGCAGCTTAGGCAACGAGATCCCGTTCGGGTCGTCGTCGTCGTCGCCGTCGCTGTCGCCGTCGGTTGCTTCCCCACTTTTCAACTGTATTTTGACCATTTGGTCGTACACGCAACGATTTCGTCCCGTCCCAGTGGTGGACAGTGGTCAGGGGTCACTTGCGGTATTAAATATTTTGAAGAGGGTCGCTCAACTCATTCTTAACTTGATTTATATGAATGCAAACCTAGCAATAGTCCAACTATCCCGCATATGGACATGCGGCCTCTGTGTCACGCCCAGCACTTGAATCGGTTCATCAATTCGGCAACGTGTGACGTCACATGTCACAGACCAGTTATACATATACATACATACATATATATGTACATTGTGTTGTTTGCTCTATGGCTTTACCAAAAGGGGTATCATCACCAAAAGTAGCCAAAATATGTACACATTTCCAGAGTGTCGAGGTTAATTCTTGGTCATTTAAATGGACAAATAAATGACTTATTTTTAGACTCGAAGAGAACTATAAGAATAGACCGCTCTTCTCACTACTTATCTTAAGGGATGAGCTGCTAAAGATCCCTAAAAATAATTTATATATACACTAGGGTGTCCCTTATTTACAAAGTCAATATTTTTAAACGCATACGGGTAGTTCTGTTCATTAGGTCCTAAAGCACTCAGAAATAAATTTTTACTCAATCGGAGTATGATACTTGCCGACGATCGGAAAATTTCAATATTATATGGGACAAAAAAAAAAATTTTTTTTTTAATTTTTTATTTTTTTATTTTGTTCATTAGGTCCTAAAGAACTCAAAACCAAGTTTTCACCTTGATCGGAGTACGAGAACTCATTCAAATTTGCTTTGAAACATGAAAAATCACCGAAAAATGTATAATCAGTGTTAAAATACTGTTTTTTCATGTTTCGATGCAAATTTGAATGGGTTATCGTACTCCGATTAAGGTGAAAACTTGGTTTTGAGTTCTTTAGGACCTAATGAACAAAATAAAAAAATAAAAAATTAAAAAAAAAAAAATTTTTTTTTTGTCCCATATAATCTTTAAATTTTCCGATCCAAGTCGGCACGGGTTATCATACTCCGATTGAGGTAAAAATTTATTTCTGAGTGCTTTAGGACCTAATGAACAGAACTAGCCCGTATGCGTTTAAAAATATTGACTTTGACCAAATAAGGGACACCCTAATATACACCCAAGGTCTGTAATCATTATAAGTGTTATTTTTTTTATTTTTATTTTTTATTTTTGGACGTTGATGTACTAAACGGGCAGTACATTCAAGTGGCCCAAACGACACCAAGCACGGGCTTGTTGACGCGCGGACAAAGACGGACAAACATTGTATTAAACAACATTAAACTAAACTATAAATTAACTATAAGCTAGATAAGTAAGAAATAATTGAATTATTCAGAAATTATACAGAAGAAGAATTAGTAATAAATTGAGAAAGATTGTTATTACAAAAATTTTGAAATAATGATTAATATCAAGTTTAATTGATTTGCCCACAAAATAATAGTTAATTCTAAGTTATATTTTACTTCTTAAAATATCATTACTTTTGAGTAAAAAAAAAGATTTTTTTTTAAATTAAAATGTATTGTAGTTTGTCAACAATTTTATTATAAAATAATTTATATGTAAGACCTAATATTTTTCGTCACAAAATTGGATATCAGAAATTTTGGGGCATGAAAATGTTTTCGACACTAGACTTTTATCTCGTGAAGGGGTTTTTTTTATAAGATACAGTCGAACTTCCCTAACTCGAATCACCATTATCCACGAAAAAAGTTCGAGTTAGGGAGACTTCGAGTTAGGGAAGTAGAATTGTATGAAATTTGCCTAGTATTGCCACTCGATTTTGTTCGAGTTAGAGAGACTTCGAGTTAGGGAAGTTCGAGTTAGGGAAGTTCGACTGTATTTTAATTACAGATTTCTTATCGGTATTTTTTAATAAACACCTATAGGCATCTTACCTTTACAAAAATCGATAGATTGTTTTATTATTGAATAATATTTTGGGAATGCAATTTAATTGACAGTCATAGTCTTTTGAAATTGTTCTCACAAAATATGTGAGACTCTATGTATCTATCTCTATGACTCTATCAGTAGGAATCTTACCTTTACTTTTCTATAATAGTCGATCTATATTTTTATTTTTGATTAATATTTTTGGTATAAGAAATTAATATAAATTCAGAGTCAGATCGCAATGGCGTATCCAAAATCGAATCGAAAACAATGGACTGGGTTGGCTGTATATTTTGATTATATTTTGCATTTATTACAATGAGTTGTTATTGATGTTGTTGCTGTTGCTGTTGATTCACCTGCCTGGGCATCAATTTAGAATGCGTAGTAGAAAAATCAAAGTGCCTTTCGAGTTTCGCAGCGATAAGTATGAAAATTGCGCCAACTTCAGTGCCAAAACATCAGCATAATTTTATCGGGTCATCGAAGCGTGCATTGAATGCCTGCGAGGCACAGCAGAATTTCCTCCTTCAGTAGCCAGCAAACCATTCGAATCCATTCCATCTATCTATATATCTATCTATCCATTCAGATGGCTGGCAGCATTCGGGGCAAGTGTTTCGTTGGAACGCCCACTGACGAAGAACGCACATCAATCTGCGCATAATGGCGCCAGGATAATAGTGTTTGTTTTCTGTATGCAAAGGTATGCAAAATACATTCACAATTTTCGCACAGACACATACATAAACCATGTGCTGTTATATCTCTGTATGTGGCATACACTATCTACACCCTAACTCTCTACTTTGTCATCAAGCGCGACACATTCAATTTTATTGACTTGAATAATTTCAGATTTTTTAGATTTTAATTTAAGATTATTTGTAGAATAGGCAAAACACTTTAAGTTGAAATAATCTTGGAGATATAATGCCGAACAAGCTCTAAACAGTTTCAAAATTCCAAATTTGTGACTTTTTAAGAGCTTCTGCACAAAAATCTGCAACTAAAAATACTAAAATTACTTTAAATTATATTTATCTATAATTTATTGTACATATACATAATTGAATAAAGAATTAAATAACCTATCATTAGTTTTATCAGTCTTTATATTGAGGTCAAATATTAAAAATTTTGTGAGCTTATTTTGATATTATTTTGAGCTCTCTTTATTGAACTAGTTCAAAGAATCAAGTTTGAAAGGTTTAATGAGCTTTAATTATATGTTTTTCCTCATTTTAATTTGCATATTAATTATCTTACCTTATAGTTAGAGTATGTGCAAAGTCGACTTTGTTTTTTGCATTATCAATTCAATTTTTGGGAACAACACGGCGTATGCGCGATGATGGCAATCTGTTATGCAGTCGCAGTCGCCGTCGACGTTAACATCGACGTCAGCGCAACATTGGCATATTTTATGCGTGATTGTTATTGTTTGCATTTTGTTAGATGGGAATAAGGCTTTTGAGTTATCCGTTGCGGCTCATGTGCCAAGCGTCTGCTATACAATTTTCGGCCGCAATTATGGAGTGTATACATAGGCACCAAGCCTGGCCATCAGTTACGCACACACACACACACACACACACATCTATGTACATACATATATGAAGGTACGCATAATGTTACTTATAAATAAGCGCGCGCCCATCTAATTTGCATAGAAGACGCGCCCGAGCGACGCACAACCCGAGGGCTCGGGGCAGATGTTTTCCTTCCAGCCGAAATTGAACCCGAACCTGAATCTGAATCTGAATCCTGTTGCCATCTAGACTCGTACCCGTAACCATAGCCAGGTGAAGGACGCCTAAGCCTGGTTGGTTATTGTTGCCAAATCCGTACACCCGACAAATGCTGCTGCTGCTGCTGCTCTCTGTGGCGCCCCCTGTGGGCGTTCTATGGCAACTATCAGCTGCAAGTGCAAGTTGATTTCATATGTCGAAAGTTGACATATGTCATGAGCTTGATTAGTTGGAAAGCTGCACCAGAAATGGTTATGCTTTGATTGAATTTACAATAAGGTTCTTGCAACTGTTCAAAGTTATTTTTATTAAATAAGATGACTCACTATTTTTGATTTTATTTCGTGAAGGGCAATTAATACATTGAGTCTTTGCCAAAAACTGAAACAGAAGCCAAAATTGGGGTTGATTTTTAGGAAAATAAAGTGAGATATGGTTTGTTAAAATTATGAAAGACCAAATTTATTAAATTATTATTATTAAATTAAATTATTATTATTAAATTTATTTGAATTGTAGCTTACGGTAAAGATCAAAGTAGTTAGTTAGTTAGAAGTAAAATTTGCATTTGGGAAGAGAATTATTTATTATTGAAATGGTTCGGATGCGGTTTCTTAGATATATGTATAAAAAAACATGAAAATGCATTAAAGAGGTTAATTTTGTTATACAGTCGAACTTCCCTAACTCGAACTTCCCTAACTCGAAGTCTCTCTAACTCAAACAAAGTCGAGTGGCAATACTAGGCAAATTTCATACAATTCTACTTCCCTAACTCGAAGTCTCCCTAACTCGAACCTTTTTTCGTGGATAATGGTGATTCGAGTTAGGGAAGTTCGACTGTAGTTACAAAATTTGACTTTGTATAATACATGCAATTAATAAAAAAATTAAATTATATTTTAAGTATGAAGAAAGTACATATTGAAACACGTATGTATGTGCGATAAAATCGTACCTGTTCTATAATGATTAGTAATCATAATCATTAGTAATTAGATTATTTTTGTTTATTTACGATTACAAAAAATTAAAAATAATCCAAAATGATTACAATTATTCAAAAATAATCATAAAAAGTAAAAAATAATCAAAAATAATCTTTTCAGTATTTTGGATTATTTAAGATTTTTTCTGATTTTTTTTGATTATTTCTGATTATTTCTGATCCTTTCTGATTATTTTTGACTATTTAGTAAAAATCAAATTATTTTTAATGTTTGCAATCAAAGTAGTCAAAATATTAAAAAAAAATCAAAATAATTCGAAATAATCAGAATGATTACTTTTGATTATTTTTGATTAATTGTAACAATTTTAGATTATTTCCGATTTTTTGTAACCGTAAACGTTATATAATTACCAATTTTTCAACAGTGGATGATATAGTCACTACGATTATTTCCAAAAATAATCTAATTGATTAGTAATTTTAATCGAAATTTAGCAGGTATGGATAGAATACATATTCTACTGACATTAACATTGATATTTTTATTCATTATTCTTTCTTTCATATAACTTGTTGTTATACTATGTCTAACTTTTTAGTTCTCTCTAGTTAACAGGCATGGAAGAAGTTCTTTTTAATCGAAATGATAAAAAACTAGTTGTTTTTTTTCAAATAAAACTTATCACACTGATCTTGGTCTTGTTTATTTTACTTTGTGTTATTGATAGCTGGCTTATCAAGTTCTTTGTAGACTTACTTTTTAAGTGTATCTATCAAAGTCTTCGACTAACTAGTTCATTTAAGTCGAAGCTCTCAGTTATTTTCCATATTTTCTATATTCTTTAATTTTATTATTTTTTTGATTTTGTCTGTCTTATCTATAGTCCCGAAGGCCTTTGGGCCCTTGGTTCCTTGGAACCAGTCTGATGCGCGTTCAATGTGCTGGGCGTGGAGAGTTTGCCGTGTTCTCTTTTCGCCCTATGTGCGTGTGTGTGCGGGTGTGTGTGTGTGCGGGTGTGTGTCCTTTTTGTGCTATGCTTTTGGCCTGGCAATGGCAATGGCTGCTGCCCAGGATACATACGAGAGTTGCGAGGATGCACACGACGCCCAATACATGTGAGCGAAGTCATACACATATGTATGTCTGTATATGAGCAGGGTTCTATATACACATACGACATATACATATTCATGTGTGTGTGTGTGTGTGTGTGTATAATTGAGTATCAGTTCAGCGTTTGTGCGAGGACGAGAACTGCGAGACGACCGCGACTGCGACTGCGACTGAAGGCAGCCAAAGTTTTATTAATGTGGGTGGGCGGGTTCTCCGCCTGCTGGTGGGGTTGCTTTTTGTTGATTTAGCTGCCAAAGCGGGTTGGGGCTGTGAGTGTGTGTGTGTGAGTTTGCTGTAGCCAACGGCTCCTTTGCTGGCTCTCCTCGCGCATTGTCTCATTTATCATGTGCACACACACGTCCTGGACAGAATAAGTGCCAGACAGAGATGCAAGATCACTGTGACTGTCGTCGAAAGGGGAGAGACGAGTGGAGTGGGGTGGATGTGGGGGGCGAGTGGTGGAAGGAAAGGTGGGGGACGGTGGGTGAATGTTATCAGTGCCATTTGCAAACCCAAGTGGAGCCCACTGGGAACCGATTGCCAACATCAATACATACACACACACACACACAAATACACATATGAATGTGCAAGTGTGTGTGTGAGTGTGTGTGTGTATGTATGGCAGCAGGTGAGGTTTGGGTTTGGGTTTGGGATGGAAATGGAAATGGAAATGGGGATTGGGGGTCGGCAAAGTTTATCTTTTCAATTTGGTGCCTTGCGTGCGGGTGGCAGCTCTGCCTTCAACTTGATGTGTGTGCGTGTGTGTGAGTGTGTGTATACATATGTGTGTGTGTGTGTGTGTGTGTGTGTGGGCTAATGTATTTGTGTACTAGTTGGATTAGGGTTGCTCCTGAGTACATTTGTTTGCGCTCTGTTGCCGCTGTCACTGGCTCATCCTCAATCTCATCCTCTCATCATATTATCATTCTCAGCCGCAGTCAACGTCGCTGTCGTCGTCGCCGTCGCCGTCAGCGTCAGCTTCTGCGTCGACTGTGACAGCCGTCGTGCAGGTCGGACAGCGTCCATATCAATCATTTTAAGAGCTGGCAGCTTTTAAGGTGCTAAACGAGTGGGCGGGGCAATGGAAAAAGCTCTGGTTTCAATTCAATGCACAAAGGACACATATTTACATGAATGAAGTGAGTTTATAAGAAAAACTGCAGCCAACACTTTTTGACAGTTTCCATAGATATTGCTGCAAGTATTCGTCTACTAATCGATATTTGAAAATACATTATATGTATGCAGCTTAGACGTTACTAAAACACAAAGTTAGTAGAAGGAAAAGTATATACAGCTGTTAAAAAAATCGATAACAAATCGATTTAAACAAAATTTGTATTTTGTAATGAGAGAACTTTGTTAGCTCCAAGAACATACTAACTATGACTTTCTTATTAAACATAAATTACTGCAATATATTTAAATTTGACATTCGATTCGATAAATATTCCATATGTGTGTGACATTCGAAAGCTTATCGAACTGTACATAATACCGATATATTTACTAATCATGTTGTTATCGATCACCGATCATTAAACTTATCGAGCTAGCTAGCCATACTACCCTTATAAATTAATATTTTGACATTAAATAAGAAAATAATAGCTTATTATATATATTTGGAAAGGTCATTAAATTTTCGTTCGAATGATGCAAACATTTTTTTAACCCATTGAGTACCCATGGAATATTTAGAATTTTTGCAAAAGTCTACTTTTTCAACTTTTTTCCTCAATTTTTCACAAAAAATATTTTGCTGGAAAAAATTCTTGGAACAATTCCTAGAGTAACTGCAAAAGAAAATTTTTGCTAGTATTTTTTATAATATTTTGAAAACTGCAAAAAAGGCACTTTATAATGGTAATTTTTAGGATTTTCGAAATATTATCAAAAATACTAGGAAAAACATTTTTTAAAATTCCAAGAATTTTTTTGCATTAAAATATTTTTTGTAAAAAATCGAGGAAAAAAGTTTTGAAAAGTGACTTTTACATAAGCTCGAAATTTTCGAAGGGTACTAAATGGGTTAAGGAAAGTTTTGTGTCATTCAATCGGAATTTAAACGACCTTTCCAAATATATATAATAAGCTATTTTTTTCTTATTTAAAGTCAAAATATCACATTTTTAAGGGAGTGTAAAGAATTTCTTGACAAACTGTATATCTCTTAAAAATTGTCTTAGTTAAAAAAAATATTTTAGTGAAATGTGTCTGAGTTTTGTTAGTGTAATCGCTGCAAATGCAAAACAATTATTATGTTAAAATGATGCCATTTATCGATAATTGGCAATTGGAGAACTAATAAGGGTGCAAGGTGGCAAATAAAGAGTTCCGCAGAATGTTATTTAATTGTGACTTATATGCGCAGATTATATATAAGATACTTGTATATATTTATATAATATGTAGTTGATATACCCAATATTAATTTATTACATGTTGCAAGGACAACAACAGCTATTGTCTGTGGCAATAATTGCGTATGGCGTTGCGATTGGACAATACTTGTAAATGCCACATGTGGCAGACTTAAGTATGTATGTACAAACATATACATATACATATAGTTAAATATACATATGTATACAATCTGGATCATTTTAAATAAACGGCGACTAGTTTTAGGGCGACCAACGGCAGCAATCCAACAACTTGCCACAGACGAATACGAATACGAATACGAATACGAATACACTCATAGTCAGAGGCGCCCGCGGCGCATTCATTAGCGCATGTGAATGAATGTGAGTGTAAATGTGCATGTGAATATGGATGTGAATGTGGATTTGGATGCGGATTTGGCCTCGTTCTCGCTTCGTTGTTTCGCTTAATATCTATACACACTTCAGCCCCTCCTCTCCCTCCCCCCTGAATTTCTCTTCCCTCCTTACCCCTCAGAGTCCCCTTTTTGCGCTCCACCAAAAAACGAAAACATTACGCTGTACAAGTTTTGGTTCGGCAATTTATGGTTAGAAATTTTGCATATGGGCCGCCTCATCCTGAAATCATCCCCTCCCCCCCTCTACCCCTCCCACGATTGAGTATCCTGAAAATTTTTGGTGGCTCTCAAGTGCGTTTCTGGTCTGGCATACATACATATATAGTGAGCATATCAGGCAGCAGGAGTCGACAGGAGGCAACAGGAGCTGGAGCATCGCTAATGCCGCTTTTAATTGGCGCACACAAACAGTGGCCGTGTGGGTGGCGGGGGGAGGTTGGAAGGAGGCGCAGGGGGTATGACAAGTGCACTGGAGGCGGGGCATGTGTGTGTGTGTGTGTGTGGTAATTTAACTGTTAGCTGCGTCGCTGGCGACCAAAGTTTATGGCTAAGTACGAATACGAGCACGAATATAGAACTGGCAAAGTCCTGTCATAGCTATAGACAAAGGGGCGAGCACGAGGTGGATGAGAAGTGGAAGAAGGGGGGTGTACAAGGGGCTGAGTGGGTATCGAAGTAAAGGAGTAAAGGAGCATTGGAGTATATAGCCGTGGCATGTGCACACATTGCTTAGGACGTTGTTGTTGTCGTCCTCATCGTCCTCATCGTCGTCATCGTCATCGTCGTAGCTCCTCCTAATTGCAAAGCCGCAGCCCGTTCGCCTGCTCGCAATTGTGGCCAACAGACTTTGCAGGCATGTGTGTAATGGTGGGTGGAGAGGGGGTTAAGGGACGAGCCGGGAGCAGGGAGTGGCATCGTCTGTCGTGTGTGTTCAATAATGCGAACTTCTTGGTTTAGCATCAACCACACGAGAAACAAAGGGTGTGGCCATTAAAATAGTGAAATTAGTGCATTTGGTTTATTGTATGCATTTATCGATTAATACGTAATTTTAGAATTGTTCACAAAATGTCCTAAAAGATTAATGAGATAAAATTTGGCTACGATGAAATACATATGCATTTTACAAAAAAATTAAAGAGATTGATCAACTGATCAGTTGCGGTAGCATATTATTTTTTTGATTTATCGATATATTTGAGATTGGTTAAGAAATGCCGAAAGATCAATGAGATAAGAGTTGATAAGACTCATTTCTGTATTTTATACATAGAGCACATTTATCGATTGGTCATTGCAATGTTTTCTTATGCTATCGATTAATCGATAAAATGTAAAGTTAGCTTAATAATTGAAAATAGCCTGTATAAATTAAATTTAGTTTTTTTTTCATACATATGTATATTTAATTTATTTATATATCTATATATATTTAAAGATATTAAGAAATGTTCCCAAAGATACAAGAGATAAGATTTGACTAAGGAGCACACTAATTGATTTTTATTTCCAATGTATATTTGTGCTTTCGATTAATCGAACATTTATCGGGTTAGCTCACCTAAAAATGTATATGGGCATTTCCATACTCGCGCACGGGACATTCGTACACATTCAAAGTAAAAAAACGGTAAAAAGGAAATGGTTTTTTTTTCTGATGAAGGGCTTTACATATAGCATTTGATTAGCTCTTTCATTGGTGCAAAGAGTGATTTTGGGTAATTTTTCATTTTAAAAATAATAGAAAAATTCAAGTGATTCGCACGGGACACAAAACGGAAGTGACTTGTGAGGTCAACCAATTTAAACGCCAATTTCAGCGAATCCAGAGGCAATATTTTAATGCAACTTATTTTTAACTCTTGTGCATTGATGCCTCTTAAAAATGGTAATGATTTTTTTCAAAGATGACTTGCACTTTTTTTTAAATTCAATTTGACGTAAATTTGCACGGGACATCGCGCACGGGACATTTTTTACCATCACTTTTTAATGTTCTTTCTGTCTCTCTATTTAAAAATTATATGTCCAAAACAGCCCGAAAAACTTATTTAAATTAAATTTTCAATATATTTCTTTGAATTAAAATGGTTTATGTTACAATTTTACTGTCCTACTAAGTGTAATCGTTAAAATACAAACGGTCCATTTTGGAAGTCAATTTTTAAGAAAATTTACATAAATATGAAAAAATGAATTTATTCCAATGTAGAATCTATATGTTCATCCTATTGAATTTTTTCCAGTGTATATTGCTTAAATAAATAACTTAAATACATTTCTGAAAGAAAATTTCAAAAGATGTGAATTTTTGATCAACTTTACGTTTTTGGCCGCGGTGGACCTTTCTGTGGAAATGCCCATATACATATGTGTGTTTGTAAATATAATTTATCATAAAATGAGCTTCGTGCAAAAGCCGAGAGCAATACCTTACGCATTGATAACGCATGACAATTAATAAAAAGTTTATCGATCTTTTGGTAATTTTCTAAATGTGAATAATATATATAGTAAAAACAGCTTCGCAGATAACATCCGATTATGCATAAGTCGGTACTCTAATTATTTATTGTTTTTAATAGAAAAATGAGCCTAATGAACAATTTCTCTGTAATTCGATAGTCGATAGCTTGCAAAGTCGATAACATGCCCGTAAAAGATGTCTGTCACATCTAAAGAATATCTTTCTCACTCATACTTTTCACAATTCAATTGCTATAAAAGACCTTAAATAAATTGTTTTCGTTTGCGCCCTAATAGAGATGTCAACTTTTAGCTGCGGTTTTGCGCTGCCGCTGATAACGATAACGATAACAGTGCAAAAATTGTCAATTGCCAATTGGCAGTTGAGCTGGTTGGTGTGAAATTGAAATTTCACAACGCTGACATTTATTGACAAAGCCTTGATTAATGATAAGAATCTTTTCGGGAGCATCCTTAGCCAAGCAACAAAAGGATGCGCTCGCACATGACTGAGTGTGCATGCGAGTGAGTGTGTGTGTGTGTGTGAGTGTGAGTGTGAGTGTTAGTGTCTGCTCGTATTAAAATGAGCACTTGGAAAAGATGCCGAAAAAAAGGAGAGAAAATTTTAAAAAGGAGTAGCTCGTTAGAATTTTGACATAAATCAAATAGCAGCATGCTCATCCATCCATCCATCCAGTTAGCCAAGGGAAGCACCATCCCACCCAAGTCATACACACACATATCCTGTCGCATATCCTGCCCATTCACCCGTTCGCATTCAAATGCGTGCGAGTACTCGTATTCGTATTCGTATTCGCAATTCACATTCAAATGCGCGTGTGCAGCATTATGGAAGGAACCGCGAAATATCTATTGACAGTTGGGTGTCATGTTTATCCGAGGTTGTTATCCCATTTTGGCAACATTGCGATTTATGGATTCATTCCTATAACGTTGAACGGGCGGTCCGCAGCCCAACAAAAAGTAAAAAAAAAAGATACATCCATTGATAGATACATAGATAGATAGACATTGAATAGATACAATGCGCATTTTGCATTTCGACGTTTTTTGTTTTATGAGATTTGTGTGTCAAATTTCCATTAGGCATTTCACATTTACCATTTACCCCTTTTGCCTGTTCCCTGTTCCCATCTACCCCTGCCCCTGCCCCTGCCCCTTGCCCTTTTCCAATTTCTCTGCCAGGACATGCAAATGTCAGTAGCGCTGATTGCACGAAGGGTTAACGGCAGGGTAACACAATCTCTTCTCTCCTGCTATTTTTTATTTTTTTTTGCCTATTCCTGGCTGTTGCAATTTTTTTTTTATGTACTTCTACGGTGCTTTTTTGCACCCCAACCCCTTGCCGAATTTCTGTGGGATGGGGAGTAAAATTTGTGTGTTTGATAATTTATTATTTTGTAAGCATTGAAATGTGATTTTTTGTATTTCAATGCCAATGCGTTGTTTAAATCGAACAATGAAAGTTGATTTACATACCGAAACGACTGACAGAATGTTCCTCTTCGTTCTTCTATTTCCAGTTGCTGTTGTTGTTGGTGGTTCCAGTTGTTGTTGCTGTTGTTGTTGTTACCCTTTCTCGCAGACTGCGGTAAATTGGGCACCCCCATGGACTCGGTCGCATCAGGACATCAGGACAGGACGTGCCGCTGTGTGGTGTTTTTTACGGTCATGTCGTGGCACAGAAAGGGCCAAGAGGCCACTGTGTTAGGAGCAGGGACAGTAGCAGGAGCAAGGGGCAGGGGGCAGGGGTTATCGACTTGCCACAGCCAATATTTATTGGCACATTTCACAGATTCTACATAAAAATGTCAGCCCAGAAGAGCGAAAGAGCAAATCAATGCGATTTTTATGCGTCACCATTCGCACTTGATTAGAATTATTGATTGCGTATCGAAATTGGCAGCTATCTATTCACAGTCCCATTCATATTCACACTCGCATTCGTATTTGCCACTGCAGCTGTATCTCTAACTCTATAGCATCTCTCTATACATGTACCTATACATGCATATTGTGGCAGTTGTTACCAAGTGAGGCTGGTAAATTTGAATTTGTTGCATCTTTTCACACCACATTCAACTGATTTATGTCGAAGTGGAAATAACCAAATTTTGAGGGCTATTCTCGGAATGTTCTCGCATTTTTTTAATACTTTCTATTTCTTTTAAAAGCTGAACAGTTTTCTTACATTTATTTTTACACATGTTCATTTACATTTGTTAATTTCCTTTGTTGGCCAAGACAAATAAGCTCGATGTAATAAATATCTACAATTTATTTCAAGGCTCACATTTTTTTTTAATATTTTTAATTACATTGATTATGAAACAGTGAATAAGATAATAATAAAATTGATTTCTTAACTAAGATTTGATTAAAATCTTTTAATGAAATAATCCAAATTTTCCCCAAAACTGTTGGGGATTTCTGCTTTGAAAAAAGACCCGAGTCATAATTAATGTGCTACTTGGATGTAATAAGAATAACAGATTACAATTTATTTCCTAACGTTTTTTTAAGATATTTTATATTAACTTAATTTTAAAAAAATGTAAAAAAAATTAAAATTATTTTCTTAAATTAGATTTCTTAAAAATTTTGAAATCTTTTAATGAAATAACCAAAATCTCTCAAAAATTGTTGGGAATTGCTGTTTTGGAAAATAGTCCGAGTCATTATTCATTTTGATCTCATAGGCAAAGATCTTAATTAGCTAATTATAGAACATAAACCGTGAGCTCTTAGGCAATTCGATTAGTAGGCGAAACAAGTCAAAGTTCGCAACAATATGAACGTAATACCCACAAATGGACCAAAGTATAACACTCTAAAAACAACAATAACAATGGCAACAACAACAACAACAACAATAACAACAAGAGCAACCCAAAATGATAGTCCCCGTTTGTCAGTTGCATCCTCAGCGAAGAAACAATGATAAGAACCCTTCGACCCTAGATTGCACCCTAACACCCTTTCCCTGACTGACTGACTGACTGATGAGGTACTGTCTATGCATGTATCTGTGTATGTTTGTGTGTGTGTTGTTTGCATATGAATGTTGTCCCGTCGTTGTTGTAAGTATCTGTCGGATACAGCTCTCGAATTTTGATTGTGAATATGCGGATTAAGGTATTTGCGCACGTATAATTAATTGAACTGCACGGCGCTACCGTTCTACGTGTCTGCCCAAAAAAGGTTGCCCTTCTGTCTCCCTTCTCCTTCCTGCTGTCTGTGTCTGCGTCTCTGTATTTGTATCTGTACTGCGGTTTTGTCCTGCACTGCGGGAGATGTGCATCAGTTTGGCAATCTCGAAATTTGCATTGGCAATGCAAATCTGCCCAACTGAGCGTTAAGAATGCGACACTATGGATTATTGGCTAGTCGGTAGCACAGCCTCAAATCGTCTCTGATTGATGCCGAATCAGCAAGGGAATAATTTAGAGAAAGCTTTAAATCTTATTACGAAAAAAATCACAAGCTCTAGAGTGTTATTATTATTTTTTTTTTGAAGGTTTGTAAAATAACAATTAAAGTAACATTTACTCTAAATATTTAAATTATTTACAACATCTAAAAAGTTAGATAACCGATTTCTATTGTAAAAATGTTTTGAAGATTTTAGAAATATAATTTTGTGGGATATCTTCCCCTTTGATATAATTATTGAAACCGATATTCTTTAGCTAGAGAGAAGCATAGTCCTCGGAACTCGATAATGAACATAAATAAAAATGGTTAAAATCTTAACATATCATACTCCGCTGTTTGGAGAGTTTGAAGAGATTGGTTATATTATTATTATATTTTATTATTTTATTTATTTTGTATTTATTTTAGTACTGCCTATATCTTTTGATAGACTTATACTTTTTATATGTCTACTTGTTCAAGTGTAAAATTTGAAAAATCTATTGATTTCCGAAGCGTGACACATGATCAATAGGCAAACTACGAGTTCAGGACTGAAATTGCATTCGCTGCTGTTTCTGTTTTTGTTTCTGCTATGGGAACAACTCTTCAGTCACGTTGAGATTTATTGCCTTTAACATTTGGTGAGCTAACAAGTTAAAAAAAGTGAAACAAAAACAAAAACAAGTAAAAGACGATGACGAGGGCAGGGGAAAAGTCGGAAAATAGAAAGGAAAGGCAGGCTGAGGGAAGGAAGGGGTGGATGATGTGCGCATACAAAGGAGTGCATAAATGCTAACGAACTAACTAACTCAGGTAACTCTTACTACAAGTGTGTGTGCGTGTGTGGCTGTGTGTGGCTGTGTGTGTGTGTGTGTGTGTGTGTGTGTGTGTGTGTGTGTGTGTGTGTGTGTGTGTCGTTGCATATAAACGTCGTCCTCAATCACATGTCATGGCACACGCTTTGCGGTGTTTCATTTTTGTGCGGTTTGCTTCTCTTTTGGGGCCAGTCACATGCAAATACATGTGAAGTGGAGCCATGTACTTAATGCAAACACACACACATAGACACACACACACAAACACACACATTCACATGCTGTGAATAGTATTGCTCTTTTGTCCTAGTTGGATCCTTGCTTACCGCAGCACAGACAGTGTGCTCCCCAACAGTAGAAGGCAGCGAGGGGGTGGTGAATGGAAGAGAAGAGAAGTGAAGAGAGGGCAAGGGGGAGGGAGGGCGGGGGGTGTGGTACACTGAGAATTGCTGTCGCTGGCACTCAGGCAGCCCAAAGCCCAGACGACGCCACCTGGACAGAAGAAGAGGCAGCCTTTTGCTTGCCATCATCGGGCAGACACAGAGTGAGAGGAGCCTGAGGAGGGCAAGCAAAAGAGACAGCAACTCCAAGAGATACAGACAGACAGAGGGAGGGAGGAAGCGAGCTAGAGAGAAAGAGAGAGCGTGAAAGAGAGAGAGAGGGAGAGAGTTGGAGCATGGGCAAATTGTGACGTTGGGCGTTTGTTCGGCCAAGCGATATTCCAGCTTAGTGATGTTAAGCCAAATAATGGATCAAGTTTAAAATCGAAATGTTACGCTCGTCAATGAATGTATCGAATTATAGATATATCGACAATAATACCGATATATCGAGTTTTCACAAAAGATATTGTATAGAGAAAACATTTTTCAGAAAACCAAAATACACGTTTTCTTTAAAAAATTATCATAGTTTTAATGTTTGTTTATTTTTTTAATTAGATTTCATTGAAAAATTCTTAAAAATATTTAGTAATAAAAATGATAAATATTGTGATGCAAATCCAATTTATGGATTGAACTTTAGATATAAATTTTAAAGTCGCTTATAAATTATCGAGCTAACGTTTTTGGAAATTGTCGTCCAAAAATTGAGTTGTCGATGTACCGTCAAAAAATTATCGACGATGTCGATTTTCCAATGTTTTTTTTAACATCACTATTCCAGCTGTCCCACAGTCCCAATACACATCCCCAACACACACACACAAACATACACATGGGGACAACTTTTGAGTGCCAGACAGCGCAACAAAGCAGCGGGCACAGAGGGGGAGGCGGAGGGGGTAGCAAATTGAGTGGGCGAGGAATTAAAATTTCAACATGACTGCTGCCATTGCCGCCAACATGGCGCTCGCTGGGCGATGGCCACACACACACACACACACACACACACACACACATGATACTCATATGTGTGTATGTATATATATATGTGAGTGTGTGCGTGTGTGTGTTTGAGCTCTTATATGGCAGTAGCATGGACGTTGCCTTTTGGTTAGGTGGGTGGCGGGTGGTTGGACGTTGGGTCGGCTTGCGGGTGGGTTTTGGCATTTGCTGTCACAGACACACACACACACATATGGGGATTATGTGCGTGTGTGTGTGTGTGTATTTGAATGGGTCTACTTTCACAGTAAGTATCCAGTGAAGCGTTAGGACGCTGGCTGCTCGGCAGCCATGATGTCTTTTGTGGCCATCAGCAATGCTCTCGTCCTCGTCCTCTTACTCTTTGGGGATGTTGCCATATGTGTGTGTGTTTGTGTGGGTGTGTAACATCCCCCCCTCCCACCACACTCCTTGGGGAGCCCCTGTTGCTGATGCTGCTCATGATGGGCAATGTCGATAGTCGAATGTGTGTGTGTTTGCTCCCTTTTTGGGCATGTGTGTGATGTGTGTTGTGTTGTGATGGAAATGAAGATGGAGCTGCCTTTTTAGGGGTTGGAGTTGCCATCACAGAGAGGGTAGTGTGGTTGGTGGTCCTGACTGCTAACTGCTGACTGCTGGCTGGTGGTGTCTGTTTTTCGGTGGGGACTTTCTTCAACCTCGATATGCCAAAAATTTAACTTGAAATTGATTGCATTTCTCTCTTGTAGCGGCTGTTGCTGCTACTCGTACAGTTCAGTTCATTTTATTTATTACCGCCGGGCACTTGCAGCACATTTTCCAAATGCCACACAGTTGCGTTTGCTTCCACAAGCAGCTTTACCAAACTATTCGCACGCTTTGTGTTGGATCAAACACATTCCAAGTGCTCAAATATTTTCGGATTAACTGAAACATGAATTTGACACACGGTAGGGAAAACTTTCCCTGCTTTGGAAAACTATTTCACAGAAAATTTTGTTGGTTTTCTGACAATAGACTGCGAATTCTAAGGGGCAAAATTAGAAGTATTTATAAAGTTTTAAGAGTCAGATAGATGATAGATTCAATTAACTAGAAGACTTAATTTATGCTCTAGAGAGTTAAATATTCTAATAGATGATCGGTTGTTTTTTTTTTTTATTATAATCCTGAGATATATTTATATAACATCGTCAGTGTGACTAGTGCACTAATTAAAAAGTATTCCTAAAATAAAAAAATAAAAAAAAGAGTTTGTTTTTAAAACTAGTGAACATCAGAAGATCTTTAACAGCTTTTTCAATTTTGTAAAAAGTTGTCGAATTTGTCTACTATTTTTGTTATTTATTTTAAATTAATTTTATTTTCATGGAATGCTATAAGGAGTCAAAAGTTACTGAGAATCAAACCTAATAAATTGAATAATAATTTATGTTGCCCTTTATATAATTTTACTAAGTTTTAAATAATTATAATTGCACTACGGATTCGATAATCTGCAGTGCTGAGTCCATTTTTCTGTCTTTAATCTATCAGAACCCGAACCAAAGACATTCTCCTAACCTGCTTTTTGACTAATGTGCCATGTCGTGTCGTGGAGCATTGGCAACTTTTTCACCTTGCCAGCTTTCATGTCCTTATCGGAGCGCTCCTTAATCCAAGCTTTCAAATCAAATGGAGGAGGACACTCGCTAGCTTGTGTTGAGGGAAGACGAAGCATATAAAAAAGGGAAAGGGGAATGGGAAGTTGGGGTTGTCAGCCACATGCCTCTTGCTTTTTGCCAGATTTAGTTGCACGTGCGGATGAGGACAAGGAGGAGGACGAGGATGATGATGAGGTTGGTGATGAGATTCTCCTAGCCCAATGGTAGTCCAGGTGATTATGCCCTTGAGCCGGCAGTAAATGCTAGGAGATCAAGTTGGTAACACTTACGCAAAATACATTTTATTATTTTATTTCTATCATAATTGAGAATTGTAAATAATTCGTAAATGAAATACATGAAATTTCATATTATTTTGTACATATATTTATGTATTTGCTTTCATTAATTGCTCCACGAATCTCTTACGACCCAAAAGCAACGCAAAAGATATTCTAGGTATTCCTGAAAACAGCTTTCGCTTTTTTCAAATGTCAAAATATTTGCTCAGAGATTTGTTAACATGGAAAATGTATTAAAGTAAATTAAAATCATTTTAAAATTAAGTTAAAAGGCAAAACATTTTTTGTATTTATTGCAATTAATGTATAAAATATATCAATATTATAATATATAATATAATTAACAGTAATTGATTTATGTAAGTTCCCAAGTACTATACGTTAATAAATAAATAAATAAATATACGATAATAGATAATAAAACCACTATGTATAAATATATTTCCGATCTTAACACTAATTTAAAAATTTTGAAATATCGCAAAAGTGTTTTTTAATAGAGGTTTTTATTTTGAATATTGGATATAAAATTAAAATATTATAATAGTTCAAAAAGAGGTTGGAATAATCAAATTTCATTCATTTTTCAAATCTAAACTCAATTTGCATTTAAGAGTATTTTCATTATCTAAAGTTAGTGGTAAGTGTATTTAAAAATCGCCATGGTTCTTATGTATTTGCAATGTGTTTTAGCCCCTATGGTTGTTTCTGTTGTTTGGGTTCGGTGGTTGCCAAGCTGAAAGTAAAAACACATCAATTGGCATGTGCATGGATGGAAATGACACCAGAGAATTGTGCAAAAATGTTATCTTTGGCTTCCGCACCAAGTCCTTTGGATTTACAGCGTCCCTCCCCCTTCCCCTCAACCCACTTCCACCCATTCCCATTCCACGTTTGGTCTTGCCAAGCGTAACGGTAACAGCAAAAGCATCAACAACAACAAAAACATTGGCAAAAAAACGGAGCCCATTTTAAATAACGGGCAAAGAGGGTGTGCAAAATGGGCCGTGGACCGTCGCCCTTTTTAGCCCCTGTTCCTCCCGTCTCTCTCTCGCCCCCAGCTCCACTAACACAATGCAAAATTGCCATAAGATAACTCGAAAGGCGGCGCACACACCAATACACACACACACACACACATATATATATACATATATATATTACACACACACACATACACAGCATATAGAAAATTGGCAGTTGGATAAGCGAAAAAACCAATTCACGAATATTTTGCATATATAATATATTCAAAATTTACTGGGGCGCTGCCCAGGCAACAGACCAAACCCCACCCCACACAAACTGGCAAACACCCAACCACCCATGCCATTTAACCAACCACCCAACCACCCATTCACCCACTTACTAGGCGGGCATGTTGTGCCACACGCGTTAAAGGTAAACATCCTTTCAAATGCCAAACATCGGAGGACGTAGGTCAAATGGCGCTGTGAACGCTTTAGGCAATTGACAGGAGAGGAAAAGGGGAGAGTGGGCGAGGAGGAGGTGGTGCAGGAGAGGAGGTAGCTGATGTGTACAGAATGATGTGTATAGATCGATACATGTGCAAAATTTTTTATGTGGCACTGCCAATTTTAGGTTTATAGAAATTACTCGTCGGTTTTAAGCAAACGAATCAAAGTTTATGAACTTCAGTTTTGTTCAGATATATAAAGATTGGAACATTTCGCTTCGTATCTATGAGTAAGCTCCAGAGAAAGAAAAAACAATACAAAACAGGCGCTGGAATTTATTACATATTAATTTAAGATTATTTTGAAAAGCAATTCATCTGTTTTTCGAAATTGCGTTTTTTTTTTTAGGATTTTCAGTATAAATTATGAAACTGTCAATTGGAAGAAGCCCCAATCTCACGTCTCTAAGTACTTTTTACATTAAGTAAATGTGCATTATTTCAGAATGCACAAAAAGTATAAAAAGCCAAAATAAATTACATTAATTAAAAAAAAATATTCTGAAAATATAAAAGTAATTTGATTAAATTGTTTGATTAATATGCTATTAGGGATAATAAATATAAGAGTCTATTCAATACATCTATATAATAAATCATTAATTCTAAATCAATTAGAACTGGAATTTTGAATTAATCAATCATTCTATTCTAAAACAATAACAATTTGAATTCTGAAAACAGCATCTATGAAATAAACTCGTTTTATATTAAACGGAACTATTTTAATACCGAATACTTTTTAATTTAATTAATATTTATAACTGCTTATGATTTAATCATATATTTTAAAAATAAAGAAATCTTGGAACAAACAATTGCATAGCTTTATAGAGTGTCTATCGTCTGTCAATTGAAAGCGCCATCTGTTGTGCACAAGGTAAGTTAAAAAAACTGTGAATGTGGGAGAACGATAGAGAAAGTAGCTGGGGAAATCCTCCCACTTTCCACACAGTAAAGCCTCGATTCTCCGCGATTTTATTCTGGCATTCTTTTTTTTTTATCTATTATGTATTTGTTGTCGTTGTCGTTGGTGTTGAAGTTGATGGTGTTGTTGTTGTCGCTGTTTTCGTTTTCATTGTTGCTGCTGCTGCTGTTGTTGTTGTTGTTGTTATTTTTTGCACGCTGCCGCGAAATTCGCTTATGATAAAAAATGTTTATATCCTTGGCGGCAGGCAGCGGGGCATCAGTAAACATGACAGTTGATGTGGCAATGGGGTGTGTGTGTGTGTTAAATGTCTGATAGCGAAAATAAAAGTAACACACATTGCCACACACACACACACACAACACTCAGGGACATAAGCAAATGTGCCACACTTGCCGTTGGCCGAGTTTGTTGTTGTTGTTGTTGGTGTTTTCCTTTCCACATTTGGTTGCCGGGGCTCAGCGGAAAATAAAAAATGATGATCCACTCGCACCCCACTCGCAGGTCCCTTCCAACCATCATCATGTGTAACGCGCCGTTGCGTGCATCCTCCCAAAACGACCCCCAACTCCAACTCCCAACTCCAACTCCCAACTCTTAGCCCATCTGCAAGCCCAGCTCTATCACGTTATTACCCTGCCCAGGACAACGCTCCTCGGCTGCCTTTGCCGTTTATCCTGGGCCCTGTGGTGCTCGCTCTGGTCGCGGTCCTGCCATGAATTCATCGAATAACCGTAGGCTTTTTACCATTTTTTGTTGTTGTTGTAAAACGGCAGCGGAAGTCTTTGCCAGGGCCACGTCTGATGAACAGTGGCGTCCTTAACTGTGTGTCTGTGTGTGTGTGTGTGTGTGTGTGTTTGTGTGTGCCGACGATTCTTGGTAAGCAAGTGAAGTGTAAAGAGCTCTTTCCTTTATTGGTTTTGTATTTTATTATCACATTTCGTTTATTCCTTCGCTTTACTCTATGTAACTGCCTGGCCCTGTGTGCATGTGTGTGTGTGCATGTGTGTGTGTGGGGTCCATCTATATACTTACATGCTTACATACATATACACAGATACATATACATAGATACTCACACACACACGTATATTTTAGTAGAACTGGCATTTTTGATGGCATCCTTGGAGCGCCCTAGACTTTGATGACACTTTTGTCAACCCACCGCCCTCCCCCCACAATCTCCCTCCTTCCCCTCACGCTCTCCTTCCCCCGTTTACGGGCCATATGGGACTTTGATATGACAACGCAAATATCCGTTATGGGCCGACAGGCACGCACCATCGCGAATCCCATCGCAGGACGAAACGGGACAAAGATTGTCATGAGTTTGGGCTTATAGATGGATGGTTAGGATGGTGGGTGGCTGGAGTGGTTGCCGAGTTACTTGAATGCTTCTTCTCTGTTGCCATGTAACGTCCGCTTCACATGCCACGTACATCTTTCAAATGATTTTTCGAATACAGCGAACAAAAAAAAAAAAAAAACAACTTTGTCTCACTTCCTGACGAATCCCTTTTCCCACTTTCTCTTCCCCAGAAGGAATTCATGTGAATTCACTTAGTTATACAAAAGTTCTAAGTACGTCTTGCCTTATATAATTGGACATTTTAAGCTATTAAGTTAAGGATATGTGGTTCCAAGAAGTTTACTCCTTGTCCTTATTCTTAGGTGGAATCAATGTGATGGGCCAAGAGTTTAACAGGAAAAATACATTTCGAGTTAGATTTCAAGTATAGATAGATTGTCTAATTTCTAAATTGAGCATAAAGTTTTTGTGTTTCCCCCTAGAGCTGTTAAGAAGATAGAAATGTGTTGAAGGTCGAGGTAATGGAAATGGAGTTTAATATTATTATTTAAATTGGTGGATTTTGGCGACCTTTCCAATTATTTAAATTTGTTTGGTCGGCTCGAGGTCAAAATATTATTATTAATCGTATTATATAAAAATGCGTTTCTGGTGAATGAAAGTGATATAGGTGGATGGATTTTCGAAATAATCCAAAACTACACTCATGGAAAACTTTACGCTAAAGCGGGATAAATTGTCTTAGAAAAGCCTCAGTCTCCATAGTTTTATTTTAAAAACTTCGGAGTTTTCGAGAAATCTCAAGATCAACAGATAAACATAAATAAGTAAGTATTTAGATTTGAATTTGAAAAGCATAACTTTCTTTTAAACAATGACAGTAATCGAGGCAAATTTCGTATGTTTCATAAAAATAATAATAATGACAGCAGATTTATAAAATGTACACTTCTGGAAAATATGCGGGAAATTAAAAAAAACTGAATATCGTTTGATTGAAGAGTTAGATAGTTTTCCGAAATAAACAACGAAAATAATTAAAGCACGCATAAATATGATAATATTTTTGATTCCCAGAGCGAATCTGCTGTGAAAGACATTCATAATCATTGAAATATCCTGCACAGATATTTTGTAAAATACCTTTGGGTGTCGTTCTGAAAAAAGAAAATAATGAATGCATATATGAGTACGTGCCTCGCTTATGGCAATACCAACAGATATATCCGCCTTCCTCTAGACAATTGGGAGGACAAATGCAATTCAGCATTTTGGGCGTTTTTAATTACTCAATTTAGAAACGCAGTCGAGAGCAAGAAATCCCCAAAGTAGTAGTAGGAAGAAAATATCTAACTCCCAACATCAAAACCAAGTCATCCAAAATACTTGAACATATGTAATAGGTAAATACTATTGCATATATACACACATACATATTTAAAATGTGGTGGCAGAGAAAATGGGGAGAGGGACTTTCTCTAGTTAAATGACTTGTGGATGCTTCTTCTTCTCGTTCGTTGTGTGTGTGTGTGTGTGTGTGTGTGTGTGTGTCTGTTTGTGTCAGTTTAATTTACACATATGGCTCAAGAAGTTGCCACGAAATTGTTTGGCCCACAGCATGGCAACAACTATTGTACATTTGCCACTCCCTAGCACACACTCTTACATACATACACACACAAACCCACTGGCTCACACACACTGTCACACACTCGCACAACGGGCAACGAAATTAAAACAAATCCTTTCGTTCCATATTAATGGTCGCCATCTTTGCAGCAAATGACATTCGAAAACATTTATTGCGCAACACACACACACACATCTATATATACACATGTGTGTGTGCATATAGAACTCGGGCTGAGCTCGTCTCACATGTGACCAACCCAACGAGTCGCCCAACCCCCCCAGGAACCATTCCATCCATCCACCCACCCATCAAGATGAGGACAACAGACCAAAAAGAGCCCGGCAAAATGCTGACAACCCCTTCCAATTCCCAGCGCCATTACACAACACACACATGAGCTCGTGTGTGTACGAGTGTGTGTATGTGTGGGTGTTCATTTGGTATGTAGTGAACCCTACAGGACACATTCCTCACCGTCAAAAAAGGGGTGAGCTTCGGGTTTATTTTCCTCTTTCCTCCCCCGTCAATTTCGCACACAGAACAAAGGCAAACACATATGAGCTTCGACTTGCGAGTGTGCTTATGTCTGTGTGTGTGTGTGTGACGACCATGTACAGTTATTTCACTTTACATTATTTACCATTTCACCAAACGACTATACTACCTCCGTATTTCCCCCACCATCTAACACCACCTCCTTTATCCTCCATGCGCAAACCTCACACCCATTTGACGCTGCTGCGTAAAACTTTCATTTAGTTTTCTAATTACTTTTTTAATCAAGAAACCAAAATTTCTGACATTCCCCACCTTCTTGATATGTGCATAAGAAAGGCCCCTATTGAAACATGTCTGAATAGATCTCTCGACTGCTATCAATTTGTTAAGCTCTTACCCAAGACTTTTGAAAGATTAACAGAAACTTTTACAACTTGATTCTTATTAATTGTCTCTGTTGTTATGCAAATGAAACTATAATAATATACATATATGTATTTGATATCAAATGAAATCAGACCCGAATTTATAAAGAGCACATAAATCTATTATTATAATAGTTATATGATAATCATTTGATCTTATCAATAATATATATTCTAAAAGATTATATTTCCATTTATAAAAACTACCTGCATCTTGAATATTATTATTTGATAATTTCGTTTAATATAGATTAGTAATGTAAATCCAAATAAAATAGAATCCAGCATAAAATAGAATTGTAAAAATCTTCAAAAGGTAAATCGATTCGCCGATCAATCGGCCATTAATAGTTATACATAGTATATGTATCGAGTTTTCCCCAATTAATTTTAATTTAATTAGAAAACTTAGTTGTAGTTAAAAACAAAAACATGCGAACTTTTGACATTTTGAAGAATTTGAAAATATGTCAAAGGGTAGTTGAGAAAGAGGTGGACAGTGCTGGAATAATGGACTTTTATAAATGAATCAATATTTTGATGCAGAAACAATTTATAGGTCAAGTCAATAGTTCAATAGTTTAAAAATTTTGAAAATACAATTTGTACGCAGAATAAAATTCAATGTCGAATTAAGTGAAAATTGACATTCCGCAATTAAGTTTTAACAATATATAACAGTTTGAATTTTTTTAAAAAGTTATTCTTCAAATAAAATTCGATGAACAAACTGCAGTGAATAATCAAGTTTTATTAACTAGAAATCGCTTCCTCGGTAGTCGAATATTTCATTTTTTTTCTTTGTTTCCCTGTTCATCAATAATTTTCAAATTTTTGTTCTCATTTATTGATAGAATTGCTTGCGATGTGTAATTAATTAATTCTTACTCATTTCAAATAATTCATACTTATTTTGTTCTATCATGTACTGAAAATAATATTACTTTTTTCTTGTTTTGTTAATTATTTATTTTTGGATGCTCTTTAATCGCAATTAAACTTGTATCTAATTTTAGTTGGTTAAATTTCTATAATTTGCCCAATTTTTACTATTTGCTATGATTTTTATTCAAAATATTTTCTTATTTTTTATAATCTGTAAGCGCCAATTCAAAGTTCAATCAAATATCTTTGTGAGTGTCCGTGCAGGGTCCAGTTGTTGCATTCGCCAGGGGGCATGAGGGGGTGTCAGCCATTTTGAAAAAGCATTTAACCAACGTAGGTGTGTGTGTGTGCATGTGTTGCTGTTGTGTTTGTATTTGTGTGCCGTCGCTGGTTTCTATCCAGTGCTGGTCTATTCCTGTGCCGCGTCTGGCTTGTAACCAACTTCTACCCCCGCTGCTTTGGCCAACTGTCAATGTCGCGTCTGGCCAACCCCCTTTTTGGAGCCAGTCTCCCCTCGCCGCCTTCCCCTTCACCTGCTTAGTCTCGGGCAGTTCAATTCCCTGGTCGGCTGTCAGTCAACGGGCGGCTGCCCCGTGGCCAAGACGGAAACGGCGACGCAGTTGTAGACAGAGACGTGAAGCGGAGGGGTGTTGGGTGTTGGGAGAGTGGGGCATGCTTCTGGCCAAGTTTCGCATTCGATTCGTCGTTGGCGTAGACGTTGATAGTTATTGAGTTGCCCGAGGTACGGCGGCTAAGTATTTCCAATTTCGACCGCTGTCCTCAGAGACAGAACTGTGGGAGAGGGGGGAAACAAGGGAGGGGGGGGGGGGTTCAGGGAGTGACATAAAGGCAGCTGGGCAATGTAATGTCAATTTGTTTAAAATTGAAATGATTCAAGGGCAAATTTGAGTGTCGAGTGGCGAGTGGCGTTTTCTGCATTTATTTCTGGGCAGTTCCAAGGCCTTTACACGAAAAAAAATATAATCATATAATCTGTATCATGTATTTTTTAAGTTTGTATTCAGGATATTATTATCAAACTAGCGTTATGTGCGAATATAATAACAACAACCTAGTAATAAAAAGTCAAAGGAGCCGAAAACATTTGATTTCCCTCAGCAAATAAAAAAGAACCAAAATAAAACTAAAAAAGGGAAAAGATCAATTTTAAGTTCATATATGTAAGTACTCTAGTATGTATGGTAACTAAAATCGTATATATAATAATTCATCAGAAAATGGAAAAAACTTAGTTATTTTAAGCACAGTTTATACAATAAGATAACTTGTCTTTTGAGACAAACAAATGGAAATAACAATAAGCTTAAAGTTTTATATTTTTCTGTTAAATGGAGTAGCTAGTAAATTTTCGTACTCGATTTTACAAATACCGAGATTACCGAACTGTTGACATCGATGATTTTATTCCGGAATCCCGGGATATTTTTTTCTGTGTAGGGGAGACAAACGCAGGCGTCACTGGCAACGACACGGCCAGAGCTCGAGCAGGACACGGCCTAGAGCAGGACCAGCACCAGGACCTGGTCTGGCTGTCTGTCCGACTGTCTGACTGTCTGACTGCCTGACAGGACCGTGTATTTATTGTTACCGCTTTCTGCGGTCGCGTCACAAACTCAACACGCAAAAGTTTTGCCTGTGTCTTGCTCGCAAGTGTTGGCGGACACGGGGCAGATAAGAAAGAGAGGGATGCTTAAAGGGGGAAAAGAGAGAGAGAAAGAGAGGGAGAGGGAGTGGGGAAGGAGGCGATGCTGCATTGAACGTGTCCGTGATCCGGGCCGCCTGACGTAAAATATTTATTACTTATCCCCAGCATTGGACGCTGGCAATGTCCATGACGTCGCTGTTGTTTTGTCCACGTCCACAGTAAGGGTAAAATATGAACTCACGCCCCTTTCACTGTCACCCCCCCCCCATCCCCACGCCATGTCCAGTGATTACTTCCCCTTTTTACAAGCAGCGAGTTGTTTATGTGTCTGGGATTCAGTGGCGAGGGGGGCACAAAGTCTGATTCAGCATTTTCCAACGTCCACCATTTTGTTTTGGGCTGACCACTGCGACGATTTGGGTTGCTACGAGATGGAGTGGGCGTTGAATGTAGTGGGATGGGAAGGAGGAAGAAAAGGTAAACTGCTGTTGGGTAATTATTGATTTCTTGTGGCACAAAGCACGAAAACCCGAATACCTTTAACATACAGTTGAAACTGTTGTTGTATAATTTATATTTTGCTAACGAATTTGGCCAAAATGCATGAGATTTGGGATTTGTCACTCTATTTTCATTACAATGAAAGCTTTGATTGGTTACATTTCCGTTCAGTTTTCATTTTCAATCATTTTCAGTTGATTAACAAATCAATGAAGAACTTTGAAACGAAGTGTGTTTAATTTTTTGAGTTGTGTTCATTGAGGGCCGTTTTCAATTAACATCTTAATTTTATATAAAATAAAGTTTCATATTTTGAGATTAATTTCCATACATTTGACGTAAAGTTTTTATTTGGGTTGGTCTTACTTTACAATACTGAAATTGTGTTGGTTATGTTACAATTTTTGAATGTACGGATTCCACACTTGCTAAATAAATGGACAATTTTTTATTGTTAAAAAAAAAACTTATTCTGTTTGTTTGATTAGATTTGTATTGAAAATACAAATATTGATATAATGAATAGATTTCATTGAATTTGTTGAAATTTTAAATAAAATTCCAATTGAATTCATACAGAATAATACGGAATATTGCAATTATCGATAGCTAATTGAATCTTCATTCGATAGAGACATTTTTTCAAGAGATTTATAATGTCAAATGATTTTTCGACTTTGCTTAGGATATTTGATTGCAGACTGCAGAAAAATATAATTAAATTCAAGATTGTTTTTAATTTTTAAAAAATTATACTTGATCTAGTTTCCAAAATATATATATATATTTAATTAAATAATACGCAAATGTACGTGTGAGTTAAATTCCACGAGGTTTCTCAAATTGTGGACATTTTTGGCAAAATTAAATAGAAGGCAAGAAAGAAAACAGTCAGAGCTTGGAGAGAGACTGAAAGAGAGAGAGAGAGAGAGCGAGCGAGTGGGAGACTGGTAGGTGGAGAGGAGGAGATAGAGTTGGGGCTACGGCATCGGGACATGGCCAAAATGCGTCTGTGTGTCGCATTAAGCCCAAAGCGTGTGTTCAAAATAAACAAAATGAATGTTCAAATGTCGCGGGCAGACCACAAGCTGTCACAAGGCTCTTCTTTGCCACATGGCCGACACACACACACACACACACACTTACACACGCACACACTCACACAGATATTCATACATATGTAGAGCTGACAAAACTTTGCACACGCAGACAGACAGACACATGTGTGCTACAAATACGCACATATATATATGTATATAATATATACATATATGGTACATGCTTGCCCAACAACAACAACAATAACAAAGCTTTGACGCAAACTTCCAAAAGTAGAGAAGCAAAACGTAATGAAACGGCAGCCTGGGCAAAATGGATGTCAGCCAATGGCCAGGAGCGTGCAGCGGGGGAACGGGATTGGGTACACGGAAAATAAAATTCGGGATTCCGGGATGGAACCAATTTCAATCGGAGTCAATAAATTCTTAAGCCAAGTACGAAATACTTGATTCAAGAACAATTTATCAAATTTTTGAGTTTTATTAGTATTATTATTTTTACTCTCTATAAGAATTTCTTCCGTGAAATCAATTGTTTTAGGCCCTTTTGACTATTTACTTATTACTGAGTAGTTGTGATTTTATCCGCATATTGGGTTAGTTTAACAATAATTTCCTTAATACATAATCAAAAAATGCATGCTAACATCAAGAGTTTTTCACTTAAATAGTAGAATGATTTTTTCTGTGTAGAGGTAAGGGGTACAACGCTAGTGACTATGGCGAAAACCGTTTCTCTGGCAGCCAAGCACCCAGCTCTCCACCTCTTCACTCCTCCTCTTTCTCCTCTCTCCTGTTTCTCTTCTCTCTCCGCCTGTTACCGGCTCAAGCCTTTTGTTGTCTGTAGTAAAATTTTCCATGCTCTGGCGCTGCGAGCGACTCTGTGTGTGTGTGTGTGTGTGTGAGAGTTCCAAAGTTTAATTCAAATCACAAAAACACACACATGCAAATGAAAATTCGTGTGTGTGTGTGTGTGAAAAGTTTGAAATTCGTGCGGTGGCAAACCAACTGACGTACTCCATATGAAAATAAAGGTCTCAAATCCTTTTTGGAACCATGCCCCGCCTCCCGCCTCCCCCTTATCCTTACCTTTCTCTCTCTCTCACTGTCACTATCTCACTCTGACTCTTTCGTGTGCTATGTGAACACACGCACACACACACGCACTTGCATTTGCCTCTCATATAGAGTTTGCAAAAACTATTGAATATACAATAAATAAAAATAAAATTACAAATTAAAATAATTTTAAAAGATAGAATTATCTAACTTGCTTGTAAGTGCCACAGAACCTCGAGAGATTCAATTTTTTTTTTAGCATTTTCACCAACCTTTTCGAAGTAGCTAAGGGTTGACACCTTCTCAGATTAAATTACCCAAGGGTTTGTTTAGCAACTTTTTTAGGTTTTTCATTGCAGAACAACAAGTTTTTAATTTTTTCGTTATTTAATTCATATAATTCAATTCATTTATATAATAATTGACTTTGTGACTCATTAAATGAGTTTTTAATTAAATCCTGTTAACAATCTCTGACGAATCTCCAGGATGTGGACACTGAGAAAATGGGCTTTTACAAAATATTCAAAATGGAGCTATCAATTATCATAGACAAAAAATTAAATATATATACATATTTTATTTTTGACATGGCGTAACTTCTAAGGAACTTCAAAAACATTTTTGGATACAAATAACGATCATGGAACATTTGTTTGCATTAAAGAAAATAGTAATTAAATTTCTTAATCTGTTGAGTAGTATTACTTTATATTACCTATGTATGTGGTAATAAAAGTTATATGATGTGTTAAATTATTGTAGATGAATGTTAGATGATGTGTTAAAGGTAACAGCAAATGAAAAGAAGCATTCACATTCAGCGCACATTGTCAGTGAAATTTTTAGTGGTTGGGCTTGGATTGGTGTGGAATTGTCATGTGTGTGTCTGTGTATGTGTGTGTGTGTGTGTGTGTGTGTGTGTGTGTGTGTCTGTGTGTGGGGGAGAGGGGTGGCAACTCTGGTCGCCGTGGTCGTTAGGCAAACGACAAAGTCTTGGTCTTCGAGCAACGGTAACGGTAACGGTAACTATGTCGTACGAATTCCGCTCCGAATCCTTCGTTGTCCTGGCAGTTGAAGCTGCCGCGGGGCGTCAGCCTTTCACTAAAAACTTTGAGCCTGACATGTGTAGCCAGAGAGAGAGCTGAACCCATGCTTAATCCCTTTCCTATTCTCATTGCCATTCCTCTGCCCATTCCCATTCACATGCCCAATCCCAATCCCAATCCCGAACCCAAAACCAATCCCAAGCTCAAAACCCCCCAAAAAACTCTTTCCAGGCGTCACACACACGATGCTTGATGTTTGTGTATATACAGCTGCATATATATATGTATATGTGTGTGCGTGTGTGTGTGTGTGTGTGTGTGTGTGTGTGTGTGAGTGTGTGAGTACATGTGTATACATATTTATCGACTTTGTGAGCTCGTGAAAACATCAAGTGAACGGAAGCAAAGTGAAGAGAAAGTGGGGCGGGGGCAAGGCGGTGCGGAGTGGAGTAAAGTAAGCTGGAGTGGTGCAGAGTGGAGCCCCAACCAAGTGGTTTGAGTAGCAAGCAACGGACGACGACGACGGCAACGACGTCGACGACATCGAAAGGATGGAGGATGAGGAAAGGAGGCATCGAGGGAAGGGAGCCAAGAAAAGCTGCCTGGCGAATGGGCGAATGTTGTCGTCTATCAGTTGATGTTGTTGTTGTTGTGCCTACCAATGTGTTATGGAAAATGTTCCATTAGTACTGATGAGACGACAAGGACGAGTACGAGGACACGGCTGAGAGCCAAGACCGAGCAACGAACAACGAACAACGAACACCAAACACCGAAGACGAAAACTCAAGTCGGACGCTGCGAAGTTTTCGGTCGTTCCACCCACAAATTGAAATCCTCTCCTGCCGCAGTTGCTTTCTTTTTTTTTTACATCCCACTGCACTTACACATGGCAAATGCATTGGCAAGTGAATCCTCAAGTTGACTGAGTTGCCTTGATTTCGTTGTTCGTGAAATAATTGGACTTGGACTGCAAGACAATCTGTGGCTTAGACAAGTCCTTCTGACTTCAAGAGCTGGGCACCCTTTTTTAGGTGGCATATGATCGAAGTCTTGTTGAATTGTTTCAACTGTCATATTTATGATGTCAGTTGTTCAACACTCGTTTCCTATTTAAGTATATTTTGAACCCATATATCAACTTAAGATCAATGAGAACTCTGTTACATTCAAATCTATAACTGAAATCTAAGGTCTGCTTTAATAAATACTTTCAAGTATTCTTTGTGAAATCTTCATGCTAGTTTTGTCTCCGTTTGTACTATTTCAGTACGTATCTTAAGAATGCTTATCTTAAGAGTGGGTTCTAAGTTTATTTTTACCATTCTTGTTGTCCTCTTGCAGTAATTCCCTTCCTAATTCTGTCGTGCTTTGTCATTGTTTTCTATTAAAATACGCCTGACGATGGGGCCGATGGTTATGGATGGGTTGTGTGGGGTCCGGATGGGAAGGGAAGGAAAGGAGAGGAGTGGAGGGAATGTGTTGCCTGGCGATGCATATCCGTGATAAGCATTTCGAGAACTTAGTTTTTAGATGCCTTACACCCCCACCCGCTATCCCTATACGGAAATAACAACCGAAACAGAACAGAGCTTTAGCAACATATACAAACATATATACATACGTATACATACATATATGTCTCAAACAACGAATCCATGTGAAAACGCCCAGCAACTAAGCCAAGTCTCAGTTGACATGTGAGAAGTGTGTGTGTGTGTTTGTTTGCATATGTGATTAAGTATCTATTTGATGCTGTACTCTACAGGGTGAGGCATTTGTGTTCTGTGTGTAATTTGATTTAACACATGCCACTTATTTTAGTTACCTCTCGATTTAATTATTAATTTCTTAAAAATGTATTTACACTGAAAAAACCAAGTAAATAAATAAGAACCAAAAATTCTTAAATTACGGGTGTGCTACAGAAATCTCTTTCACCTGAAAAATGACATACACTAGCCAGAAAAACTATGCGTACACCCTTATTTTTGCTTTAACAGCTATGTTAGTGAAGTTATCACAGTAAAAAAATATATTTGGAAAGGTCGTTCAAATTCCGTTTAAATGATGCAAAAATATTCTTAACCCATTAAGTACCCATTGAATATTTTGAGTTCAAAAAAGTCAATTTTTCAACTTTTTTCCTCGATTTTTTCCAAAAAATGTTGGAATGCAAAAAATTCTTGAAACAATTCTATGAATGATTGCAAAAAAAATTTTCAAAATATTTTTGTTAGTATTTTTTAAAATTGTTTGAAAACTGCAAAAAAGGCACTTTTTGCATGAAAATGAGGAAAAATGGGTTAAAATGGTCATTTTTAGGATTTTCAAACAATTTAAAAAAAAACTAACAAAAATATTTTTGAAAATTTTTTTTTGCAATCATTCCTAGAATTGTTTCAAGAATTTTTTTGCATTCCAACATTTTTTGGAAAAAATCGAGGAAAAAAGTTGAAAAATTGACTTTTTTTTGAACTCAAAATATTCAATGGGTACTTAATGGGTTAAGAATATTTTTGCATCATTTAAACGGAATTTGAACGACCTTTCCAAATATATTTTTTTTACTGTGATAACTTCACTAACATAGCTGTTAAAGCAAAAATAAGGGTGTACGCATAGTTTTTCTGGCTAGTGTAAATTTCATACAAATTTACGTCAAATTCAGGTGAAAGAGATTTCTGTAGCACACTCGATAGAGAAAAGCTTGATTGTAAGACCCCAAATATTTTAGTTTTTTTTCTTAAAGTCGTCTTATTAGAAATTAGTATATTAAATGTTCTTCTTTAAGGATCTGTTATATCTTTTGGATACTTCACTTAGAGTTTTTCATATGCCCGAGTATGTAAGGTGCCCAACCGCTTGTACACACACTTTTTAGCAAATTCATACATATATGTATGTATGTAACATATATATGTATATGTACATCAACAAGTCTGCTCAGAAATACAATTTACTTTACGTTGGGATTACAGTTTCTCTCTCTCTCTCGCTTTCTGTGTCTCTCCTTCTCTTATTCAGTTCAGTGTTTAGTGTGTGTCATTTTCTTCTTCTTGCAACGCTTGTTTGCCATTCGCCTTGGTAAATAAATGCCACTCAGTGGAGGCTGCAAGGAAGAGATGGAAAGAGGGAGATAGAAGGAAGGGAGGATGGCAAGAGGGAGGTTACTAGGTAGGGCTCTCGATTCTTGCCGCAAGCAGTTCAACTAGCTGAGGCGGAAAGTACTATAAGCTCTGTCAGTGGCATAGTTTCCGTTTTAAGCATCTGACTGGGGATTATTATTTGCCATATTATAAGAAAACGGTTTTAGTTCAAATGTCAACAGCATTTATCATGCCGTACGCCATAGGTGAGGCCATGCAAAGTAAACGTATATGGGGAAATGGAAAGGGTATGGATGTGGATGGGAGGGAGAGAGGAAGGACGAAAGCCTAAAAGCTGGGCTAGCATAATCATATAAGAAACTGCAAGTTTCTGTGGTATGTATGTTGTTATACCACAAAAGGGGGGCAAACGGATTATATAGATTATAGAGTTATATTTCATAGAAATCATTGCATTGCAGATGAGATGAACTCCATCAATTTCATTATATCTTTTGGATTAAGCAAATCTACTCTTATGAAATCTACAAAACATGTTAATGGAATATCCAAATATACAGGGATGCCACAGAAATCACTTTCGCTTGAATTTCACCTCAATTTCAATTTTCTAGTCAGAGTTCGAAGTAAGGTATTTAAAATATATATGTATATGGAGCCACTTCTGTTTTCTTTAAATTAAGCATTCTTTTGAGGTAAATCAAATTTACAGAAAAAAAACCTTTAACTTATTGTGCAATTTGTGAAAACATTTGTCACGAAGAGTTGCCAGACTAATGGCAGACAGTTGCTAGAGTTGTCGAGTAAATTTTATTTTGTCGCGCCAATTGCTTTTAAATTGTTTGTAGTTAAACAAAGTCAATTATTATATAAATTAATTAAATTATATAAATTAAATAAGAAAAAAATGAAAAACTTATTGTTCTGCAATGAAAAACCAAAAAAAGTTGCTTAACAAACCCTTGGGTAATTTAATCTGAGGAGGTGTCAACCCTTAGCAGCCTACTTCGAAAAGGTTGGTGAAAATGCTAAAAAAATTAAATCTCTCGAGGTTCTGTGGCACCTCGGAAATTTCCGTGCGGAAATGCTTTCTGCGGATTTTGAATTCGCTTGCGATTTCTGTGGCACGCCTGATAGATATAAATATCATATTATAACCTAACATAGCTGAAGGCCGCTGCTGCAATAGCCACTCAATAAGCTAGCCTATAATTTTTATTATTTTTAAGTTAGCTCTTAAATAAATAAATAAATAACAAACCTAACAGTTTAGTCTAGCCAATAGCAAGTAAAATAATAAAAAATCTTTATATCAAAGTATAAAAGCTCTTCTCTGCAATTTATTTGAGATTGTTTTCAGACTAAACTAAATTGTTCGACTATAGTGACTGCCACTTTTATCAGATAGCGTTTAAGTTAAAGATTCGGTAAAAATTCCATCAAAGCGTTTGCCTGGAAATTATCGCAATTTTGTTTTGGTAGGTGATAGATAAATGATGTGTTTTGCTGAATGCGTCAATTTATTTGATTTACATTGCAAATGCTAAAGATGAGTCTTTCAAATGAGATTCATGTATCGTTAGTAAATATTTTGATATTTATATTAAACATTTTCTGGCTCATTCAAATGTGATAATCCTCGACGCAATATTTTGTGTGCATTAACAAGCCGCATGAGAGTTGAGAGCTACAACTCGAAACAAATTGGAATCACACGGGACCAATCGCCGTGCCGCGCCTCGTCTGTCCCGTCTCCCGTCTGCTGTCTCCTTTTCCTTATCCCCCTTTGGGCAATTCGATAATAATTCATTTGAGGCATCCGTTGTAAGCAGTAAGTCAAATATTTTCATGTTTTGATCGTGTGCCCAGCCCACTGCCTGTTTTAATGGTCAATGTCGTTTCAATTTGTTGGTTCGTGTCCAGGGGCTGTTTTTTTTATTTCATTTTATTTTTTTTTTTTCGTTCTCCATTAATTCTGTGATTTATGTTCTGTTTAATGTGAAAAATGCAATGTTTTTACCAAAGAGATCACTCCCCGTTGCCAATGCGACCTCGGGGCCTGGTCACTAATCAAGTTGACCGCTGGTCGTCGCCTCGTTCAAAAAAAGCTGAACTCAACTCGGACCTGGACCTGAAGCTGAACCTGGACCTGGACCTGGACCTAGACCTGAACGTGAACCTGAACCTCGACCCGTTTCGGACTGTGTGCGTGGAACCGGTACAAATTCATTAAACGCACAACGATCAACGCAAGGGTAAAAAAGTTTACTTTAATTTGCATACCAATTGCTTGGACTGATTTGCTCAGCGAGCACTGACGGCAACAACAACATGGACTGGGAATCAACCCCTGAATGCACAGGCAGCTGCAAGAGGGGTTGACCACCCCACACCAACCCCACACCAGCCTGTCTGTTGGTCAGTCGTTCGCATTCGTGTTTCTACAATACTGTAGTAGTAGGTATACTGCCCCCCGCCTGTGCCTCTTTATAAGCGTGATAATGATGATGGCTGACCTTTCGAGTTCGAGCTGCTGCCCAACAAAATTGTTGTCTACTTCGGACCGTCGAGGCGTGCACAAAATGGCCGACAACATCCTTCTGGCTGCCTCCTTTACTGTTGTCGACTTAACTTTTGACCAATGGTCAGTCGCAGCACGCGTTGAGCTGTGGACCCGATAGAGACCCCGATTGAGACCCGTCGGGAGACCCTCGAGACGCTGCTAAAGATGTTGCTGCGAAAATCGCATTAGACAGAGCCCATTGACACTGCACGCAGGGGGTCCTTAGGTTCAGGTCCTTAGGTCCTTGCTGCCTGTGGTCCCTTGGTGGTGGTCAGCGCTTGTCAACATTATTTCTCAATTAATTTTTCATTTTTCATAAAATTAACCCAGAATTTTCGTGCCCAGTGACCTTCGCACTTTGCATGTTGTCGGGGATTTGTACGTTGTGTGTTGTTGTGTGTTGTGTGTTGTTGTGTGTGTGTTGTGTGTGCGTGGCACGTGTTGGTCATTTGGTCATTTGCTGATTTGGTCATTTGGTCAGTTGGCCCCGTCTGGTCTGGTCTGGGAACTCAAGTCAATTGAGTTATGGAACTGGTTTTTTCTTCTGATTTCTGATTTCTGAGTGCAGCGTGTGGCACTTGTCGATTGACGAAGATGGCGTTCAACATGCAACGCACTTGTTATTCATTTTTTATTACATTTATTTTGCCGCCATTTACGTCTGTCTGTCTGTCTTGTCTCTTCGTCTAAGCCGCAGTCGAGGCGACTCTTAAATGAAATTAAGTCCGTGCCGGCATGCGCTGCTGCGCCCGGCCAGGAAGTGATAGAATGAATGGCTGCCATTGCAGTGTACGACAAACTCACACACAACCCCCACCCGACCCTCTAACCCTTAAGACTCCTTCTCTGCCCCTTACCGCCCCCATATAGACACTGCCTCCCATTTGACTACTGCTTGCGACTACAGCAAAACGCAAAGAGAGAAAAATAGAAACACAGCACACAGAGAGCAAAAAAGAAAATATAAAAATAAAAATAAAACAGAAAATGCATAGACAGACTTCCTGTGGATTTTCCGGAATTTAATTTATTAAAACAACGAGCGACAAGTGCTTAAGCTGGCCAGACCGAGACAACAGATAGAGACAGAGATATTCTAGCTTTAACTGATCATTATTAGAGTCTAACTCTCACTGTGGATAATAAAGTCTATGAAAATAATTTCAGCACATCAAATGCCACAATTTGTGGTTTTGAAGGTTACTTTGGTTATATTGTGGTTTTATGAGTAGAATGAAATATCGATAGGTTTATCGATTAACTGTGCCACCTGCACTGACTCAATATAAATAAATGCAAGTTGGGCAAAGTAATTAGCTTATCAACAAAGATTAACTGAAATAAAGGTAAAAATTGAATTTTTATATTTTTAACTGGAAGTTAATCAAAAAGTTTCTTCGATAAAGCAATAAATTTTGGAATTTATACGGGCACATAAAAAACACATTTTATATCAACTTAACATTTTATTGATCGATAAATATGTGAATCGATAATTGTGCTGGAAACTTAAACCTTTAACTCTCCTTCTTCGCTTTGTTGTAATCACTAGCGTGTGCAAGTGGCAATTAAAACATCTTTGAGGTATTTCTTACTTACAATATTCTTAAATTTATAAAGAAATTCTCTGCTCACACTTGATTCGGCCGCAGCTGAATAAGAACTGCAAGCTGAAAAATAAATAAATTAAGAGAAAATTGTCGTTTGCGGAAGCATACTTAAACTATATTTCACTCCTAAAATTATTTACATATTTTAAAACAATTCCACAGCAGGGGACTGTAGTTTAACGGTTTTCGGGGCAATGCATTGTGCCGTTGCGTAAAACAATCTGATTGAAGGATCGCAACGGGATCCAGGTCGAGAATGAGAATGAGAACCAGGCACTAGCCTGAACTGACCCGGATAGGGATTGAAAGGACTCGCAGGACTTGTGACTGCCGCCGCTGCGGACTGTCAACGTGTCAATCAAGCGTCGCTGGCTTTGCCGTTTTTTTTATGGCATTCCTCGCGCTCATTAATTCAGGACGCGTCCTTATTCTTGATGTCCTTGACGCTGAAAATTACCACAGAGCCGCAGAGATTGCACCCTTTTAACCCGTCCATGCCCCGGACTAACCCTTGGAGCTCGAAGACGTCAACGTTCATGTGAGTTTAAGAGCTTCACAATTTCAGAATTTTAGAGTTCAGAGTTCAGCCAGAGTCGCCCTATGACGTCTCGAGCAACGTCGTCCTTTTATGCGACACATGACAGCCATTGTAATAGTGATATGTGTGCATAATCCACATGGACTGTGGGTATCTTTTACTGCTGCAATATCGTCACAATTCGCAACATTCCCAGCACCAGCTCTACTTTTATTTTAATTGCGATGCAAATGGGAAACTTTATTAGACCTTGTAAGGTTTATCTTCAATCTCAAAATTACCAAAATTCTCGAGGATATTTTAATTGCTTGGTCTGAAATGTTAGTCCAAACAGTGAATCGCGTTAACATCAATATGTTAAATTCGACCAAATATAAATCGAGTTGTCGATATATCTTCTATTAAAATTGATATACTAAGCTTTAACTTGTAAATTTGATAGTTCGAATATCAAGCTTTAAACTTTTTTAACATTTCCAAAACTATAACAATTTCCAGGCGCCTCTGAATTCAGTCTGCACTCTAATTTAATTCATTTCGTAAAAATAATTTTTTAACTCAAGATAATGATTTTAAGTCCCAAGCTTTAACATTTAAACAACTCCTGTCATAAGTAACCGATCTTAGTTCTGCAAACGACCAACGATAAACAAACTCCTGTGAGTTGATTTCATTAACTCGATTGACAGTCAAATAAATGATCGAGTTGATTTGAATTGGCATCTTTCATAAAACTTTATCAAATAGATCGTTAAGTCTCACCTGATTCAGTTTTAGATCACTTGATCTATGTTTCCTTCGTGAATTTGTCATCTATCTGTCGCGTGCAAGCGATAGATGTGACATCCCCAGCTGTTTCTCGGCAACTGTTTGTTTTTAAACAAACAATCTTTGAATTCTGTTAGTCTGTCCCTCTGTCTATCTCTCTCTCTCTCTCTTTTCTAGTTTTCCATCTCTCTCATTATTTGGCCTACATTCTCTGCTGAGTTGGGACATCTGTTATTTCGTTATACATTTTTTTGTATCAGTTCATTTTCTGTTGTTCTCATTTTTTCAATATTTTATCTACGCGTTCGCGCAAAACTTATGCAAATTTCGAATTTTTAGACCATTGTTGTTGGGGATTATAAAAAAACAACGTACAACAGCAAATCTTTGCTACGTGGCTTCTGTTCCTGCTTGAGTTCCTATTCGGATTCGAATTCGGATTCTGCTTCAGTTTCAGTTTCAGTTGCTGTCCCAACCCTGACAAAAATTTAAATGGTTGAAAGAATAAAAGATTATAATGATGCAGTAGGCGCAGTCGAAGAGGAAGAATGAACGAACACTAGATCGTGCGTATTATAATTTAAATTTCTCCAAAAAGCGAAAGAAAGAGAGAGAGAGAGAGAGAGAGAGAGGGACATAGTGAGTGAGGTAAACGAAAATGCCCTGTCATTAAACCTTTTTGCGCTGTTTCCTGCCTGCCTCTCTCCTCCCTATTCAAATCAATAAATATGCAAATGTGAGTTGCTGTTGTTGTTGTAGTTATCCTTTTTGGCAATATGCGATTTTGGGATCGCAATTCTGGGGTGCTTGCAACACTATTTGATTGCACTGCATTGCATCCTAATTTTCATCATTTTCGCAAATAATTGATTTGAGCCCAGCATTCGACATCCGACATTCGGCATTTTCTCGATATAAAAGTTGAAATTTGAATATTCAAATTACAGGCTAGTCGCTGGCACATCCGGTCCATTTCTTTCACTACCTACTTTGCATATGCGAACCCCTCGTAACCCCCACTCCATTTTCCATTTCACATTTTCCATTCGCCATTGTCGTTACCCCTACCCAAAATCCTTGCTGAATCCAATTTTCAATTTCATTGCATTCGCGTGCTTAAAAGTTAGGGATTCAGTTTTGAATTTGGTTTCGGGTTCGATTCCATGCGAAGCGAAGGTTTCAACGAAGGACATTGGCCTCTTTTTGTTTATTTCTCGATTGCTTCAATAGGTGTGAATCACACCTATATGATGCCCACGATAAGATTGTGTCTAATCTCTTAACAAATTAACTAATTTATCGACGCTTTGATGAACTCTGCTCTTAATAACAAACGTGTTATTGTAACAAAAAAATATAAAATCAGATTAACTCAAAGTATAGCTTTTAATTGTTTTCTTATTGATGATGTACTTAATGAAAGAATACATGAAGCTCGTAAATACATGAAAAGAAATCAAATGGGTACTCAAAACTCTCAACTATCGTGAATTGCTAAAGGAAAATGGTCAAGAAAAAGATGCAAGGAGAATTCGTATTTTTTTAAATGAAATCAAATATTTCAAAAAAATTTTATATTATTCAATAGTTTCAGCATTAATAAATGTTTGTTTTCATTAGCGAAAGTCTCAGCAAATGTTTGTTTCTATAGAAGTTTAGTTGAAAAATATATATTGACAATCTTACAGTGGGCCGATTTTTCTAAGCAGGTATTAATGTTGTATATATAGATATAGTCTCAAATTTCAATTCTTAATGCGTCAAAATATATTTTAAAAAGTTATCAAATAGATACTACTTAAGTTGAGAATAAAATTTAAAAATTTCGTGTAAACAGTCTTCATTAATATTCAACTAGGCAAAATAAATAAAATTTATAAAATTGAATAATTAACAAAATTTCAATATTATATTATATTATGAGCAGTAGAATACTATAAGATAAAATGGATTTCATGAAATTTATTGTGTATCTTCTGAGTATTGGGAAGTAAAAACTAATAGTGATATCTTTTAAGTAAAAAGTATAGATAAATAAATTAAAATTTTGACTCATACATATATGTAAGTTGATTGAAAGTTTAGTTATACTGAATGTTATGGAGAGATTCACTATAAAATAGTTACACTGTACAACTTTAGATTTATAGATATATGAAATGAAATTTGATGGGTTATTATTATAAACAAAATTGCAGTCCACTAGCCAAAAATTAATCATAAATCATAGCAGATTTCTTCAATGATTATTATAATTGAAATCATTTGCATATTGAAGAACTTATGTAAGCAGTTTTCCGGCCCACCAAAATATACGAAAAAAAGACCCAAATAGGAAAAAAAAAAAAAAAAAAACTAAAGAGAAAAGAAAAGAAAACCTTTTGAGCGAGCCGTCATGAAAAATCGAATATGAAAGTTCTGCCACATGTGGCACACACACAAACACACGCACATATACAGAGGGAGAGACATACACACTCTCCCACATTCATATAAAAGCATTATGTTGTGTGTGTGTGTGTGTGTGCGGCACATAAATATCGCGCTTTGTGTATGTATTGGCTTACATAAGCTTTTCGCTGGCCTCTCCGTGAGTTTCGACCGTTCTTGCTCTCTTCCGTCTCACTCGCTCTCCCACCGAGCTGCCGGCAGCTAAGCGTCTGTCTGTCTCGCTCACGCACGCGTTCTCTATTGCACTCATGTGGCCGTCGCTGATAGCACGAAATGTGCATATGTTTAAAAGTGCTCCTACACACACACACACACACTCATATATAGAGAGCTAAGTGTGTGTGTGTGTGAGTGGGAGCAGCAGCCGAAGGACAGGCAGGTAGGGAGTTGGGGCAAAGGGGCGGCAGACAATATGAAGTGGGCGTGGGACCCACAGTCTGCACAGTAGTCAAAGGGCTACTCAAAAAGCAGCAGCAGCTGCGACAGCGCCAGCGCTGTCAGCGTCGCAGTCGACGTCGCAGTCAGCGTCGCAGTCAACTGGCTTTGTTTCGAGCGCATCGTGATGTGATGTTTGTCCCCATGTCCCATGTCCCATGTTGTCTGCCTGCCCGGGCAATGCCCATTATAAGCAAGAGATATTCATTTGCTCTCCATTCTTCACATAGCCACTGCCATGGACTACGGAGATGGAGATGGAAATAAAGAGGGAGAGGGAGAAGGCGAAGAGTGTGGAGATGGAGATGGAGCTGGAGGCAACGCGACAGAGCGAGCTAGCGAATGAGTTAGTGAGCAAAAGTTCAAAGGAGCAAAGCGGTGATGCTCGAAGGAGCACTACACTGAAAAAAAAGCATTTTAAAATTCAAGCTTAAAATTCTGAATGCCACAATAAATAAGCTTTCGCTTGTAGCAATAATAAACAAACAAATTAAAAAAGTACAATAAAATAAATAAAATAATAATATATAAAAAAATAATAATAAATAAATAAAATATAAGAAGGAAAATATTATTTATTTATTTGTTGTCAGGCTAAAAGCAGCCGACACAACAATTAATTAAAAAATTTTACAGTAAAATTAAAACATGATATATACATATTTAAATCATAAAATAAATTAAAAGCTCTGAGGAATCTAAAATGAAAATGAAAAAGATTGACCCAACATTTGTTGCTGGGATTGGGAAAAACCTAGAAAAACCCAATCAGACCAAAATGATATTAATAAGAATCTAGTTGGTTAGACTAGTTAATTTATTTATGTACTTTTAATTTAATAGTATTTAAAAATATATACAGTCGAACTTCCCTATCTCGAATCGCCATTATCCAAAGAAAAGGTTCAAGTTATGGAGAAATTCGACTTATAGAGTTATTTTTCTTAATTTCATTAATTTTAATGCCACTCATTTAGCTCGAGTTAGAGAGAAATTCGAGTTATAGAGTTGAATAAATTACAAATTTTAAACTTGTTTTTTTTTTAAAAGAAAGCAAAGATTTAAAGAAGAAACGTTCGTATCTGTACTTTTCTAAATTATATTATTAAAACAAAATTAATTTTCGTTAAGGTTTCAAAAAAATTACATTTTTAAAAAGAACGGATCCAATGAATAAAAAGTATGAAAGATCAACTGTATACGTATAAGAAATTGAATCAAATATTTTCTACTTGATTCTATCTTGCATTTTTTTCTTGTGTGGGAGTAACGATGTGTGTGGGTGTGCGTGCTGTGTGTGTGTGTGTGTGAGTTTGTTTCATGTGTGTGAGCAGCGCAAAGTCCTTCAATTAAAGATGCGGCGATATGGCGAGCGAGATGGAGCCAACGAAAGTTCAAAATGTGCGAAAAAGCAAAGCACACAGACACACACACACACACATGGACACACACAATCACATCTTTACATATGCGTGTATAAGCTTCAAGTTTCGGCTGCTACTAATATTCAATGTGTGTGTTTATTTGTGTGTGTCTGTGTGTGTGTGTGTGTGGGGACTTCGCATTCGAATAGTACGCAGGTCGAGTAATAAAACACGAAGCGCCATGTGAGACAACATGTGTGGGCAACACACTCACACACACACACACACACATATCCAGAACAAAATGGACAACGACAACGCAACATGTTCGGCCAGCAGCAGCAGCAGCAGCGGCAGCAGCAATGTTGCTGCCATTGTTAAGCTGAAACAACAACAACAGTAACACGAGAGCAGCAACAACTCGTGAGCAACACGAAGCGAAACGACAGCCGACAACCGACGACGATGACGACGACCACACACATTCGATAGCCTTCGATGAGCAATACATTTTGCTTCCCTTAAAAGCGATGGGGGTAGCACACACACACACACACAGCCACCCCCACTCACACGCACACGCACACACGTGTGTGAGCAGGACATGCATATAGACAGCACACACCCTCACATACATACATATATGAAAGTGTGTGTCTTGTGTGTCTGCCATTGCTGTCACTTCATGCATTGTGCATGTGTGTGTGTGTGTGTGTGTCTCATGTGTGTATTTCATGTGTGTATTTCATGTGTGCTCTCTCCGTGCGGTGCTCGAGTTCTGCCCACCACACGTCCAACCACTCAATGACCTGACCAAACCCCTTTCCACAGCAGTCACCCCCTCCACTGCTACCCTCCACCACCCTCTACCACCCTCTGCTTCCCTACCCACCCCCCTCACTGCGCTACTGACAAAAAGGGTGCAGTCGACGTTTCAGCTGACGTCGCAGTTGACGTCCATTTAGTGTGTGTGTGTGTGTATTGTTGTTGTTTATGTTGTAGGGTTAGGGTGGTTCCTCATCGACCACTCGACCAGACAACCACCCCTGAGCCCCTCCCCCCCCCAGCACTCCAGCCCCTTACCCCAAGCATGCAATTCATTTAAATTAATGGCGACCACATACGACATGACACGACTGCCAGGCGGACAAGCTGATTAGGTTCCCCAAACACCCAACCAACCACCCACCCACACCGACTACACCTCCTCCGCTACAGCCCCCTACAAGCCGAACTACCCCCAAAAGCAGCCCCTACTAAACTGTCGAGCGCTGCTTCAGTCGCATATCATGCGCATAAATTAGTTTTGATGCTGGCAAATGAGGAGCGGCCATTTTGCCCATATGTGAGCATATACATACACTCACGTACACACACACAGACACACACCCACGAGTACTTGCGAGCCATGACCAAAGGATTCGCTTTAAGGACTTGCTATACATTTATACACAGGAAAATTAAATCCAGGACTCCTGAATAAATATCAATGCTAAACGATTTCAAAATTCCAATAATATCGGAATTTCTTTTTTGTACGAATTTATTTTAGTGAAATCAATTGATTTAGGCCTTATTGTGTTAATATCCTGAATACATACTCACAAATGCTTAAATCAAGAATTGTTCAATTGAATTTTAGAATGAGTTTTTAGTTTCTGTGTAGATACATTTAAATATATATTTATAAATACAGAGATACTTTTTTTTTTGTGCATTGCAAGTCAGTTCCTAATTAAGTTCAAACACACACTTGCACTTATATATTACATACATACATATGTAGTATATATATACTTACATGTGTGTGTGTGTTTACAAATCGATTTCAATATGTTAATGGCGCTGGCTGCCAACTCTGAACAAATGAAGTGAAATTCGCTGGCTCAACAACTCTCTCACATGTGTACGTGTGTGTGTGTGTGTGTGTGTGTGTATATATATATGTATGTGTGGGGATATTCTCACGAGTCACGAGCCGCTGCCATTTGGGCCAATACTCGGTATATGCCGAACTTAAATTCTCTTTGGAGCTCTGATGGCTCAGCCTGGACCCGGACCAGGACCCGGATCCGGATCCGGACCCAAACACTCCCTTAACCCCAATCCCCTCTACTCCTACTCAGCACTGTCGCTCCCTCTGCTCGTTTATCTTTGCTGCTGCGCTGTTTCCAGCAACAACAACCACAACAACAACAACTGACATTAAGCTGTGGGCGGTTGAGGGTTGAGTTTTTGGCTGGGGGAGTGAAAAGATGGCAGCATGTTTGGGTGGAAGGGGTTGCCAAGTTAAAAGTCAATACATTTTGCTGACGTGTGGCTCTACATGTGTGTGTGAGTGTGTGTGTCAGCGTGTGTATCTGTGTATTTGTGCTAAGGTACAGTTTTCAATTACGGCAGCAGTTCACAACTTTTCGACAGCGCCGCCCAATTTTTGGTGGAAAACATTTCCGCGCACAGTTTTCCATTTTCTTTCCCCACTCCAACACTTAATTTGTGTTTTATCTAGTTACTATACTGTTATGAACAACTGCAAAAAGTAAATCTGATAAATATTTTATTGATTTAATCGATAATATTGATTTAATGATCACACTCTTCTCGTTGACCTTAAAATAAATGAAATTACTCAAAAATTAAGAAATCTTTATAAAATTTATCAATATCTGTCTCTCTCTTTCCCTCTAATGCCGCTTTATAAATTTTTGTGAGCTCAACAAACAATAATGCAATTTAAAAAGTGAATTTTTGTGAATTTTGTTTCTATTTTTTTTTTAAATCTTGAAATGGAAATGTTTTTTTTTATCTGTAAATATGTATGCATTTACTACAAGCATCAATTTTATTTATTTTTCGCTTATAGTAACAATTGGAATAAGTTTCTTATGACTCCGTAAAATTCGAGACCAATCGATTTAAATTCAATATAATACAAAAGATCCAAGCAGACTCTGTGATTTATAAAATAGCTTTTTTCTTTTCTTTTTTAAATAAAGTTGATATAATTCCAAATTTTTTTATAATCATATATTTTTTAAATGATCTGCCAATGCAATGAAAAATGAAGAACAGTTGACATCAATCAGACGGTCATTGTTTTTATGAATATTTTCATATTTACATATATTCGTAGGAGATTTTTTATATATAAGAAATAGCAATACAAAACATTAGATAAAAATTATTGTGAAAATTGTTGCACCAACTTTATGTATTCTGATCAAAGTATCAAAGTGATGCTAAGTATTACTTTTTTTTTGCAACTGTGCACATAATACTTACATGACCTTTTAAATTTAATCTTCTCTATTTTCATCTTTAATTTTTCCAGCTGTCAATCTATCATTGGGACAGCAATGCAAATTATCCCAATGCGCATACTTATCGTGCGAATTTTCTTCAAGGAAAATCCTATTGTTGCAGTTGCCGAAAATCATTAGAAAGAATCTCAGTCGCACCCCTTTATTTTTTATTTTTGCATTAATTGCACGGCGGGTATTTTGCATGCCAAGGATTTTGGCATGCACAGGAAGCAGTCGGGATATAGGATATAAGGATGTAGGCTGCAGTTGAGCCTGGGAAATAGTTGTTGTCGTTGTCGTTATCCTCGGGGTCTTCGGTGCTAACCTGCCCCTTGCCAATGGGTTCGTTAGCATTGTCGAATCTCGAATGTCTTTTCGGGTCGCTCGGCGTCTTCGGCGTAATCAAATTACAAGCTCAATGCTGAAACCACAGGGCAAAGGGTTACCTACGGTAAGAGCAATGGAAAGGGTAAGGGTAGGGTCGTGACGGGTTGCACAGACAGCAACAGAAGGGGTTGGGGTTGGGGTTGGGGTAGGGGTTAGGAGGTTGAGCGCATGTAAATTTCAAACGAAAATCGGGCGCCCGACTTCAATTATCTCGGTCTTGTGATGGATATGCAAACTGAAGACCAATCCCTCAATGCATCAAAATGCGCGTTTGCCCAAAAAGTATTACAGCCAAGATGTGTGTGTGTGAGTGTGTGGAAAACCCTTCGCTACATATTGTGTGCGCCGCAATTAGAGAAAGGCGCGCTTTTCACATTCGTTCGTCCCTCGAGTCGAAAAAATTGCAATATGCAAACAGGCGACAGGCTCGACAGATACGACAGATCGACAGACATTTAATTAAAATTCGAATAAAAAAAAAAAGAATAGGTATAAATTTCCCTTTGACAGACGATGTAACGGTTAAACTGTAGCGATGCCTGCGATGCGTCTAACAAAATTATTACCCATGCAAATTGGGCAGCGATGAGGAGTTTTCCTTTTGCCTTCGTGTGGAAAAAGGATAGGGTGAGTGTAGTGAGTATATGTATCTGTATCTATAAATGTATACGTGTGTGTGTGAGTGGTTGCCTAGAGTTATGTAACATGACACACGCACCATAAACACCGTGAAAATTATTACTTTTACTGTATCGCATAGCCCGTATCCCATCTCCCATATCCCGTATGGCGTATTTCGTATTTCGTATCCCATGTTCCGTATCGCCGTCACGTCTCATCTAATTTATGCCATTTGGAATCTTCACTTGGATTTGCTGCATTGAATGCTAAAGATTTGCGTACGGAATTGAAATACATTCTATAAGCCCCACACTAAAAGCATTTCCAACTAAGGACCGCAAATACAGTTCACGCTAGTGAAGTATGTAATGTGGGAAAATAGTAAGCAATGCGTAAACTTTACATTCTGTAACAATTTAAGAGTTTGAGAATGATTACAAAAAATATTTCATGTCAAATTTAATTCTGTAAAATTTATTTATTTCTTTCTGTTTCAATTTCAGCATTTCAGCATAATTACAAGAAATATTTTATGTCAAATTAAGCAAAGTTCTGACATAACATATCAAAATAATTTAATTTTTTACATAAGTCAAATAAATAAAAATAATTTAAATTTAAAAAAAGATGAAAATATCTATACATCGCAATCTATCAATTCGGATTTCTCAAAGGAAATGTGAAAGAGAGAATTCTGCAATTTCGATAAGTCTCGATGAATTCCTTACTAACGAATGTGGAAAATAGAATTTTGTGTGTAGAAGAAAATTTTATAAATTATTATTAAAGCACTACCAAGTACAAATGAAAAAAGTAAATTAATTTATGGCAACTAAACTAGAACTTAAATTTAATAAAACAAAAAAAAAATTAATAAAAATTCATAGTAATTAGCAGTCAAGAAATCTGGATATTTTTTTCAAGCCAGTTTTCCTTCTTGAAATATTTGTTATTTCCAAATCGCAGTATTTTCTTTCTAAGTTGAAAATTCCCCGCATTGAAGAGCGTAAATTTGTGGGCTAGCTTGGCTAATGGGTAAATTGTTGAACTGGTTTATCGCGATGAGAAGATGCAACTGTGATGATCACATCACAGCGTGGCCAAAAGTGAAGAGCGGCACTCGAGGACTTCTTCACACACTGTCGCCTGCCAGGATCGATAACGGCGAATCACAAGAGTGAAACCAGGACAACAGCTGTGTGGATGCTTATGTTAGATGGCTGGATGGATGGATGATTGAACTGAATTCAGAAGTGAGCTAGATGAGCTGCCCGTCGCTTGACAGTCACCACCAAATGAAACGAAATAAAACGAAACCAAACGGGAGGAATTGAAGCGAAGGCTTCCTTGAAATGTAAATTATTCAAGTGGTCTTTCACGCCATTGCAACAACAAGAAGGAATGCCGAGGAACGAGGAATCATAATGAAACTATTTCAAAATGATGCTGCAACCCCGTCAAAGGTGCCGTCCCGGTGCGTGTCGAGTGTCCTTATCGTCCTGGGGCAAACACTTGGCACTTGCCACTTGGCATAAATTACAAGCAACAAAATGATTGAATGCAACTGCCGTTTGGCCTGGTCACTGTCATGGACCGGGAGGAGGTGGGCGTGGCCAGCATTGGGCAACAGTTGAAGGTCACTTGAAGCTCCCCCATCAGCAGCAGCAGCGACAGCAGCAACAGTTGCCGCAGCATGCTGCCAGCAACAGTTGGTGCGACTTTAGTATTTAAAAAATGCGACCTAGAAAACTGCGCCATAAAAAACAAAAAACAAAAATGGAATAAAAAAGATTTTGTATAAAAGAAAAGCGAAATGCAAATAGAAAAGTGTTTTCCCTCGCTCAACTTCTGTCGAGACTGCCCTTGGATTGCTGTTGTTGCTGTTGTTGTTGTTTTTGCTGCTGTTGTTGTTATTGTTGTTGTTGTTTGTGGCTGTGGCACGTCCTTGCCCGTCAAGTCTCAATTTGAATTTTAATTTTAAATGCCACAATTTTCCATCTATTTACAGCCATTGGTACAGTGGCGCTCAACTTGTTGTAACTTGTCGAAAATCATTCTAATTAACCTTTAATTGAGTTAATTTATGGAGTATACACTTGATTAGCGAACTTTGGTAAAATTTGATTGAAAATTAGATAGATAGATAGATAGATAGATAGATAGATAGATAGATAGATAGATAGATAGATAGACAGATAGATAAATAGATAGATAGTGGAAAAGTTGGAATAACGCATTAAACATTTCAAATATTTTTATAAAGCGACAATATCAATATTTTTGTGTCGGCGTTAAAAATAATTCCATACTTTAATGTCAAACTAACTTTTTTTTTATTTGTTTCATTTTTCAATAAAAATATATAAAATAAACTTTCTCTTCAATTCGTTTTAATCCTAATTTTGTTGGTTGGAAAAGCTTTATTAGATAATGAAGCATCGAATCGATTGTCTAGATTTCCCAATGTTCAAGATGCCTAAAACATTTTAGCATTATATTTATCAAACTGTTTGTTGCAATATTTGAAAAATAAAAGAGCTCAGGACACTGTGCCACGCTTTAGACTTAACTACAAACACTTACGGGACAGCAAGGGAGGGGGGACAGACGCCTGCCAGAATCACCAAAAGTTGTCCAAGTTCCACTCACACTTTACGCTTTTCACTTCATGAATGAATTTTTCTAAAATAATAAAAAAAAAAGAGAACAACAAAACCCGCGACGCGAGCAGTGAAAAGAAACAATAAAAGAATGCAGGACGAAGCACCAAGGACCAAGGACGAACGACGAGGCAAAGCGTAGCTGAAAAGAAGAAAAAAAAGAGAAGGAGAAAATAAAAATAAAGCGCCAGAAATATGTATAAAGTCTATGAGTTGCTATACATACAGACATATTTATATGAAGTCTGCCCGCCGTCTGCAATGGGAGAGCGTAATGAGTCTCTAATTGACGACATTGAGCCGACACTCCTCGCGCACCCCGCCCCCACACTTCCCCGCGCATCCCTTACACAGCGCCACCACCCACCCCCAGCCCCGCATTTCTGTAGTATTTTTTGTATTTCGCTTTCTTCTTTACATTTGCTTTTCCCCATTTGTTGATGTTGCTGTTGTTTTTGTTGTTAGAAATTACTCTATGGATAATGTGAGCGGTGTTGCAGCCTCCCCCCTGACTCACCCCCGTCCCCCCTTTCAACAGGCTGCGCTCTACAAATGCTGTGACCTTTAATGGGGGTGGAGGGAGCAGGACTCTGTGTGTGTGTGCTTCTGTGTATAAATGTAGACTGATTTATTTTCAGGCTCTCGCTGCCATTTTTTATTATTATTATGATTATTTCTTTGGCTCGTCTCTTATTTGTTGCCGTCTTCTGCTTCTTCTTCTTTTCCTTTTTTCAAGGTCGTCGCATCGCGCGTTCTTTAATGCGGAAATGGGAAATGTAATGAAAAAGTTTTTATTTTGTCTTGTCGCGTGCGTCGCTGTGACTGGGAACAGAGGGAGAAGGAGCGCAGAAAAGGCGCGAGACGCCATTTATTTCCGACGCTTTGTTTTGCCTGGTTTGTATTCTGTTTTTCCTTTTTTTTCTTTTGCCTCAATCTTCTTCTCAGCCTCCCTCGCAGGCATTTTTTTGTTCAGTCTGTGTGTTTGCCATTAAAGCAAATAATTTCAAATGAGATAAGAAAGCACGAAAAAAATGCGATGGCAGCAAAAAAATTGAGTGTGCAACAAGTTGCAAGTTTGCTGCCAAGGCGAAGTGAAAGTGGCGCTGATGTTGGTGCCAAACGCACTGAGGGAGTAGGGATGACGAGAGGAAGGGCGGGAGGTAGGGTTGCCAACCATGGCGGGGGCTGCTGTAAAATGAAGTCATGAAATTTGCACAGTTACTCAGTAACTGCATAATTTATTAGCTGCTTGTACTCTTGACTCGACTGTGTGCGAATTCTTTTGCCTCTGCCTCTGATTGTCTGTCTATCAAACGTGGTGGCAAGTGGCAAGTGGCAAGTGGCAAGTGGCAAGTTGCCAAGTGGCAAGCTGAGGCCAAGTGCAAACTTTTATGTTACAATGGCCCGAAACAAGCGGAAATATTCAACACGCGCCACTTGAACTTGCAACTAATTAGTATCAGTTAGTCGGTTGCATTAGGGCTTATCAGACACAAGTGCTGAACTGGGTGAGTTTCTAAAGGAAACGAAATCAAAACAATGCAATTAAACTTAAGCCCAAACAATTTAATCTATGCTTAATATTATTGAAATTAATATAAGAATTATTTTGACAGATTCAAATATGTATTTGCGTTTTTTAATTTTTAAAATAGTTAAGCTCAACCTAAAAGAGAGGAGAATTTTGTTTCGTTTTAGAATTATCTCCGATTATTTTATAAAATATAATATGTAAGTTTACAATTATTATAACTAGAGTTTTATTTATATGAATATGCTAAACGTGTTTTAAAATACCTTAGAATTTTCTATCTAAAGTACTTTATAGCATCTTTGCACAGATTGGACGCCATCGCCTACATAGTGCAGCCTGCACATTGGTCAATTCAATCGCACACATCCGCACTTACATACATGTATGTACACTAGCACACACACACATAGAGAAATGGAAAGCATACAAAGAAACAACCCACATGGCATAGGGAAATAGGCTCGTGTCCGTGCTGTGTTTGGTTTCGCCGGCATGAATAGATGGTCGGACAGACATACAGACAGACGGGAGAACAGACGGGCAGGCAGACGGACAGGCAGACAGGGAGGGAGTGAGTCTGTTGGTGCGGCGCAAAAAGGGAGGGTGTGGTCAATGGCAATATTGCATTTTGTGGACGTAAAGTGCTTCGTTCGACAAACATTTTCGGGGTGGAATTTCAGGAAATTCGTCACGAATTTCAACGTATTGGCAGAAAAATTGTTGTCCTTCCCCACAAATTTAGACAATCTACAAAATGGAAGCCGTCATTTGAGTGAACAAGGGAGCGGGGGTGTGCAAAAAATGAGGGGAACAAATTTGAATATAATATTAATTGAGAATATGTAATATATACTAAACTATCAATATAATTTTCATCATTATCATCATTATAAACTTGCAGAGAAGTTTTTAATAATTTCTAAAAAGTCATTCTCTTGAGACTTATGTGTATCAAATTATTATTCGTTTTCTCTTTATTTTTAGCATAATCATAAACATAGGTATGCAAATATCGTACACCTGCAGAAACATTTAAATCAATTATATTATTTTAACCATTATAATTTTCTTCATCATTGTTATTTACTCTCTCATTAATAATACTGTTATCATATCACATGTGGAATAATGTATGTATAAGTGACTTTAGTTTAACTATAACTGTGACAGTGACTTAATGAGATTATTAATCATTATTATGACAATAAGAGTTAGCATTGTCCATATTATATAGGATGTAAAAATGAAAGTATAACAATTAAATTTCAATTTCTGATCATTAGCATTCTCAATGCAAACAACATATTTTTATGTTTGAGCAACAACTTTTTTTATATTATTTAAAAACTTGTCACAAGTATTATTCACATTATGATTTTCATTATTTTGATTAAATGTGAACAGATGCATTAAACTAACCGCAATTCTAAAGTATGGGTCGCAATTCAATTCATTCATTGACTTTCTGATTGCAAGTGCCTAATGAAAAACACCTTGTATTGTATTAATTTTAGTATTAATATTATAAATGTTATCAATATGATCATTGCCTTTCTCATTATTTGTATAAAATGTCAACACCGATGCATAAAGCTGTCTGCAGTTCTATATTCTCAATCCAATAATTTCATACTCTATTTTTCATCATCATTATCATCACCATTCTGATGGTAAATGTCATATTTATATTTATATTTTTACTATAAATGATATCAATTTTCATTATTTGTAGAAAATGTGAACAACTCTTCTGATCATCATTATCATTAGCATTCTCATTGCAATTATTGTTTATTATAATGCAATTGATAGCCCCTTGATTTCAATGGGAGTCATTTGCTTCGATTTGTTGACCTCTCAACTAGACAATGTCTTAAGCATGCTCGATCTCCCTCTCTCTCTCTATATATACTTTATCTTAGGTATATATACTTTCCTCTCTCTCTCTCTCTCTGACTCTATCTAGCTCGCATTGTTAAACTGTCTTATTCTTCTTCTTATATAGTCTATGTGTATGTATGTGTGGGTGTGCGCATGTACCACATATAATACACCATATACGAGACACACATGCATATGTGTCTCTCTCTTTCTCTTTCTCTCTCTGTATATGTGTGTGTATACTACAAAAATGCCATTTTCATACTCAACTGTACTGCTTCGGAATTCGAATGCTAAACCGAAAACATTTGAGCAAAAAGTGTTCAAACTGGCGCTAACTGTGGCTGCCTCACCCGCTTCAGCCGCTGCCACAAGGGGGCGCTACAGGGACAGGGGGGTTGCAAAAATATATATATGTATATATGTACATATAGCAAAAAGTTTGTCGATTCGCACACACACACACACACATACAGAGAAAATGCGAAGCTGTGGACTGCAGACCAAGTGGCTGGCAAACAAGTGAATGCGAATGTGACTCGGGCTTCGACTCTGTCTGTCTGTCGTTCCGACTCTGAATCTGACTGTGGTTGATGCCATGGCCTGGTCCATGAAATCAGCGGGAACGAGCTGTCGAATTCAAAATAAACCTCACACACACACACACAATAAAGAGTAGCAAAAAATGGAAGGCAAAAAAAACTAGTAGGTAAGATAACAGTCAAGAAAGCTCGACTGTGGACGACTCTGTACTTCATCTCTGTTCTCTTATTCTTTCTTTCTTTATTTATTTTTATTTTCTACACTCAATTATTTATTTATTTATTTTTAAGACACTAGACAAAATTAATAATTACTCTAACTTTAGTTCTAAGAATATTTCGTTAATTTAATAATCTATTGTCCAAAGCTGCATTAAATTGTATGTTAAAATCATTCGAGATTATTATTAGGTACTTATTATACATATGTTCTAAAATTCAAAACTCTTTGATTTTTAAACAACTTACTTCTGATTCACGGAAACCCACATACCAAATATGGAAGCTCTAGCTCTTAAAATCACTGAGATTAGCAGTTGGATATTCTATAACGACTCGATCGTTGATGCTAATTAAGAAAATATAAACTAATTATACTTAAAATAATAATCAAATAATAATTATAATAATAATCTCTTATAAAAATATAAATATCTTGTAATGCAATCAACATGAGACTAGAGAATTTTTTTTTAATTATATCCTTTTAAATAACACTTGGATATAAGATTAATAAATTACTCTTAGGATGATTTCTCTTCATTTGACCAACTGAATAGACTTTGAACTTTTGTTAGTACAGGGTCTAAAAATTGCAAATCGAAACGATACGAAGCGAGTGCAGGAGCAGAGGCCATCCATCCATCTAACCATTCATGTAGCCCCAGGTCCATTGGCAATAGCTTGGATGGCTATAGAGCGGATAGCGGGCGTTGGGGGTGGGGGGTTTCGGTGATATGGAGGGGTGGGGTGGGGGTTTTTCGCTGGTCTTACGCCAAGTGATTTATATTTTTGATATGCAAAACATCTCGTACACATCGTCTCAGGGGCGTGGACAAGACCGTCGCATTTACATGTACACAAACACAAGGAGAGCCCTTACTATATATGTGTGTGTGTGTGTGTGAGTGTGTGTGTGTGTGTGTGTGATATACTTTAAAAGACACACACACACATACATAGAACGAGAGTTTTGCGCTGGATTTGTGCAAAAATCGGGAATTTGCAAACGCTCCGACATCGCCATCGCCATCCAAATGACAAATATGCAAAGGACATAAGCATAAGCAATGTATAAGGACGCGGAGGAACCACAGCCACACATACTAGCACAAGTAGAGCCACTGGCTCAACCACAATCACAACCACTACTCCAACCACAGCCACAGCCACAACCACAACAACAACAACCACAGACGCAGCTCGACTGAAGCTTTTGTGCCGGATGTGGTCGTTAGATTAATGCGCTTTGGAAGCTTGCCAGTACATAAAATCTATGTATGAATGATCCAGCTAACACATACATACATACATATATGTATGCTTTCACTCTATATGTGTGTGTGTGTTTGTGTCTCCTATCGTTTGGCTCTTGGCTTTTGGAGCACAAACACACACACACACACACAATCCCGTGACAATGCCCGTTGGGGAACGTTTGGCCAGCAACGGAGTCCTGTGTTGAGTGTGTGTGTGTGTGTGTGTGTTTCTGAGTATGCGTGTGTGTGAGTGTGTGTGTTGTGTGCTGCTCTGCTTGGCCAGCTTTTTAGATTGAACATATCAAGGCCAATGAAAGCTAACGCCACAAGTCGACTTTGCAATGCTCTCCACTTTAGACTGAGTCTTCTTCTACTTCTCAATGTATGAACATGTATGTAGATCAGCGATATAAATTAAAAATGAAAATTATTCGTTGATTCGGAATAAAAAAGCTATGAAATAAAAACAATACATATTTTCAATTTATTTTTAAAAATCAGTCAATCACTTTATTTTTTTAATGTTTATTATAAATATTTGAAAAAAACCATCAAATATAAAAGCTTATTTTGTTCCCAGAATACCCCATTCAAAAAATATTATATCAGGGATTTTTCTATTCTTCCAAATTGTTTTTTCCCAAGTTTAATATTTTTTAGCTGATAAAATTTGCTTGCGAAATCTGGGGTAAATACAGTCAAAGCTCCCTGTCGTGAAATACTTCTTTATACAGATAAATGTGTTTTGTAAACTTATAACAATAGCAAAGAAAAATTTCAGAAAATATTTTCGTTGTCATATTTTCAAATTTCGCAACATTTATTGTCACATTAAATAAAATTATGGCTATGCAAATAATATTTTGAAACCTATCTAATTATATTTTTACAGAAAATTTCAGTATTTATTTGTATGTTTATTTTGAACCAATCATCGACTGGAGAAAAACTTGGAATGGGCCTGCCAACTTGCTAACTTAAATTAAATTCAAGTATAAATAAAACGAATTTGCGTAATACTACATACATATATATTTTAAATTGGTTTGCTTCTTGCTCAGTACATTTAATTAGTCAATTATTGTATATTTATCGTAGACTTGATGCTATTGATATTGTCAGACGATTGTTGGGGCTCTTCTTCTTTCGAGCATTTCACATTTTCGAAAATTGGGGAGCACTAACTAGTAGGCAGAAATCTTCAAGCGATCTCTCCCGCTCTCTCTCTTTCTCTTGCACTCTTTCTCGTCCTCTTGCTGGATTTATTGGATTTTCTGCTCCATTTTGAGCACTCTATGCGCATCTGTTTAGAATGCTTGATTGATAATCTTTCTCTCTCTCTTTCTCTATGAGTTACGATTGCATTTAGATTGTTTTGCTAGTGTCATTAGAAGCGTGGCACAAACAAGTAACTTGCCACAGGCGGCAACGGCGGCAACCCCAGCTGGGCAGTAACATAGTTCAATATCCTGTGAGCGAGGGGACTTTATTGGATTTGAATTTGAAATTGCCCAACTATGTGTATTGATGGCTTCTGCGAATTTTTAACTTCAAACTGGCAAACTCGCAACTCGCAGCTCATTTGCATATGCCGTTGAGCTTTGAGGGTGGACAAACACAAACACGAACACAGATGCATGCAGATATAGGTATATGTACACACACACACACACACACACACACACTAAGCTGGCGAGGACATAACGAGCGATAATGCTAATGCTTTTATGGCGCACATATAAAATGTCCTTTTTGCGAACATTGTTGCGCTGATGATGCAGCCGGAAGAGCAAGTGGAGAGTGACACAGGCAGAGAGGGAATTATAGGTAAAAAAATAAGAAGAAGAAGAAGGGGCAGGAGCTATGGAGCAGCGGACACAAAAAAATAAAAGAAAGGGGGTTGGTTTTGTGCTTGGTCCTCGACTGTCATTATATGGCCATAACATACAACAAAACGACAACGAGCAGCAGGCGAATTGGGTGGTTTGGGTGGTTTGGGTGGCTTGAATGGTTTCAGTGGGTGGGTGGGTGGACTGCCACTGTCTGGACTGGCAAACATTTGCAAAATGAAAATAACCCACCACTGGCCTGAGTGTGACCAGTGCGACCAACACCACAACACCACCAACACCAAACACTTGCAAAATATATTCAGCACATACACATACAATACATATAGAGAGGACGCCATGTGTCCCAAGTTTAACAGCCTCTCCGTTCCAGTTACAGTGCCAGCTACACCCTTCTCTTAACCCCCTTTCACATCCACATCCGTATCCGCATCCACAGCTTCATTTGGCCCATTGGCAACAACCACCCGGACACGTCTTGCGCTTTATCACGGACGTCAACTTTTGGCCATATATGTAAAAAGCGAGGGTGGCTCACGGTCTCTACATGCATGTGTATGTGTGCCGTGTCCATATATATGTATGTATGTGTGTGTGTGTGTGTGTGTGTGTGTATATATATATATTTGTACATGTGTGTGAGAGGAGCAGGGAACATGGACGGGTCCGGGCGGACTTTTCAACTTTCCAAATGTGTATGTAAATATATGTATGTGTTCCCCACACATGCTTTCGTATGTAGTAGCCTTATATACACTTGTGTGTGCATACATGTGTGTGTGTGTGTGTGTGTGTGTGTGTGAGTGGTCTCCACATAGTTGCTAGGGGATGGATTAGGCTATTGAACCACCCTCGCCCAATGCCAATCGATTCACCTAATCGTTAACTTTTTCACCTCTTTACAGTCTCACTATAAATTGATCTCAATTTAAAATATCACACACAGGGTTCGAGTCCTCGCTCTATTTTATGGCACTTATTTTTATAGCAACGATCGCACATTGCATACTTTGCAGCGCATCCGCTAAATACCTCTGCCAATTGATCAGCATTAAGGACTGAAAAACTCTTTATTCTCAATTTTTCTGTATATTCTGCTCAAAAGTAAGATTTTTCGCATTATTCCGGTTGATATTTACTGTTAGCTTGATTGTCCAGTTGCTTGGCTACCAATTCATTGTAGCGCCACCTGTTGTCCGCCGTAGTTTCGGCGTTTGGCTAACAGATGGCGCCAGCAACTGATTGGACACGCGCACACGTAAATGCCAATTGGAAGGCTTGAATTGGTCTTCTTTGGGGTGGTTTTTATGGTCGCATACGTGACAACAAATACACATGGGTAGATACACACATGGTCACACACACACACACCCATATGGACATGCTCTATATATTTTCGGTCAAGGAATCCCAATTTCAATGTAACTTTTTATGGTAAGAATAGATATTATATTGTTAAGTTAATAAACACATTACAATACAGTCATACTCCACATTAGTTAACCAAGACATACATATAACACAACTCAAAAACTTTTAAATTTTCAATAACTATACATATTAACTGTATGGAATTATTTCGAAACATTTAGTCATGAAAAATTATCCACATTCTATAAAAATCTGACATTTTTTAAAGCAAAATTATCAAAAAATACTTTCAACCAAGCCTACGAAATAAATCTGGTTTGGATTCCATTATTATTATTGACGATTTAAATCTTCTAAATATCTAAACAAACAAAAAGTCAAGATTTTAGTTGTATTATTTAGTATTAGTTATTATTATTTTATGTCAAAATCAGGCTAAAATTAAATGTCATGCTAAAGCTGATAGATATTTTTCCATGTTCTCCAAACACTATTTTCTTTTAATTTAAATTAAAACACCTTTATGCAATTTTTTATTTATAAAATCTATATAAAAGTTCTTTTTATATGATATTCAAATATTACTCATAGTATACGGATGAAATTATGTAATAATCTATCAATACAATATTTTCTTTGGGGTTCCATTAGGCTTAAAAACAATAATTTAAAAGAAATTAACTGAATGCTCAAAGTTCAAGGTCCAATTAGTTGCTATTTAGTACTCTCTGAAATCATATTATATCTAATCTAATATAATGAAAAATAAACAAATAAAAAATACAATGGATCCATAAAACGTTTGAGTTCTCTGCGTAACCTGCATAACTGTACATTTCAATCGGGTCCTTGAAACGGACAACAAACGGACAAAAGGAGAGCTATGGGAAAACAAGGGAAGGCTAGGGAGGATGGGGAGGGGCAATGAGGGGTAATAGGGGAAAGTAGAGACCAAGTCGCTCGACTGATGAATGAATGCGGTCGCCGTTGCGGCCTTTTAAGGCCGCTTTTGGATGCCTCAACATAACGGAGCCACTTGCGCGGCATCCGAGATCCAAATGTTGTGCCCCTGCCCCTCAGACTCTCAGTCTCCTGGCTCAAGATGCCATAAATAAAATGCTCGAGCTCGGGTTTTTGTTTGGAGTACAAAAACAGAGCGAAGAGAAGGAGACCGAGAACTCAAGATTGAGAACGAGGCTGTTTATAAGACGACACATGTCTGTATGTATGTGTGCGTGTGTGTGTGTGCGTGTGTGTGTGTGTGTGTGTGTGTGTGTGTGTGTGTGTTGACACCCCCGCGAACACTGGACGCTGATGCAACGGGAATAAGACAACTTGAGACTCAAGTGACAATGATAAACATCCTGCAGTTGCTCGTGTCCATCATCAACGCTGGCGCTCCGTCGACCCAGCAAAATGGATACGACAACAAAAAAACATCGCATCGCGATCACAAAAACAATGCCGCATTTTCAAGTATCTTTCAGCATAATAATATGGTCTCATCTACTTATAAAGAAACCGAACCCAATTACACGTGCAGTTTCCCCAAACTAAACGGATTGTCAATAAAATCGATGCAACTTCCTTTTTCTGAAATTCCAAATTTTCCATTTTCAGTTCTCCCATAGAATATTAGACTGTACTTTCTCATAGATTTTATTTGAGAATCTGAAAACAGTTAAGGCATTCAGAAACTGTAATATTTGTGTTATGTGGCAAAGTGTTATATGTTGTAATGACAACAAACACACAGAAAAAAGATTAAAAATGTTTTTTTTGGCGAATTTTTTATACAGTTCCCAGGGCATGTTTTTTGTGATAATCTATTTTCTGTGTGTTTGTTGTCATTACAACATTTAACACTTTGCCACATAACACAAATATTACAGTTTCTGAATACCCTAAGTATATTTTAGGTGTACAGTTGGAGTTGTAATATGATCTATTAAACGTATGTGCTATAAAGCTGAGAAATATTTATAAGTATTTATATACATATATATTTTACTTTTAAACATTTTTTGGTCCAAATATAATGATTACATTTGATACAAAATAATAAATAATAAGCTGAAATAGTATTGAAGTAGTTTTTACATTAATGTGAAACTTTTTATTTGCAATTCTTAATAAAAAGCCTTTAATAATAAATTAAATACAGTCGAACTTCCCTAACTCGAATCACCATTATCCACGAAAAAAGGTTCGAGTTAGGGAGACTTCGAGTTAGGGAAGTAGAATTGTATGAAATTTGCCTAGTAATGCCACTCGATTTGGTTCGAGTTAGAGAGACTTCGAGTTAGGGAAGTTCGAGTTAGGGAAGTTCGACTGTATGTCTTTTTATAGTGGAGATTATATTTCATTTAAAACTTTTTTTCTTGCTATTCTTTGTTAAACAACTAAAAATTTTACCATAAAGAAATTTTTAATGATCCACACATTAAAATATTTAAAATATATTTACTTATCACTGCGGACGGCAGTCCGCGCTAGTGACGAAAGCAGCACGAAGGGTGCGAAGGCGACTAGCATATATACACAGGAAGAATGGAAAATTTGCTACAACTGTCCGATCAGGTCGAGTTATAAACCGATCGAAAGGTATCAATTAAACTTACAAATGTGCATACTAAGACTTTTGAAAACTCACCTGGTTCGTGAGATAAACAGGTGTAAGTGGGAGGGGCAAATTTTAAATGATTTGAGCTAATGGGGCCGTTGGAGCCTTTTTGATTTATTTTTTATTTTTTACTATTCTAATCAAAAATACGCTTCGAATGACACCTTGATCATCAAAATCCGATCACTGGCTCAGAAGATAATTAATTTTGAAATTTTTGGTGCCCTTCTCAAAACGAGATGAAAAGTCAGTCTGTTTGTTTGTTTGTTTGTTTGTCTGTTTGTTAGTATCAAAGCGTTGATTTAGCTTTAAAGTTTGAATGAGGACTTGTTCCCGATCAAAAATCTAGAAACGTTTGTTCTACGACTTTTTCGAAAAATCGCTAGTTTAGCGGGAAATCGCTAAAAACCGCTAAAATTAAAACCCTTATAGCAGTCAAACGATAAAAGCTACAGTTGCGATCTATATATCGTTGAAAAGGTATTTTGAAGGGCTCTTAGGCATACCTTCAACGTTTTTTTTTAAGTAATAAGGTAAACAGCTACAGGTGAAATAAAGTTTTTTTTTCACATTTTAGCGATTTAAGAAAAATCTACACATGAAATCACACTAAAATATTTTATTTATTATAGGCAATTTGATTCCGCGTTTTTTGACATATAACACATATCTGTCAAAATTCGTTTGGACAAGAAATTACCTATTAACTGAATATACCTTTTACCTTCACACTACTGCTTGTAAATATGCAGTATGTACACTGCTTGCAGCGTAATGTGGAAATAAACTGCTTGCAAAGTGGGGAATTCTTTTTGCGGCATATAAATCATTTTATAATCAAAAATATAGAATCGTTTGTTCTACGACTTTTTCGAAAAATCGCTAGTTTAGCGGGAAATCGCTAAAAGCCGCTAAAATTTAAGCCCCCATAGCATCCAAACGATAGAAGCTACAGATGCGATCTATATATCGTTGGAAAGGTATTTCGAAGGGCTCTAGGCATACATTTAAAGTTTAAGCTACAGGTTAAATAAGGTATTTTTTCCCACATTTTGACAATTTAAGAAAAAACTACACATCAAATCACATCAAATATTGCAATTTTAATATTTCTGATGTCTTATTCAAAAATTTCTGATATCCCATAAAAAAACCACTTTACGAGGTAAAAGTCTAGTGACGAAAACATTTTCATGCCCCAAAATTTCTGATATCCAATTTTGTGACGAATAATATTAGGTTTTACACATAAACTATTTTAAACAAAATTTTTGGATTCGGCACTGCGCAAAATAGTGAGTTTTGTTTGGTTTAAGAATTGGAGACATTTTAGCGCAATGTGCCGAGTGCCAAAATTATGTTTAAAATAGTTTATGTGTAAAACCTAATATTATTCGTCACAAAATTGGATATCAGAAATTTTGGGGCATGAAAATGTTTTCGTCACTAGACTTTTACCTCGTAAAGTGGTTTTTTTATGGGATAATAATATAATCAGCTGAGTTAGCGTAGTGAGATTAAGTAATAAGAAAAAAGTTTATAGAAGAGAGTATTTTCTGAATTGATTTTATGTATTTATTCTGGATAAAAGATAGTACTTTATGTTGCTCCAACATTTCTAGATCATTTTGATATACGTAGATGCGGTAAAATTTGTATATATACTATTGATTACTAGATAGAATAATAATATTAATGGGGTTGCGCTTAGAAGACATTTAATCGACTGACGTCAGTTTTCATTAGCCAGAGAAATAATCTCGATGCGTGACAGAAATGAATTCTAGATTGAAGGATCTGATGATGATGATGATGCTCTGATGAACCGCTATGGCAAATGGATTTTGGTCCACAACGAATCGCTTGACAAGTGGTGTTGTCAAATCTCTATGTCTCTCTCTTACTCTCTTGCTCTGTCCCTCTCTCTATGTCTTGCTCTTACTCTGTAGCTCTGATTAGTGCCGTCAATGCTGGACAATTTGCATACGAGTCGATAAAACAATAGACAGCGCTGATTGTGAGGCGGAGCGGGGAGTGAATTGTGTAAAAGGGGGCGGCGGTGGTGGCGGTGCTGGTGGTGCCAATTAGCGGCGCTGCAGTCGTGTCGAATGCAGAGAACAAAGGACACAGCCCAGCTGATTGATTTTGATGATGTTGCAGCCAACATAAGGGCAGCAGTGCAACGTGTGGAACGTGTTGCCGCTGCCTGTGGACCACCCAATGCAGTCGAGCAGTCGAGCTGAATTTTGACAGCTCGACAGAGGCCACAGAGATCGAGGACCAGACGAGGCAGGAACAGGAGTCGTGAGTCGGGGGGCATGTTCATATTGAAACCAATACGTCAAACGTGAGATTACATAAAAAACCGCAAAAATATGCGAAACAAAAGGGAAAACAGCAACAACAACAACAACAACAATTGAGCGCTGACCTTTGGTTTGGGCATTGTCCTGACGCAAATACTCGTAAAAAACAAACGTATGTATGAGAAGAATGCCAGCATGCATATGGATGGATGGGACTATAAGGATATTAAGGATATTGCCAGCATTCGCCTCAACGCACGTACATTGATTGTTTATCCTCTGTTGCTGTTGTTTCTCCTTCTCCATCTCGTTGATGATGTTGTTGTTGGAACTGCAAAACTGGACAAAGAAGCAGCTCTGCTCTCCTCTACTCTCTCCTCTGTCCTGCCGGCCACCCATTAACAATGGCTTTTCCATGGAATGGGTTAGCAACTCCTTTCAAAATGATCTGGTTAAGGACAGCTGAATCAGCAATCGTTCATTATATGTTAGATCTCTCAATCACTCCAACAAGCAGATTTTGAATAAACTGCAGCTTAACTGACATATAAACAGAGAGTTTGGAATAGTCTTCAGTCATGAACTTCCTTAAGCTTGTGTTCTCATAGTCCAATTGCAATTTAACTGAGAGATATTTTCGAATATGTAATTTATTTCATAATATTTATTTTATATATTGATTTATATTCCTTTATTTACTTATTTATTATATTACATGTTAAGCAGTGATTGAAAAATACCTCGAAAAATCAACACGTCGATTTTAGTGGAAGCGATTTTCAAGAACTTAAATTCGATTTTTGATTTTGATAATGTTTTGAGTTAAATAAATCAATGCTCACGAATGATTTTTATTAAACTCAATTCTTAAGTTTAAGTTTACATGCCTTATTTTCATACTTCTCCTTGTCAGTTACTCGAAAAAAAAACCGATTTCCATGTGGAATGTCAATTAAATCATTATTTGAACTCCAATTTTATTCTGCATCAAAACTCTATTTTTGTATCCTATAAAAAAATTTTGCAACTGGAAAACTTTGTTTCTATCGATTTTTACATTTAATTTTGATTACTAATACTAATTTTAAGTAATGTTAAGATAGTGAGGAAGTTCTTTTTATATATGAAAACTATACTATATAATATTTATGGGAGTATCATCAAATTTATAGAAAATTGTTGACAAATTGTATTTGTGTTTTTGTCATTTTGTTTCATGCTAAATCTAAAATAAAGAGTTTGATTTTTCGATTCCAATAAACTGTCGATTCGATAAACAAATTTAAATAAACTTTATTTCTACATACATATATACCACTACTAATAAAACGGAGAATCATATGATAGAGAAGCTCTAAGAATCTTATAATTAAGCTCAAGCTATTAAGACATCATAATCCCCTCAGAAATGTTTCCCAAATGAAAGTCAAAGCTGATAGGACAGATTCAAAAATAGCCTGGCATCCATTCTCTAATCGAGTGTTTACTCCTAAATGCACCTATCTCAACCTCAGCCTCACCTCCCTTCTAACTACGGCTCTTGGGCACACAAATGAGCCAAACAATAAAAAGAATTAAATCTGTGATTGAGAGAAACAATTTAGAAATTTGCACAACGTTTCGACGTATTTGTACAATATGCAACCTGGCTTGGATCTGCATGCAACTCGATTCTAGGACTCGGATCTAGGTCTGAGTTTGGTTCTCGGTCCACAAGGGCTGTTTAATTTTTTGCAATTCAATAAAAATAAATCTCAACCGCAAACAAATGTTGCATTCAACGGACAGCGATCGGACTTGAGTTGAGGGCTTCTCTGCCTAGAGGGGAGGGAGGCGGACAGGGACAGAGACAGGGACAGTGACAGAGGATATTATATGTAGCTATTGTCCGAAATTTGAATATGGATTAGATAAATCGTGCGTGCGGCAGACGCAAGGCAACAATTTGCAATTTTGCATATGCAAAAACCTCACGCCTGGTCGACAGTCAGTCAAATGCACAAATAGAGAGAGAAATAGAAGATAAATACTGACGGAGAGAGAGGGAGAGAGAGAATAGAGATTTCGGTCAGCGGTTGAGCGGGCAGTAAATTGATTTTATCGCCGATACAAATGCGGCAACTGCCAATAAAACAATTTGCCGGCCCGTTGTTGTCTTTTGTTCGGCAAACACAAACACTCTCACAAACACAAACACACACACACACACACACACAGTGTGTGTATGTCCTTTTGATTTTTATGAGTATTTTTGCCACAAAAGGCAACTTATGCCGCGCGCGAGCTCTAAGTCAAATTTGTTGATCCTGCAGGTTCGTTACCAACAGGCAAATGGCTTAGCTTAGTAAACCTGGCCAGAAGGCATTGTTAACTGAAGTACTGAAGCAATAACACAGCTGGAGACTGGTCATTACGATGGATCAAAACTATAAGAAATGAATCGAGTTTTAGAGCTGGTTGCCCAGTTCGCTTAGTTCACTCCTTAATTTTATTTTGTATTACAACATTTGTGGAAAAGTGTATAGAAATAAAAAAATAAGTTGGTACCCAAAAAACAAATGTTTCCTCTATTGTTAAAAATTGTTGGTTCCCAACTCGCTTTTTGAAAAAAAATCGTAGTTTTGTGACAAAATTCTGGATTTAGAACTTATTTTACATCAGTGCAAAAAAAAATTATTTATTCAATAATGTTTTCAAGTCAACCAGTTGACCAAAAGTACTTAGAAAGTACTTTAAAAGAGCTCACTTGTAAAATTTCAGTGACCAACTTATCTTTAAAACTATTTTGGGCCTCATCAGTTAAAGCCCAAAGCAACACACAAAATCGATTGACTCGAATTCTTAAACTAAACCTACTCTAACATTTTTGAAAATTTACAAATACAATTAATATAAACGCATAGAGCCTTTAAAAAGCACACGATTATGCAATAGATACATAAATATTTCATAGTTTGTCATATAATCAAAGTAATGCATTTCCAAATTAATTAAAAACTGTATGGAAAACTAAAAATGTGTTGTGAAAATAAAAAGCAAGCATTGAATATCCGATCGCCGTTGAACTTGACTTTGACTTTGGCAGCGAGATGGAACTCAAAGATACAAGATACTTGTATGCTGGACCAAAAATAGACAATATCTGTGGAACTAGTAATAGGACGGGGGAGTGTTTATGGCAACAGGCAGCGGGGGGAAGGGTGAAGAGGGGACACGCACACACACACACACGCAAACACACACACACACTTGTATAATACATGTGCATATGTATCTACGTGAGTGACTAAAATAAACATGCGCATCCGTTGGATACAAAATGCTCTGCTTGCCTGTTGCAGATGCGTGGACGGTGACCGTGAGGATGCCGCTGTTGATGCGACACTCCAATGTGCGTAATACACACATGTGTGTGTGTGTGTGTGTGCGTGTGTGTGAGGCACTTACACAAGCCTACATATACATATAGCTGACGATGCAACCGAGCGATGCGCGTCCTGCGTTCGGTGTCCAAAATAAAAGTATCTTCAACGGCATTATCCGTTACATGCTCGCACACATGTGGCACACTCAGACGACGTGTGTGTGTGTGTGTGCGTGTGTGTGTGTGTGTATGCGTGGGCATACCCAAAAGATGCTGCGATCCATTGCGCCCATGTGGCGAGTGCGTTTGACATTGACATGGTTGCTAGTCTGTTTACTTAATGTCATTTCGAATGTGTGTTTCATTTATTCAACCGTCCGAGTCCGAGACTCCCCCCCCTTCTCTCTCCCCACTCTCTCTCTCACACACACACACATTCTCACTGCCAGTGTCAGTGTCAGTGTCGAGTCTCAGCCTCAGTCTCAGTATTGATGCTCCCCAGCCGTCGCCATTTAGGGTGGCTATTTTTAGTGTCCGTTTCAATTTGTGTTACTGTACTTTGTGTCCGCTTTGCGTTCGCTTACTCCACCTTCTACTCCAGCACGGAGTAACAACTGAGAAATAGCTACAGCCACAGCCAGAGATTGCACTGACAGATACAGATACGTTTAGTCAAAATTATTGTTTGTCTACTGAATTGAGCATGGAAATAATAATAATGAAAGAATTATGAAATTACCTGAGAAATCTAGAAGTGAGTGTGTCCCGCTTTTGATTTGATTGATTCATAACAGAGAGAGCTTATAGTTAATAGTTAAACCTATACGTTAATCTATTAATTAACTAAAATACAGTTGAATAAGTCGCTTAAAGTATCTAAAATATTATACAATTAATATACATCACATTGATACAGTTGAATAAGTCGCTTAAAGTATCTAAAATATTATACAATTAATATACATCACATTTTCTTAACAATATGAAAGATGAATTATAAGTATCTTATTATTTTAACATAAGTTTTAGACGATTAGGTATAGTACATCGTAATTTTTTATAAATATCATGTTATAATTTGCACGTTTTCGTAAAAGATAATCGAGCCTGTTCCGGTTTTCACTTTTTACTTTTTAGCATTTAATTATATGCATTTATTGACTTTGAATTTGAATAATGGTTTGAAAATGATCGTTTTTCGCTTTATGGGACTTAAACTCATCAACTCAAAGTAATATCAATCAATCTAATAGCTATCAATTTATTATTAAAATAAATTTTATAAGTTGTTTTGTAAGTTGCAGCAGATTCTAAAATGAGGAGAATCAAGAAAGAACTTGCCAATATTTCCCATTGCAGATTTGTGACTAAGTTTGCGATATGAATATCCTTGAGGTTAATTGTCAGACTGAAAATAATTCTATACTATAGAAAATGAATCAACAAAATAAAGTAAATTTATCTGTTTAAAATTGATGTATACCATTTCATGGTTCCCTAATCATGGACTGAAACTGTTCAAAGTTCAAAGTTAAAGTTTCTTGGATTTCTCACAGATTGTGCCAACTGAACCTGAACTTCCTAGCTTGTCTTATTGCTGTAAAACATAACTGAAACAAGAGTATTCACAATTGTTAAACATTATCCAAGATCAAATAGCTGAGAAGCAAATTGAGATCGAGATTGCCGAGCAATGAGAGAGATGTCTCAGTACGTGTATAATGAGTTCTAGATACTTTATTTCAGCCCCCTCAGCAGCAGATGAGTCTGTGGCAAGACGGAGACAGGGGGATGAGACACAGGATGTGAGTGTAAAGATGAATGTGTGAGTGTGAGTCTTCCTGGTTGATCTTCGGCTCGACGGGGGAGGTTGTTGCACGGACTCGACTATGTGACACATGTGTGTGTGACCATTTGGATGCAGGCCTCCCTCCCCTCTCCCTTCCCCCTCCCTCTCTCTTGTAACTGCTCTTTTGGGCTCGACTTGGGTTTTAATTCTCGAGTGGAGTGGAGTGGAGCAGCGAGGCCTGCATCCGCTTGCTAATGATGCTACTTCGCTTGATCCAAGTCGCCACTGCAGTTGCATCTGTATCTGTATCTGTATCTGTATCCGTATCCGTATCTGTATATGTATATGCATATGTATCTGCATCCATAGCTACACTCAGAAAATAAAATCAAGACTTCCGTATTCCGTAAAATTGGAATATTCATTTTAAGTTCGCAATGCATAATTTTAGAAATCTTAGAATTTGATTTTCTGGGATTCGTAAAGTACATTTTGGGGATCAAATTTTAGTTACACAAAAATCTCATTTGTTTGTGCAAAATATTCTTATATTTAAGTTCATTAACTTATATTTAAGTTCATATACTTAGTTCACGAATAAAAGTAAAAAACAAATTTAAATTTAACATAGTTTGATATTTTAATATTTATATATTTTTTATACTTTTTATTTTAATTTTTAATTTTATATTCAATATTTATAATGTTGTATCGGCTGCTTTACTTAATTTTAGGATGGCATATTTTTCTGCGTGTATGAATCTTCTGTATCTGCATCTGTATCTGTGACTGTATCTGCAGCTTCTGTTGGCGAGCTGTCCCTGCTGTTGTTGCACTTTGATTTATTTGGGCGCTTTTCAATTCCCACGACAGACGCCCGAAGACATCGATGCAGATGCAGAATTCTACAAGTACTCGTTCAGTAAAAGTATCTGCATATGAGAATTGTGTGTGTGTGTGTGTGTGTATATCGAAGTGTACTCGTATATAAATACGAGTATGATATGCATATATGCATTTCCTGTCAGCTCAGATCCTGCGGGATATGCGCTACCCGCGAATATTGAATAACCAACAAAGTCCGGAATGGGACAAGTCTTCTTCTTCCTCTTCCTCTTTGTTTTTTTTTCCAAAAATATGCATAAACGTTTCGCCTCGTCCGAAATGGTGCAGTCAAAGGGCTGCGCAAAAAATGTGAATAAAAAAAAATAGAAAAACATTTACCCCTAATAAACCGGAACTAATAGAAAAAACTATGCAACACACACACACACAGACACACAATCGCACACACATAAAAAGGTCGTAGACAATTTTTTATAGGCATTTGACATGGATCACACGGGCATTCTCTTTTTTTTTTTTTCATATTTTGTATGTGTGTGCTCTTGCCATCTTCCGGTTTCGTTATCGTTTTCTCTTTTCATTAGTTGACTATAATTTATTAATTTACATTCGTCCTTTGCATATGCGAATGCCACAAGGGTTAGCGGGGTTAGGGGCAGGGGCAGGAGAAGGGGCTGGGGCAGGGGCAGGGACTCGATAGATCGCGGTGCGTTGTCAGCGCCACCATCGAGCCGCATCTTCAGGGTAACTTCATTGGCAGACCTCGATGACCCGCGATTCGAATGCCCCGACATTGTCAACCAATTTCGCACCCCTTGGCCAAAATTGTTTTTTTCGTATTTAGCTATTGAGCGTTGCTCTGGCTCATCAGGCAGGTCATGTAGGCGACAATAAAAAAACAAAATTGTAAACTCACCCATCCTGAGGGGTTGAGCACTGTGATTTTAATGTTGATCTATGCAAACACTATTCAAATGTGGCCTGTATCTGTTTCCGAATTTCATATATGCTGGTCTCGCCTTCATTGACCAATTTTAAGCTGAAACCTTGGGAAAGTGATTTCTGACTTGCCCAAAAACTATTTGATACACGAGCTCAGCTTAATAGTTGCACTTTAAATTCGTTGAGTTCTCATTCAGCTTTAGAATCCATAAAAATGTATAGCTTAGTTTTTTCGGTCACATTCAAGACTTCCGAGACAGCCAATTATTTATTTATTGAACGTCTGTTAAAAACAGTCGACAACAAACTCTGTAAAATTTAAAATAAAATTTGAAACCAACACATAAAGTTTACAATAAAAAACAGTAGAATATTAAATTATTAACTAAAAAAAAAACAGAAAGCTTTACTGGCTTACTTCCAAAATTGACTGCTTGAATGCTTTCTCATATTTTGGTTCAATTAAGTAAAAATCTTCGGTTGGAATGATCAGATTTACAGCTCGGAAATTATATTCCCCGCTATCTTGGCAGAATAATAAATAAAAATTACAGTTGTTTGGCAGGAATTCACTTTCATTAGATGCCATTACACACAATTATCAGCAGGTCCTGATCCGGCTTAGTCCTGGCAGCTCTTCCGCACAACAAATTTGTATCCTTTCTGGCAATTGGTTAGCAATGCACAAAATCGATTGACTCGAAGGATTTCATTAACTGCCGAGCTGTTTTTGTTGTCCAGTTGGACAGTTGTAGTTATTTTGTTTGCCACTTTTTTTTGTTGTAGCTGGCGTTTCCTTAAAAAAAAAAAACGCAATTAAGGTGTAGATCCGCAGTGGCTGTGGTTTTTGATTTTACCGGCAATAATTAGAAGCGTATACCGACAAAGGACAATGGATATTTGAGTCCGAGTCTGAGCCTTAGTGAGCTAAGCAATTTGGCTCATCAACGCTCTTCATTCACCATGCCGCAAAATCCAATGAAAACACGCAGATTAGTGACGGGCAATGTGTTCTAGGTTCAAACTCAGACTCAGAGCCAGACTCAGATTCAGGTTCAGATTCAGGGTCAGGGTCAGGATGAGGATCTGGGCGCAGGAAGTCCACTGACCGCAGTCACGACACGGAAATGAATCGACTGCCAAGTGCAATATGTGGGACAGACAGACAGACAGACAGACAGTCAGACTAGTCGACGATGACGATGTTGACCCGATGCTGACCCCTCCTGCTGTGACCCTGCCTTTTGGTCGCCTTAACGGTACCAGATGCACAGGTAGACAGCTAGAATGCTCTCTTCTCCTCTCTTCTCATCTCTGCTGTTCTCTGCTGAGAGGCTGTGTTGTGTGTTTGTAAACAAGCTGAAAATAGAATAATAGATCAAAGCCCGATATGAACGCGATCAGCATACACAAAAAGGATCCTTTTCTCATTCACAATGCACTTGCTCTTGATGCGGGTTTGCAGCGAGAAACAGAGAGAGAGAGAGACTCTCCTTTGACCCTGATTAACATTGCTGGACTGTGAGAATTACCGGAAATCGTTGGACCTGCTGCTGTCCATTTTCATAATTTTCCATGGCATTGGGAAATTTGTAACACACATGTTGCTCTCCGATCTGCTCTGCCGCCTGGCGTTTCCTTTCAATCACTGTACAAGGTACAGTGTGCACACCCACACGATACCATCAACAACAGCAACAACAACAACAACTCAGAACTCTGGAGTGTGATTGTTGTGAATGTGCGAGTTTCGAAAATTATCCCACGCCCTCCAATTGAACAGGCAAATCAATTGTTATGTCCCTTAAACAGATTCATAATTTTACACCTGCAATTATCTTTGCTGTTTTCCCTTGACAATTCGAAATATGATTGATATGTGCACTTTACCTCAAATCAATTATAATATTGATATTTATAAAATTATTTACTTTTATCAAAAAATCCAGTTACTATATATAATATATAGCTGTTTTAATATTATAGTATGTTTATTTATCAAAAGTGTGCACTATGGAATCTATTACAGATATCTGGTTAACATAATTTCTCCATCATTTCTCCACCCTTTACCATCTTTAAAGAAATGTTCTTATACACAGAAAATTAAAATAATGCAGTATTAATATTCTTTATTTTAGCATTTCTTTTTAAGTATATATTAAGGATATTATTATCTAATTTAATCAATATGCAGAAAAAAAAGCAACCACTCAGCATTAAAATATTCAAATAGCTCAAGCATTTGATTTGACTAAATAAATTCTTTTAGCTATCGTTTGCCACCGTTTGGGATTGATTTGATCCCGAAATTCCGGATACAAAACAAGTATTGTAGATTTACTAAAAGTTATCTATCGATAAATAAAACTAAAATCAAAATCTAAAAATCTTCAGGGAATTTGTTCTTAAATATCTTGTATGATTTCTAAAAGAATGTTATAAACTTTGGATAAATTTAGTAAATATATTAATTTCTTCGGCAATTATATCTTTAAATCCAATACATAAATAAAAATAAATCTCAAAATAAATTCTTTGTGAAATATCAATTGTGTTTCATCTACTGTACAACTGAGCTCATTCCATTAACTGAAGCTCTTGGAGAGCCGCAATAATCGCAGACCTGAAATCCCAGCTAGTCAATTGAGGGGTACTTAACAATGGCATTGACCTCTGTATAAAGTAACTCGCCCCCGCTAACTATCTATCTACTTCTATCTAGCTTCCCGCACTGGCAAAAAAAATAGATCCCGTTTCGTTTTTTAGCTATTGAAAAGGGGGACTGCGGGGGAATCCACCTACGAGATGTGTTTTTGTATGTGGACGGCAACCTTCTATGGTATCTGCTTTCGAATTTTGTTCCCATTTGATATTGTGGACAATAGCAACTCAAATGAGATGGTCGCTAAGAAGAAGAGAAGAAGCTGTAAGGAAAATAAAAGGAAACTTAAGACGCTTCGACCGTTTTTATAGCGGTACCAACATCCTGCCCCATCCTCCACGCACACATACAAAAAATAGCAAAATGGACCCGCGCCGGACGACGCTCGAAGGGCCAAAGAACAGAGAACTGAGAGCTGAGAACTGCGAGCAGGGGAACGTGGGAGGATCATATACTTGAAGAACAAATACCTAGCGGTTTTTTTTACATATATATCTCACAATGCCTCGTCTCACACCCTCAACCACTCCTGCTCCCTCTCTCTCTTTCTCTCTTTTTCTCCCTTGGCTTTCTCTCTAGCCTCCAGGTTTTCTACAGGACTCTATTCTTTTTCGCACGCCGTTTGTTTTCTTAAAAAAGAAAGGACTAACGCAAAGAAAAAACGCATACAAAAAGGAGACAGAAAGATAGAGAAAGAACGAAAGAGAGAGAGAGAGAGAGAGATAGTTGGAGAAGAGGAGGGAGCTCATAATGATGATGATCGCAAATGATGATGATGATCATTTTTCAATAGCTTATCTGCTTACAGTGCCGCTTCGCATCGTTGCGCATTCGAATTGTGATTGATTTTAATTGAGAACCGGCAGCAGGACGAAGGACGAAGGACGCAGGATCGCATCGATATTTGCGCAGAAGATGCGATCCTCTGGCACTTCAAACAGTCCGTGGCATGTTGAATAATATCAGGGGACATCTACACATTCTCTCGCTCTCTCTCTCTCTCTGATTCTCTATCTTTTGCTCAATCCTGGCACATCTGTTGTCCTGTTGTCCTGCAAACTGCAAGACTGTCGTAATGTGTGCAAAATCCATTAGATATGTGAGATCTACTCGATGGGATTATGCACCCATCAAGCAACCCAGACAACCGAGACAACCAGACAACCAGTCGCCCAGCATAAGAAAGAGTCTGTTAGACTGACAGATATCTCGAGATATTTGTGGAAGCGGCATGTGCATCCAAATTTGTATTGTCATCTCAGGAAAATACTTGCAACTGTGCAACTCGCAACTTGCAGATCATTAGGCAACTGATTTGTTTGTTTTTCCTTTGCGACAAGACTGAAACAACAACTTCAAAAGGATAAGGGCTTATATAGATTGCTTTATCTTGTTCGCAAAAGTGCTCTGTTTAAGTAATAAAAGGGGGCTCAAAGATTTAATGCAGGATATAATAAGCATTAGAAATAGTTTGTTAGTTCTTTAGGTGATTTATTCAATTAAGACTCGCTGAACATCATCGATAGATTCCTGTCTTAGACAGCTCTCTTATGAAGAAAATTAAATTTCATATTGTATCTCAGATTACAAACACTCGCTAAAATTCTTCAAATAGTTCAATGCCATGTCATATATCTGCAAATATAAACCATTGAGTTTATTAGAATAAATTATAAATAAAATTTAATATCTTAATATTAAATAAAAGTATTTATTTTTACTATTCTTATAATTGTATTAATATTTTGAATATTAGGAGACTCTTGAGACTTTTCTATCATTGGGAGGATGCTGTGGGAATTCAGCTTTCAGCAATTTGAACTGGTGGCTTTTCTGACTTTTAAGCTAAAGCTGGGGACAATTTACATGCTATATTGGCGCTGATGGCAACTACATATATTCAAATGTTGATTTATTCTCAGACTTATGTATGCATAATGTGAAAACGAGCGAGAGAGTTGGGAAGAGAGAGATAGAGAGAGAGAAAATCCATTCTAATTATAATTATTGATCATGAAATCGTTAAGAATGTGAATTAGAAATCGTTTTATGGCGAACTTGTCTTTTGGGCCCTAGAACTGAGCTCAGTTGAGTTCAGATCCGCAACAAGGTAACGTAATGTGACTGCTGTGAAATTCACGATTCACCAGTTTTGCTGCCGCTTACCGCTTGCCGCTTGCCACTTTGCCGCATGTTGCATCTTGCTTGTTGCCTCTTGCTTGTTGCTTGTCGCGTTTGCCGTGAGCATTGAGATTTCCATGGTTTTTGGCCAAAAAGTTCAAATTGCTTGAACTTTATGGTGTTCCAAATAGACCAGACGAGTTGTGAGCCAACTGGACTGCAGGTTGTCCCTTTTTTGGCCAACATGACCAAGTGGCCGTCTCGCCTATCCTCCAGCCTGGACAGAGCCTCAGTCTCAGTCTTGGTCTTCGTTTCGATTCCGATTTCGACTTAAGGCTCTTTTTCTACACTCTGCAAAAAAATTAAAACTTCCGTACTTAAACGGGGAATATTCAAGTACCAACAATCTCAAATGCTGACTGAGTCCGAAAACTCCAAAGCTGAGAACAAAACTCTTATTTCAAGTTCGCGTTTTGCAATCCCGGAAACCTCAAAATAAGATCTTTTTTGGTATCCTTAAAGTACGTTTTGAGATTAATTAAAGTCTGTTAAAGCTCAAATCTTACTAATTAAAGTGCACAAAAGTCTTGAACTTATTTCATAATTTACTTGTTTACAGTACAAAACATTCCCAAATTTGTGTTCTTTTTAAATTTAAAATATTCTAGATTAATTACAGAAAAATCGCGCCAAATAACAAAATTAAATACCATTTAAAATGGTGTCGCTTGTTGATTTAACTTCATTTTAATCTTGAAACATGTTTGCTTAAGTACACAGAAACTTAAATTTTATTAACAACAAAACTTTGTTGTTGTTTGGAGGTTTTTAAAACAATCTCAAAGATTATAATTATTATTATTATTATTATTATTGGCATGGTAATTATTATTCTAACTAAGTTTGTCATATTTGGAAACGGTCAGTCGGTACTGAATCACGTATAATATTACGCAATAATCTTGAAATTTTAGGAACGAAAAGTATTATTTCAAGAACGGATAATGTGCATAATTTTTTTTTTTTCCAAGTGTATCCTTCTTTTTTTTTGGTATCTGTCCAGGTGAAGGTGACCAAGGGCCAAGACGATGATGTTGTGGCTTCTCAGCTTGGGCTCTTCTCGTTTGACTCTCTCTTCGCTCCTCTCTCTCTCTCTGCTTCGCAGTCTCCCTAATCAAAAGTCAAAATCTTGGCCACAAAACGTGATGCGGTAGGAAATGCTGACGATGACTTGTTGTTGGTATTGTTGTTGTTGTTGTTGCCTGCCACATGCCGCATGCCGCACCACATCATGGCATTTAGGTGAATGCATAAGCTTGGACAATCAGACAAGTGACTAACTGACTGACTAACTGACTAACTGACTGACTAGAGGAGCGTCTAGTCTTAACATGGACCTCAGCCATTAGCCAAATGGCACAATTGCTTTTATTGACGGCTGCAGAAGCCGCTGCCTTTTTGGCCGCTCCCGTTGACAACTTGAGAATTATGAACATTTATTTGGGCTTGCCTCTGCCTCTGCCTCAGCTGCTGCTGCTGCTGCACCTCCTCCCACAGTCCTCCTCCCCTGCCCTCGCTCCATACCTCCCACTTCCTCTCCTGAGACCTGTGCCCCTTTTTGCCAAGCAAACAACTTGGCAATCGCCGCCTTTGGCCAGATGAGTCGTCGTCGTCTTCTTCATCGCCTTCATCTTCATCTGTGTCTCTGGTGCGAGATCTCGCACAATGTGGCACAGTGGCGACCGCAGTGGTAAAGCTGTTGCCCAGCCCAGAAGCGTTGCCACAGTTGCAACTCAGTCCAGCGCATTGAATAAAACTGTGATTTAAATATAGATGCACACATTGGAAATGATTAATTCATTTCGCAGATCGTTTCATGGTCTTCGAAAAAGAATCTCTGTGGTATATAAAGCAAATACCCAAAGATATATTAAAATAAAACAAGCAAAAAGGCTAAAGTCGAGCGCCCGACTGTAGCATACCCATTACTTATTTAAATGCACACCAAATATTTTACATTGCGTACTTTTAGGCACTTACATTACTTGAAACTTGAAACAGGCATTACCACCATTCTATTTGTCTAATCTTGTTGGGATTAAGTAGGATGATAGCTGACAATAGCAGTTAACGTTAATCACCAAAAAAAAACATTACAAGAAAATGATTGCCCCCATTAACACTCAGTTTTTTTTTTTAGCATATATTACATGCAAGTAAAAATTATTAGTTTTCGACGCATACTTAGACGAAAGTTCTTAGTTGTAAGACAAAAGTTTTAATTTAAGATCTTGTCTAGAAAATATTATGTGAGCCTAATATTTGTAACTTTCTCTCTTAAAAATTCATGTTTTGAGCGATATATTCATGCATATATATTTTCTTCTAAAATATTACAGATATCCGATATGGAGGTCCAATCCTGCTCAATGATCATGACCAGTTTCAATTTACTAGACCTAAAAGTGACCTAAGTTGACGTGGCTTCAAACAGATCAAGAAATGCGTATGCATACCAGTACACCAATTCATTCCGAATATAAAATACCACTTTTTTGCTCTTTAATAAGATGTTTTTCTCATATGTTTCAATAAAACTCCTTTTCGATGTAATGATTTTAAAACATATGCGAAAGTACAGGGTTGCCCATATTCGACGGACCCATCTGGCAACTCCATAGCTTTTGACAGAGATGTCAGATCGCTTAATGACATACCGCGTTTAAAGCGTCAGTCCAAGCAGATTTTTACCATGGAACAATACACGCCACGCGATCGCTCTGAAATAGTTGAAATTTACATTCAACAGAAAAAGTCAATTGTTTTGGAATTTTGGAACAAAATTATCATGTCCGATGAAGCCCATTTCACATTGAATGGGACCGTAAATAAGCAAAATTTCCGTATTTTCGCCACTGAAAATCCTCAGGAGATTGAAGAAGTGCCTCTTCATGACGAAAAAGTCACAGTTTGGTGCGGCGATAGTGCGAAAACGGTCATTGGGCCGTTTTTCTGGTGATTTGGACTGGCCACCGCGTTCGCCCGATTTGACGCCGCCTGACTTCTTCTTGTGGGGATATTTGAAGTCAAAGGTTTACGTTAACAAGCCAAGGACCGTAGAAGAGCTCAAGGACAACATTCGTGAAGAAATAGCCGCTATTCCGGCCGAAATGTTGGCGAAAACGATGGAAAATGCTGCAAAAAGATCACAATACGCCATCAACGCCAGAGGCGGCCATTTGAGAGATATCATATTCAAAAATTGATGCAAACAAATCTACTTGGAATGATTAAGATTGCCAACCGCCAAATTTTTATTTTTTCTTTGATTTTTTTAAAAAAAACATGGGTCCGTCGAATATGGGCCTGTATATATTTATATACCATAATCAAAAGAAATATTATATTATTATTATTATATTATATATATTTTCGAACTCACATAATATAGTTATTGCTCTTGAAAAATTGTATAAGATAATAAAGAGGCTTCCCATGACTTCAAATAAATAAATAAGTGAACAGAAAGCTTTCAAAGCACAAGAATTAGAATCGCTTGTTGTAAGCTAACTACTAAGTCGAATCTCTCTCTCTCTCTCTGACTCTTCCTCTCTCAAACATATAGCTGAAAAAAGAGAAAGAGCTGCTCTTCAGCTTTTTTTAAGTAGGTCAAAGCATTAAATGGCAATATGTGATTTTTGAAGAGCTTCACAAAAGTTCCCCATAAGTTTGTTATATTTTAATGACTCTACACACACAGGCACACTTCTCAAACACACATTCACACACACACACACACCTGCTGTTTGCAATTGTGTGCCACATTTGGTGGATCTTCATGGGTTCAATGCCGAATGCCGTATGCCGAATGCCACATGCCGCACGCCGCATGCCACATGCAAATGTGTCAATAGCATCAAACTGGACATTTATTGCATTTTGTTTGCCATTTAGTTAAAGTCGAGTATCGAGGCATCGAGCGTCGAGTATCGAGTACATTGAGTACTTGCAACATCTGAGCATCGATTGCAATCCGTCGTCATCGTTGTCGCTTATTCATGTTTCGTTCGCTTGACTTTGGCCGCTCACTCGCTAGCTTTGTGGCATGCCCCATGACCGGGCCTCCAATGCTGGGAAAACTGGCAACTGGCAACTGGCGACGGGCAACTGGCAACGGGGCAAGCTGGCAACTTGCAACGGGCTAGCTGGCAACTCGTGAGTGAATCTGGCATACAATATTTTGACAATTCAAAGGATTCTTCACCTTTTGCATGCAACCAGCCACCGCTCCACTGACTTGCAGCTGCAGATCGCCGCCCCCGCACTATGGGACAAAAGCCCAATATTTTGCTTAAACTCTAAAAATAAGGCTAGAAACTTCCAATTGTACATGAACCTTAGTTAAAGTAATGTAGAATTTTGAATTGTTTTTTTTTTTTTAATGAACTACGACATCCCCTTTCCCATCCGACTATAAAGAAAAAGTGAAATATTTATTTATTTATCTTTTTATATATTTTTTTAACTTTTTAGCATACGTAATTAAATTTAATTAAATTCAAATAAAATGAAGCAACTTTATATGATAAAAACTTAATATGAATATATTTACATCAAATCTAAACATAAAGCAAAAGACTTAAAATTCAACATTAGCTTTTGTTTGGCTAAAGAAGAAATATATTTTTTTTATTTTTCTTGTGACTTCGGGCCAAATCAGATTTGTTTTTAACCATTAATGCACACCTGCAACATATGTTTTTTAAGCGAAAGGAGCAACAATGCGATACTAGAAGATTTTGTTTATAACTCACAGCTCAACTTTGCAGATATCTTTGTCTTCTAAGAAGTGATACTAAAAATATAAACAAACAGTGTAATTTATATACTTTAAATGCTTTTATCCATATTTACAATTTTTGATTATGTTAACAAAACAAACAAGTGCAAAGATATTTTCCGAGCTTTTTCAGTTAATTTGTCAGCTCTCAATTAGCTGACTTTGATCGAGCTTTATATGTATATTAAGGGTGTTCCCTAAAAATCTAAAAACAAATCTTTTTATTCAGTATTGAGGATTCAGATATAGAAATTAAAAAAGGAATTTAAAAGAATATCGGGCTTTTATTCCATAGTGGGCCGCTAGCAGCACTAACACCACTGGCAGCACTAACACCACCAGCAGCGGCAGTACCGCCTGCCTGCGAAGCCTCTCATCGTGCGCTATGAGTTGTGAAACCGATTTGTGGCAACAACCGCAACCACTGCAGCTTTTGGGTCTGCGGCAAGAGGTTGTCGATTTGTTGCACAGATTTGCGCACTCGTCGCGGTGACTGGCAAAAAAAATCCTTCCTTTTTCTATTTCTATTTTAAGAATTCGAATTTGAAAACTATTTGGCAAAGCGAACCGTCTCTTACCTTGGCACAATAACGTTGCAACAACAACAGCAACAGCAGCATCATCATTATCATTATCATTGCTGTCATCATCATTATTATATTTATATATTCAAAAGGTTCAACATTCAACATTCGACAGCTTCAACGTAAGTTTTTTTTTTCGAGTTTTTTTTTGGCTTTTTGCCTCATTTACATGTGGCGCGCTCTTGAATCTCTTGGCGGCGGCTCAAGACTCAGATCATTCGCAGTTTTAAAAGTTCGGCAACAACGCGGGCAGTCATGATTATATCGTAGTAGTAGTAGTTGCTGCTATTGTTGTTGTTGTTGTTGTTGCAACAACCGCCTAAAACACTCATCATCATGTCGGACAAACAACCTTGTTGCCGTTTTGCCATTCGCCGTGGCCGGTGCCTGTTGCCTCATTCCTGTTGCCTGTCTTCGTTGTTCGTTCTTCATTGTCGTTGTTTGTTTGTTGTTGGTTGTTCGCTTTGCCCGCTACCCGAGGCTGTCGTTGCTTCCTCGTGGCGCTAATGTGGCTGCTGTTGTTGCTGCTGCTGCTGTTGGTGCTGCTGCTTGTGTTGTTGTTGTTGTTGCTGCTGCTGCTGCTGCTGCTGCTCCAGTAAAGCCCGGCGAGGCTGCCGCTTATGACAGCAGATGCACGCTTGGCCGACATGCAACCAGACGGGGCAACAACAATGCTTCTACCACTCACAGTAAGCCGAAGCATTTATGCCGAAGCATTTATGCCCTTATGTGTGCATATTTGCAACTTTTGCCAACATTATGCTAAATATTTAAGTAAATTATATTTAAAAGGCTGTGAGTTCCTCCTCCATCGGACCTGAGATCTTCCGTGATTTGTTGCGTTTAATACTTTTAGTTGATATGATTGGTTTTCCCCAATTCTTGCAGCAAGTGTTGGATCAATTATAATATTTTGCATCCCCAAACTTAGCTTAGTTTTTCTTTTCAGTCTATAATTTAAAGAGAGAATTTATTTGAATTTATTATTACATCAGTAAAGTTTTTAATAGTTATTTTTTATAGCTCAATATGATGACATTTATAAACAATAAACAAAAATTCGCAATTTATTTAAGAAGTATACAATATTTTAAGTTTTACTATAAATAACATTAGAGCCAAAGCGGAAGCGTTTATTTATTTTGCATTCAGTTACAATCAACTGCAGCTATGTTTAACTGTAATTACCTATACTTATTATAGTATATATAATTATAATAGAACTTATAATAATAATTATCATAGTAAATATAATGCATTAATTTATAAGGATTTTCAGGTAAAACTAGGAAATAAGATTAATGAACAAAAAAATAAATAAATACATAAATAAGAAAATAAAATAAATAAATAAATAAATAGGTAAAAAAAAGTAAATAGATCAATTTTTAACAAAAAAAAAATTAAATAAAGAAATACACGAAAATTGAGCACATAAATGATATAGTCTTTTGAGTGTATATGTGTGTGAATAGGGTATACTATATGTATGTACAATATGTTATATAGGAACAACAAATGCGGTGAGCGAAATATCTCGACATGAATACAATCTTTTAATGATCGTGTGTAATTTTCAAACATGTCGGGACGTTGAATTCATGGCACGCCGCAGCTGCAGTCGCGGTTGCAGTCGCCGTTGACGTCGCAGTTGCAGTTGCAGTTGCAGTTGTAGTTGAAGTTGCAGTTGTCGTTGTTGCAGTCGCCAACGACGACGCGTTGTCCGTGTCCGTCACCTGACCCAAGCTCGACTTGCTGGCAATCACTCATTGTGAGCCAGATGAGAGCAGACTCAGACAGAGACAGAGAGAGAGAGAGAGAGAGAGAGGGAGAGAGAGGGAGTCAAAGGCGTTGCTGTTGCCCCGAGTGAGGCAGACTTTCGGTTGCATTGCACCTTGAATCTTTGTGCAGCGCCACCGCATCACTCACCCACTAACTGAGGACCAATGCATCGTGGTCTAGTCGCATTTCGCAAGCCCCACAGCAACAACAACAGCAACAACAGCAACCACAGCAACAACGTTGATGCTCGTTCACATGCCACTCAAGAAGTCGTGGCACTGAATTCCCTAGTAGCTCGTCGCATGCCCCACGTACTTTGCATTGCCTACTTTTTTCTGACTTTTTTCTATTTTTTTGTATTTTAGTAGCAACATCTAGAGGGGCATTCAAGATGGATTTGAACGTTTTGGGCAATTACAATAGCTCAATTTGTTTGGCACTGTGCGCTGGCAATCGTTTTGTCAATTGCCACCAGACAAGCACAGTGCACCACCGTGCACCACCGAGCACCACCGTGCACCACTGCAGCCAAATCCATTTGCAGTTATGTTTATTTGACTTCTTTCAAATATTCTAGTTGTTAGTACGTTTTGTTTTCAATTAGCTCGTCGACATCTTGCCTCATGCCCAATGCCTCATGCCTCATGCGTCATGCAAGAGAAAGGCAAAGAGAATGGAGAATGAACTTGGATTTGAACTACTCATAGATGAGTTGACTTTTAGGTTTTCCAATTTAAAATAAAGCATTCTTCGAAATAAAACTACTAAATCAATAATATTTATTTTGTTAATTTTGTCAATGTTCTAAATTAATTATGTCTTCAATTATTTTTAATCAAAAGAAGTTCTCATATAACTTACAGACTTTTCGAAATTTACTCTTTAATAACAATTATTTCTACACTGATAAAAAAAAAACTATTTTTTAAATCAACAATAATTTTCGGCATTCAAATTATATTTCTAAAATAAGACAACTTTGAGGAAAATACAGTAGAAGTTTGCTTTTCTTCTTATTTCTCTTTTGTCCTCCATGGTTACTTTAATTAAATTAACATTGATTACAAATGCAGCCCATCAAATGCTTGAATCTTCTTACTTGAAAGTTTAAGTTTTAGGCTTGAGCATTTATTATTAGTTACCAACCTCCATGGTCACTTTACTACCTAACTGTTCACATTTTCAAGTCATTTCGCTTTCTGATCTAGATAAAATCCAAGCGAACTTGAGGGCTTTACTATAATAAAGATTAGTTGTGCTGAGATTCTTTATACCAATTGTATCTGCACGTTTATCTCGGTATCTGTATCTGTATTTGTATCTGTTGGTGTATTTGTTGGTCGTATCGTTTAATGTCTGGTGTTTAGCATTTTCAATTTACATATTACACGGCAGTCGAAACAAGATTTGTAGCCGCAGCCTAGGCCAAGTTTCTGCTCCTGCTCCAAGCTGGAAAACAATTTATTGTGACACGAGGTAATTGCCTTGGGCAGCAGCGGCATTTGCTGCTTTTGGCCAAAACGGACACGTTTAGATATATATGTATAAGTATAGGGATCGAGAGAGAGAAAGAGAAGGAGAGTCAAATACAAGACTTTAGCCTCATATTCTGTGATGAGAGTGACGGTCAGTCAAAATGGCCAAGACGACGGGCTAACAGCATTGATCGATCTTGATACGAGGCATTGTGGCACAGAGTCTGCAGCTAGCTTGCGGCACGAAGATGCCACAAATGCTGAAGAAGAAGAAGCAGAAGAAGCAGAAGAAGAACCAACTTATTTGGTGTAACAATTATTTCGTGATTTAATTTCGACCTTTAGCGACCAATTTAATCGATCCACACACAGCTCCATTGTTGCCACAGTCTCTGGTTTGGACTCTGGCTCTGGGAGTGGGCAGCCAGCAGCCAGCAGCGGCAACATCAGCGGCTACAACTGTACATTTGAAAAGGGGGCCAGGCGGTGGTTTTCGGTGGTGGCTCGCTGCATTGTTTTGCCCAGTGCCAGTGGCTCCTCAATCGTGCGCGATATTCCGCCAAGCCTACAGCCCCAAGGCACCACAGCAACAGTTGCAGCAGCAGCAGCAGCAGCAGCAAGTTGCAAGTTGCAGCAGTCGACAGCAATCGGCAGCGATTGCCCAGCGTTTGCCAAGGGGCAGCTGCCTAGACACAAAGTTCCCACGTCCATGTCCGCTGCCGTCGACGTTGCCGGCAAGTGACACACTGAGAAAAAGAAAGTCATACCAAAATTAGGTTCGAAAAAAAATTTAAAAATAAAATATATAAACATATATAAAATATTTAAACAGTAAAGGTATTAAAAACTATAGCTAAGACTCATATTGATTAATTTTGTTGCTCTATTTTTGTACACTGTTTAACTCAAGTATTCTTTTCGTGTTTCTACATGTAATCTTATATTTAAATATAACTATGTAGCACTATGAAACAATCAAATAATTAGATAAATAAACTGGAATTAAGAACTTTCGATGCTTAAAGTTAATTCTTGATTTATTTCCGGTTTACTGAAAATAAGCAAAAAAAAAATCTTTAACCAAGTACTAACAATCTTGATAACAGAACAACGCATCTTAAATCAAGTAAAACCAAATACTACTTGTTAGAAAGAAGTACCAAAATTCTTATAAATATTATAGTCTTGTGACTCAGGTTCGATTCACAGATCAAGTATGTAAAATATTTAATCAAGTTTTTCACTTCATTTCACACTAACTCAGATTTTGATAAATTTTGATTTTTATGATCTTAATACCTTTTTCAAGAATATTTTATACATACACATAAATCAAAAAGCAGGTTGATAATTTACATGTTTTTGTACTCAGTTCCAGAATTTAAAGGACTTGAATCAAGTATGTTTTCTAATTATTTTAAGTTTGAAAATACTTAAATGTCCAATCTAAAATTCTTACTTGAATTAAGAACGAAATACTTGAGTTTGGTAATTTCAATGTTAGTGAGAAATCAAGATCGAAATGTGACGTTTTCGGTTAATACAGCATAAATTTGTCAAATTTGCGTATAATAAAGATGTTTTGATGCGGGTTTCTTATATAAATCTTTTATTCACTTAAATCCCGTTCTAATGATACCAAAATTTCTTTAACCCATTAAGTACCCATCGAAAATTTTGAATTTGAAAAAAAAGTAAATTTTTCAAAATTTTTTCTCGATTTTTTCCAAAAAATATTTTGATACAGAAAAATTCTTCAAACAATTCTAAGAGTGACTGCAAAAAAAATTTTTCAAAAATATTTTTGCTAGTATTTTTTAAAATTTTTTAAAAAATCCTAAAAATGACGATTTTAACCCCTTTTTCCTACTTTTCACACAAAAAGTGGCTTTTTTGCAGTTTTCAAAAAATTATAAAAAATACTAGCAAAAATATTTTTGAAAAATTTGTTTTGCAGTCACTCTTAGAATTGTTTGAAGAATTTTTCTGCATCAAAAAATTTTTTGGGAAAAATCGAGGAAAAATGTTGAAAAATTTACTTTTTTTCAAATTCAAAATTTTCGATGGGTATTTAATTGGTTAAAGAAATTTTGGTATCATTAGAACGGGATTTAAGTAAATATAAGATTAATATAAGAAAACCGCATCAAAACATCTTTATTATACGCAAATTTTACAAGTTTATGCTGTATGAAGACATTTGTGGTTCACTGTACTTGATTTTTTCGCTCTGTGCATGCACCATTTGACTATGGTCCATGCTACGTTGGTAGTTTTTGAGATGGTCGTTGGTCGAGAGTTGCTCCAGAGTTGTTGCAACAACAACAACAGCAACAGCAACAGCGGCAACCGCGACAATGTCCCCAGAAGCGTTTCGAGCGAAAATTTAAATTTCGCACCGCGGCATTATCATCATTATCATCATGATGGGCAGCATCATGATGATGTTGGTCGTGGCTTAGGATCATCGTTGTCGTCTCTTTGTTTTGTTTGGTTTTGTTTTGTTTTATTTTTGGCGGCCTGCTGCTGTTAGTCGCCGCCGGCTGTTGCTGCTGTTGCTGTTGCTGCTGCCTCTTGGGCTGCTGACGTTGCTGCCGCTTTTTGTGGCATGGTTTTGTGTTTGGGCCAGGTCAGGTTCCTCTTTCGGCCTGGTCACCAGCAGCAACCGACGTCGACGTTGACGTCGACGCCGACGCCGACACCGACACGATTGCTGGCCGGCTAATAATTGCCATTGATTTGGATCATGGACAAAACGAGACGCTGCTCGCAATTTGTGAAATTACATAAATCAGCTTTTATTTATTTATACATTTGTTGAGTTGTTGCACGTTGCATGTTGCCAGTTGGGGAGGTGGCTTTCTGTTCGCTTCCTGTGCCCTTTTCCCATTCCCATTCCCATTGCCAATACCATTTCCATTTCCATTTCTATTCCTCTTGCCTCTTTTGCCTCATTGATTACTTATTTTCCCTAAATAAATATGTATTGTAAATTGCGCTGTGAAACTCATTTAGGAGTTGCTGCCAACTGATTCTGCTTTGCTTTGCTTTGCTTTGCGGTTATCGAACGGCCATCGGGCAGAGGCAGCCAAACCGGTGGCAAGTTGCAACTGGCGATAGCGTTGGCGATGCCAATGGCTCTGTTATCGTTAATCGATCGAGCTGCCTACGCGCTGAACTGGAAGAATTACTTGCCATTTAATTGAATAGGAGTACAATGGCAACAAATGTGCAGCATATCGGTTATCGATAACTTTTTGAATCCAAAATTAAGCGACACTTAAATATATTAATACTAAAACATGTATTAGATTATGTGATAAGCATTGTGATATCGATTGTAAAATATATCGAAATAAGCCAGTTATCGATAGCTCATAAATATTTAAAATTAAGTTATTTTCTGCAAACAAAAAACGTGGTTATCGATATTTGATACATTCTACAGTTTTTTGTCGTTTAAATATATTTTTATTTTAGCGGTAATCTTAAAATCGGGTGGTTTGTGTAGTTCATTTATCGAGAAAAAACTAATTTCAAGTATTTACAGTTATCGTCATCGATAACTCTCTATTCTTCCCATATACATGATTAAATATAAATTGTCACAGTAATTCTAATCGTTAATTGATAGTAAGTTTATCGATATAAATTAATCGCAAATAAATCGCTTTACAAGAAACTGAGGAATACGTCAATATTTGATCGATATCCATATCGATAAATGCACTATAGCCAAAAATTTATCGATTGCTTAGCTTAGACTGTGGTAAACTCGATGATGTTATTTCATTTGCAATAAGAGAAATGCTGGGAAAATGCGTTAAGCAAGTTTCAATACAATTTGCTTGGCGCTTCAGCTGAGGCAGAGAAGAAAAGAGAGAGAGAGTGAGTGAGAGAGAGAGAGAGAGAAAGAGAGAGAGAGAGAGAGAAAGAGTGAGAGAGGGTGGGAGGGAGGTAAATGGCTGGCGATTTATGAACTTGTAGTCGGAAGTGATTAGAGTCCATGTGCGTGGTCTAGCTGAGGATGTAGCTAAGTATCTGAGTGTGTGTGTATGCTGTGTGTGTGTGTGTGTATGAGATTGACACGTTCCATGTGCCCGATTTCGTCTGAAAGTTCAGATGATTGCAACTTGCGGCTTTGAAACAAATGCTGCGAATGCTGGCAATGCACAGACTCCAAATTCATTCATTCATCGGACTCTCGCCGACTCAAGGTAAATCCCCATAGCAGCACCACCGCTGCACCACAGCACCACTGTCTGTTTTGGCCTGTTTGGTTGGGAATCGTGTCTGCCATGGAAATTGAATGAGTTGTGCGCGTGAGCCACGATCAGAGCACAGTTTGCGTAGAGAGCGAGACAGGTGCAGGCTGCAGACAGAGAGAGATAGCGATGGCAGTGAAGTGAATGAGGCAACAAGGGGGTAGACTAGGTCCAGCGACTAGCCACAGTTATAGTGGCACTTGCGACTTGTGGCAGCAACAACAACTCGCTCAGCATTTGGGGGTAATGAAGAATTATTGCGGCTCATTGTAAATGTCTCTAATTATGGTTCATTAATCAATAAAATTGTTTAAGTTGCCCCGCTCTCCACTCCTCAATCTTCTTCTCTCGTCTCTTGTCTCTCTCTCTTGTCTCTGATTTGAGAGGCTGTTGTGAAAATTATGTTCAAAGTTGAGCACGCCGCGAAGTGCGCGATATATCGACATGTGTATGGCATGTATTTTGCCAGATCGTGATATTTGTAGTGGACACACGTTTGTCTCAGTTCAGCTCAGTTCAGTTCAGCTCAGACAGCGCCAGGTATTTCCCCCCTCCCCACACTCTCTGCACTCACCCTCACCCTGCTGACTAGAACAACTACAACTGAAAACTTAAACTAAAACTTAAACTAAACTAAGCCTGAAATTGCGCGCTTCAGTTCCGCTGAACTTTCTTATCGCTCTTTTAATGGCCTAATATGAGTTCTCGTTTCTGTCTCTGTTTTCTATCTCTGTCTCCCTCTCTCTCTCTCTGTCTGTTTGTCGTTTGAGCATTGACAATAGCTGCGACCAGCGACGCTTTTTGATAATGTGGCCAAGTCAACGTTTGCGCTCCACTGACTGAATGAAAGTGCGCGACTTTGGTGGTTCCAGTGGTTACAGACGGCCCAAAGATCACAACGCGTTGGCGACATATGAGTATATGACTATCAGTCAATGTGCATACACTCGGAAAAAATGTGCTATTCTTAAATTAAGTAAGTCTATTTGTTTATTGATGTATTCAATGTTAAACTTAAAGCAGCCAATACAACATTTTACATTTTCACAAAACACATAAAATTTATAAAGAAAAAAATTATACAATTTAATAGTACTTGAATTAATAACGCTTTGTTTGGCTTTTATTCACGATCTTATGTTGAACAGCTATATGATATAATAGTCAGATTTCAACCGTACTAAGATTATGCCCAACATAAAATCTGCAAGTTTAGCCAAATAAAAATTAAATTTTCTGTAGAATTAAGTATTTGAGAAATGTTTCAGTAGATTTAAGAATGTTTTTAGCTAGAAACAAGTACATTTTGGTATAACTTTAAGATCTTTGTGTACTTAAACTAGTAGGCTTAAATCTTTTAAAGACTTAAATTAACCCCAAAACGTTCTTAAAGTTTCCAAGAAAATTCGAATTCTAACATTTTCGGCATTGCGAAAAGTGAACTTTAAATAAGATTATTGTACTCAGCTTTGGAATTTGTTTGAGTGTACACACGTATGTCTCTGTATATGTATTTGGTGTGTGTGCGTGTGTCCAAAAGTGTACGTCATGCACATTTAGTCGCAGTCGCAGTCGCAGTGTCTTGGCCAAGGTAGATGACATGAGAGAACCTTTTCAATGCTGTTGCCTCTAGGGTTGCAACGCTCTTGGCGCTTTACCGGCGTGAAATTGGTTTAACCCACTGGTCACAATTGCACACACACATGGCTAAATGTGTGTGGAGTATGGTAATGGAAGGGGGCAGTGGCATACAAATAGTTTGAAGCACATTAACATTAACATTAACTGAGCCGCAAAATGCGACAAGGGCAGCCGACCAGTGCCTTCAAAAGCCTCCAAAGCCACTTCCATTGCCATTGCCATTGCCATTGCCATACCCCAACCCAGAACTAGACCTAGAGCTTAGACTAGACCCAGAACCAGATCGAGATCGAGACCGAGATCGAGACCGAGAGCTAAGGGCCCAGACCGAGAACCAGAACCAAGTATTGTCCTCCTCTGGTTCTGTTTGTTATCTTTGTCTCCGTATCTATACATGTGTTTGCTTTACCTATGCGTGTCTGTGTGTGTAAATATACATACATAAATGTATGTATATGTGTGTGTGTATCTCATAGCAATGTCCAAGCTCATATATGACATACAAGTTAATTTAAGTGCAGTCGGAAAGTCGTTGCACTTGGCACGACAAACGTTTAGATACCATTCATTTGGAGTAGGAGTACTCATATGAGTAATTCAACCATTCACAAGCCGATTATGAGTTAATTGAACAATGGAGAGCACTACAGATACGTAGGAACAAATATCTCAAAATATCTGATTGATATTAGAAAATAAAATAATACATAAAATAATAATTAATATTTAAATAAATTTTATACTTCGTTCAGCCAATTTTCGATAAGGAAAGTGGGCTTAGAAATTTAGACTAAAGAAATTCGAGATAAAGAAGTTACTACTTTAAACAGCTGAACAGAACTTTAAAAACTCAAGTTATTATATATTTTAAAATAATGATTAATAATAAGAGTTATATAAATACTTTGAAATTAACATTCATCATCATTAACGTTCATAAATTTTTTCATCTTATTTTAAGTAAAAATATATTTTTATAATGTAAACTGAAAATAAAGGCTTAACGAGTTGTTTTTATATGCAATTTTTATTTGTTTGTAGAAATACTGATACTTGTAAATATGAATATATACATATATTTATTTTTTTCCTTAAGACACAAACGCAAAACGTTAAATTTGCAATCCTTATGCAATACTTAAAGTAATAGTTCTGCAGAGTTCTGTAGTAAATAAGAATTTAGACAATAACTTTATTTTTTGAAAGAAATATCTATAATTATATTTACATTAATATATAAATCTAGTCACATCTTTCTTTAATTATCTCCACAATTAGATATTAATCAAGCTGTTAAAGTATCGGAAAATTCAAAAATTCTACAAAAATTCTACAATAATTCGAATATAAACTGGAAGAAAACTTTATTTGCCAACTTGAACTGATGAATTCGCTGCTTAATCCTGTTGCATAGCTCATAGCTCTACACCAGTCGGTGGCTTATCGGCCCATGGGCATCTGAACGGTCCCCTCGTCGCCTGTTTCCACCCTCCCCTTCTTCAGGTTGCTCTCCTCACCATGGAATTCAGCTCACGGTCCGCGGTTAGATGCGCCTGGCCGGCGTTTAATTTCATTCGCCGCCTGCGTCTTGAAGAAGATTTCGAGTGATTTTTAATAATCGTTGTCGTCGTTGATGTTGTTGTTGTTGTTGCTTGCTGTGACTGTTGTTGTTGTTGTTGTTGTCATCATCATCATGAGGCGATTAAACGAGGCAGCGGCAACTGTAGCAAGCGACAACAACGACACGAATAACGATGAATAATCACAATGGAAGTAAAAATAGCGGCAACGTCACCTACAACAATAGCAACAACAACAACAACAACCACAACAAGCAGCAGCAACAACAGCGATAGTAATAGTAATAATAATAATAATAATAATAAATATTTCTAAACAGTTAGTTACATTAAGAGCCGCAATGAAAACAGTAACTCACTTGTAAAGAAATAATTTGACTCGCACTTGGACTTTAATTTGCCACGAAAATGCTTGCCGCTTGCTGCTTGCTGCACTCGTTTGTGCCACATGAAGTTGTGTGTGGCTATAGGGCATAACGCCGCTGCTTTTCACTAGACACAGCACCAGCAACAACTACAAGAAAGACGAGATATCCACGGCACCCCGAAGATTGGTTACACTTCTATAATTTGTAACAAAAGAAGTTCTTGAAATCATTTATTTACAATAAACAAAAATTGTATTCTAAAATTGAATTTTCGTCTCTACTCTTCTATTATTTTATTATTTTATTATATTTAAAAGATTCAAGAGATTTTGATAAAATTATATTTTTAATGCATTGATTTTAAACTTATTTTATTAATTTTTTTATATAAAACCATACAAAACTGTTTTAACTTTTTATTAAAATTCTGTTTTTTAATTTGATAATAAAGTTTAATACATTTTGGCTAACCATAAATTAAATAATAAATATATAGAAAATCGATATTCATAAAATGTAGTCAATATAATTTAGTGTTTAATATTTAATTCGGGAGATTTCTCAAGCTTTCATGCTAGTCTTAAATTTTTAAGCGAACATTTCTATTGAATCTAAATGATATATGACGGAATCAATATTTATTTATGTATATGTAGGTATGGTATCTTTACAAAGTTGCTTTTAAAACTAAAAACTAGTTTGCATGAAAATAGTATATTTTAAACACATATATTTTTATTTTAATCTCTGTCGCTGCGTTGCATATTTTGTCACAAATTTAGAGTGCCCTTTGTAAGTGTATGAGAACGACAATTGCTGGCTAAGCAAAAGGCAGGCAGCAACTTCCAGTTGGAGCCACATGAGAGGAGCCTCCTCTCCGTTTGTCTTTGCAAGTTCCGATCTTTTGATGATAATCAGCAGCAGCAGCAGCGGCAGCAGAAGCTGCTGTCCCGCCGTTTCTAGTCAATGTTGTTGTTGTGGTCGTTGTTGTCTTTGTGGGCAGCGAGCGTGGAAACAGTTTGGGAAATCACATGCGACATTTGCTCAGACCCGACCAGGGAGGTGGTAATCTTCAGGCAGATGCAGCTACTACACAAACGGGCATTGGCATGCACGATTCAAGCACCCAGTAAAATATATATGTACATATGTATGTACATTTATATATTCCCCTACCTTACACCTTTCCCAACCCACTAGCCCCCCTCCCCCCGTTTCTGCCACCACACTCCCACGGTCGTTTTATTCATTGGCCCCGTTACATGGCAGCCATTTGGCGACAGTTTTACCAGCGTCGTCTTCAGCTTCAGCGTCAGCTTCGCGACAATTTGCTTAAAAAATAAATCACGAAAACCACGAGGCAGCCAACCACCAACCACCGACAATCACCGCCAACTTGCACCACAATAAAATGCCCAGCAATATTAATAATGCCGATGCCAAAAGGGACCACATTCAGGTAGCACAAACCCAGAGCCAGACTCCGACTCCGACTCCGACTCAGACTCGGGTCGTTACAGATCAGAATGGATCGCAATTGGCAACTTTGTAAAGCCTGATGGGCTTCGAGAGTACCAAGTGGGTTGCTTGGCCACACGATGGACGCACAGTGGTGCGAGTCTGTTTATCGTACGAGTATTTGCAAAGTAGCAACAGTTTTTAAAAACAATCGATTAAAGTATGTGCAATTTATCGATTCGTTTACAACATGTGGAAAAACCAAAGCATAATTGTTATCTACTATTGAATATGAGATTATCGATTTAAATCAATAGTTATTGTTGAAAACCGATAGTACACACATAAATTGACACAATTTCTGTTTCTTGTCCAAACATTTTTAACAGCAATCGTTATCGAGTTCTATACAAATTTCGATTAAAAATTTGCATGCTTTATATGATGTGCTTTAATATGATGCAAACTCATTAATCTACGACAGTTGTGACAAATGTATTGCCTATCGATACAATTATCGACAATTGATCAATTATAATACATTTGATTATCTATAAAAAATACACAAGTCTCGACACAATTTCTGGTATTAAAATATAATAAATATAAACATGCTTTGCTATCTAAATTTTTCGATTAACAATTTTTATCGATAGCTTTCACAAAATTATCGATTCAAAGCTGTCATTTTTTCGGTTAATTTAATGTGATGTTAACACATAAATCAATGATAATTATATTATCTATCGATATATTATATCTATCGACGGTCTATGCATTTCGATAACATGTGTGGCTATCGATGTACAAATTATCTCCTTTTACTATTATTAATTTATCGATATCATCTCATCTTAAACATCGTCAAATCAATCAATGACCACTGCTCTGTGACACTCCATTGACAATTTTCGATTTTTGCATCCTAGCACCACCAACCAACCACCCAGCCAGCTTATGGTGGCTCTCGCATCAGGCGAAACGGTAGCTGTGGGGCAGTACCAAGGAGAGGGGGATGTGAGAAATTGGATTAGAGAGGGGTTGAAGGATTGCGACGGTGGTTTCGCAAAATTGTCAAATGATTTACATCCGACATATGTATGCTAAACTCACGAATCTAACTGAGGCACGATTAGGACACAAGCGCGAAATTCGCCACGCGGTACAACGTGCTCGTGTTTGTTGCACACACACACACACACACATGCACATAATCACACACCTGGAGAAGCAGACTCATTCACAGCATTGGGCATGTACAATCACCGAGAGGTAATCGTAATCGTGGTTATGACAAATTTCAATGCATCACGTTGACTAAAAGCGGGAATCAGGAGAAGGGCTAACAAAGAGGGGTACACGGGAAAAAAATGCATGATTTTAGCTTAAAATCGATCTCTAACGGAGACAATTGAAGTACTCGATTCAAATAAGATTTTTTAATTACTTCTTCCCAAATATTTTGACTATCGTGGTTCTGAAAGAAGACTTTCAGTGAAATCAAGTGTTTCAGTGCTTTTCAGTTTTCCGCATATTGTATTAATTTAACAATAATATCCTTAACACATACTTAAGGAACACATGCTAAGACCCATAGATTTTAATTTGATTTCTAAAATGATTTTTTTCTGTGTAGTTGATGAAAAGGGAGGGGGCGGGGAGGAATTGGGAATTGGGGGTACTCTGAATGTGGGTGCCCAGCGATCCTCATGGGCGTCGCGTCGCGTTGCCATCAAAGTAATTGGAACTTTTCTCACTTTCACGCGCACAAATTATACGACGACTGTGCAATTTTGGAGTCTGCCCGAAATAATCAACGAACTTTCTTATTTTTTATTCGACTTTAGTGTTTTACATTTTTTCGTCGCTTTTCTGTTGTTGTTAGTTTAGTTTTGTATTTTTTTTGTTTTGCTGTTACTTTGATTGCTTTCTGTGACACGGCAGCTCATCTCATCGCATCGTGTTTGGCTAGTCATGACTTCCGCTCTAACTCTTTGTCTCTCTCTCTGTCTCTCGCTCTCTCTTTCGCTGTCTTCGTCCCTATCATTGACTGCAACTGCAACTTGGCTTAAATCCAGTTGCCCCATTATGTGGCATGTGTGGTGGCTCACATTCGGCTGCAATGTTCTGCTGCCTACACAAACAGCTATCGTTGAACCACCGAACCGCCAAATGAGCCAACAACCCCACTCAACGGCGGCTCGAGCTTGAGTGTCGATTGATCTGCTCAACGTTGAATCCATTCATTCATTCATCCATCGTCTTTGTTGTCTTTTGATTGCACTCAAGTAACAGGAATTGTGATTGTCATGCTTAGTTTAAACTAACATGGACATACACACTTCTATTAATTTGATTGATTGCTTGGTGATTGATTCCGATCACATTAGATTTAACTGTCAATCAATCATCAATCAAAACTTAAAGTTTGATAAACTTACTTTGGGAGTCTCTATCTGTTTGACCAGCTAGGGAGGTCGGATTTTTTCTTAACACTTTGTCAATCATAGATCAATCATAATGCAAATATCAAATTACTCTTCTCAATCTGAAATCAATCAATATGCATATCAGAAAAATTCTTTATCGGGACAAGCTTTGTTTCTTTCAATAATTTGTCGAACGCTTTGAATTGTTAAGCTAAAGTGTTGCATTTCACCAATCACACTAATCAATCATAAGTGTCTCTATAGATCCGACTTGTGCTCCCTGTCTATATTCTAATTATTCTATCTTTTTATTTATTAAGACAATTCTGTTTCTAAGATTATATTTCTCAATCATCTGTTACTCTCTTTTCTCTTTCTTTCTCTATCTTTTAATAATTGCTTTTATTGATTGATAAAATTTAAGGCATCATATCCATTAGCCAAGCCAACTTTCCGTTTGTCACGTTCAGATTACAGCAACCACACTAGTCTGGCTTTTAAGCCACAGTCAAACCACTTTGCCCACATCCTAAAGGGCAGCAACTGTCCGGCATAAATATTTCATTTGGGCAGGCTGTTTATCGCCTTTGCTAAAATGTTCTTTTCACCTTTGAAACTGGCCAAATTAAAAGTTTTTCATGTGTGTGCAAAGTCTTTGAATGAAATCTAAAAAGCGAGGGCATGGGACGGTGGCGGGCTTTTCTTCTGGCCAACTAATTCAAAAAAGTGTATCGTGTCCTGGTCGAGTGTTTTTGTTGTCTGCCTGCTGGCAGCACCACAGCACAGCACAACACAGCAAACCACAGCACCACCCCATATCCATTCAATTTGCTTGCGTTTTAGCAAAACTTTTCAATTTTTTGTTTTGACAAGGGGCAGGAGTCGAGGGGAAGGAGACCGGGGAGATCTCGACTCCCGTGGACGACGAGTGAAAAGAATGCATGAACTCTTATCAGTTGGACATGCTGTATTTTAATTGTGGGCACTCGAGTGTGAACCCGGGCCAGCAACTGACAACAACTTGCTTGTTGTTGTCGCATGCCTTCTGCAGGCCTTACAAAAAAAAACAAACAACGAATACTTGGCCAAGATGGGCCAAGGGGTCGCCGTCAGGTACACAACGCCCGCACAAATGGCCAGCAACTTCCCCTGCCCCACAATTTCAACTCCACTCCACTGCCCTTCCCTTATGTGCGCCCAAGACAAAGTGCTTCACGTGAATCCAAAGTTTTGCTTTCCAATTTTTTGGTTATCGCCATCATCGTGTGTAGTGTTGATAAACATCGCTCGGCACCGGCACGCATTTTTCAACAATGAAATGCAGCAGGAGGACACCGGAAAGTTCAAGTTAGCCGGAAAAGGAGCAATACTTCCTTTTGCCCTTGCCCTTGCCTTTGCCTTTGTTCTGCCCGCAAGCCCCAAACGCTGTCCTCTGTCACCCAAGCGTAACCCACAAATTGCCTTCTCAAAGCACACTTTTATATTTAGTGAGTCAAAAGTTTAATTGTCAGCGACGTGTGATCTGATCTGAGAACTGGGTCAGTGCATTAGCTCCTGACCCTAATGGATTTCCCATTACTTCTCCTCCTCTAGTGACTAGTGTGGTCAGCCTGCAGCACTAGGAATATTTAAATAAAGAAATGAAATAAAATAAGCAAAAGATAAATAAATTTAAAAAAAAATCCTCACGATTCGACTTTGGGCGAGTTTCTTCAGCTAATGCAATCCGTTCTGGACTTCGCTTTGGGTAGTTTCAGCTCTTTAAAGTCAGTAGATAGCTAGATCTTTAAATTGTACACAATAATTAATGAATATTATTTTAATTTACAGTCCGATTTCACAATTTGGAAATTTTCCTGTCAGAGATAATTAGTGTTGTTCGATTAAGTGCGAAATATGTTTGATAGAACTTTAATGTAAATTATACATGATCTTATTTTGTTTGACTTTTGTTATTAAATATTGAACTTATTTAAATTCGCTTGTGTTGAAAATATAGATGAAAAAATTTCTTTTAAATCTAATTTGAATTTTGTTTTAGAGCATTTTGACTGTAGTGTGAATAATCTAAAATTATTGCCACTATTAAAGAATAATCAGAAAAAATCAAAAGTAATCAAAAATAATCTTTTTGAGTATTCGGATTATTTTTGATTTTTTTCTGGATATTGCTGATTATTTATGACTATTAAGTAAAATCCAATTATTTTTAATTTTCACAATCAAAGTAGCCAAAATAATCAGAAAAACTTTAATATAATCCGAATACTCAAAAAGATTATGTTTGATTATTTTTTATTTTAGCTGATTATTTTTGAATTATTGTAATAATTTTATATTATTATTGATTTATTGTAATGGAAACAATAATTAATTGGGCAAATCCGAAAATAATCGTAATCTAATCATTAGTTCGACTTTTAAACAAAAATAATCTAATTACTAATGATTATGATTACTAATCATTATTTAACAGGTATGGGTTACAGGGTATCTTAAAGTTAATTAGGAAAAAGCTTCTGATATCTTTGATAATGATAACATGACATTAATAAGATATCATTAAAAAAATAAGCAAGATCATAAGCTATTTCATTATCGACTTAAAGATACCCTGTAACTTTTTAAACATATTTCATTGTGCAGGTTATACAGTAGCTCAATTGTACGTGTATAAAGTGAATTTTTAAAGGTTTTAAAACATTTTTTTACTGTGTCTCACAGACGAACTTCTTCAACAATTATGCTCTGTCTGATCAAGTTCCATCAAGTTTGACTTCGAGTTACGTGCAGAACATCAAGTCAAGTATACCCCCAAGAGAACTTTATTTGCCTGTATGGCGCATCCGTCAGATGCTGTCATATGTGTGTTTATGCATTTCATTAACCCCTTAACGCCATGGCCACGAGTAGCTCGCGTATGTGGAGTTTATTCTTAAAGTAGCCGTTTGTGAGGAGTTGGAGTTGGAGTTGGAGATTTACATCTCCCTCATATACTGAGAAATCTGGCAGCGTCAATCAGTGTAGCTAAAAGCTGCTCCCAAAAGTCAACTGGAACTGCAACGGCGACTGCAACGGCGACTGCGACTGAGGCAGTGACTGCGACTGCGACAGCGACAGCGACTGCAGCATTTTGGGGGAGCGTCGAAGATTGCAACTGAGTTGCAACGAGTCGCGTCACTGGCCACCCACTCACATTTGCATGTGGCAACGTTGCCAAGCCCTCCACGCTGGTCAGCACAGATCTGTTGTGGTGCTGTGGTGCTGTGAATCTCCGTGGATCTCTCTCTATCTCTCTCTCTTCTCTGTGGAATTGTGGCTAGCCCATACACTGAAAACAAAAACCCTGGGTCCAGGGATATAATCAATCGCAATCGGTGTTTAAAGATCTATAATCCCGAAATTTCTTCAATCAAGTACGAAATACTTCATTCAAGTATGGTTTTTTAATTCCTTCAGTTTTTTTCAGTAGAATCAAATTTTGTAAGCTTGTGTTTTTTTATTTGTTTAATACCTTTTGCCGATTTTATATACGAATGTCGAAAAATATTACTCAGAGTATACAAATTCTGAATTTTTGTACTCTGAATATTTTTCTTAATTCCCAATTTATGATTTCTAATTTTTTCTTCCCAATTTTGGATTCCTAAAATTTTATTCTTGGTTTTATATTCTATAATCCCGAAATTTCTTCAATCAAGTACGAAATACTTCATTCAAGCATGGTTTCTCAATTCCTTCAGTTTTTTTCAGTGGAATCAAATTTTGTAAGCTTGTGTTTTTTAATTTGTTTAATACCTTTTGCCGATTCTATATACGAATGTCGAAAAATATTACTCAGAATATAAAAATTCTGAACAAAATAGGAATCCAAAATTATTGTTTTCCTAATTTTTTTTTTACTAATTTATGTACTCTGAATATTTTTCTCAATTTAAGTTCCCAATTTATGATTTCTAATTTTTTCTTCCCAAATTTTAATTCCTAAAATTTTATTCTTGGTTTTTTATTCTTCTTTTTTTAAATTCCTTAAAATTCCTGTTTGCCAGTTAATCTGCAAAATATCCTTCCAAAATATAATTTTTTTTTTTCGGTGTACGTATGTTTCTTATTGATGGCTTTTAACAGCCAAAGCAGCGTCGTTTAAATAATGAGCTACGGAGTTGCAGTCTCTGCCCAGTCTCTGCCACACACGCACACACTCACACACACACACACACACACACACACTTACACACACACCTCCGCAATGCAGCGAACTGTGGTTGCGCCTGCTGTCATAGCAAGTCATCGATGAATTCATGTGAATATGGATGTATGAATGTGGATGTACTATGTGACTGATGTCGATTTCGATGTCGGCCCAGTTTGACGCAGACTCAGACGTCTTCGTCGTCTGATCGTCGATTGATTTGATCTATGCTGATGCAGCTGACAGTTTGGCTCGTTGCCTCGCTGTGTTTGTGTTTGTGTTGGTGTTTGTGTTGGGCAATGGCCATTGGGCATTACCTAATGATGTGGCACCGCCAGCGGCATGACTAATTAGAAATCAGTGCCCCTCAATGCAAAGTGCCAACTCACTGCGCCTCTCCTATTCACTCTCTCACTCTCTCCCTCTCTCGCTCGCCGTCACTCTTCTGTTCAGTGCTCTTTTCATTCTCACTTTCAATTTCTTTTGGAATTATGTGCGATTTCGCGCACTTTGACCTCGCTATGAATGCAAAGTCAGCCAGCCAGACGTTTGTTGTCGTTGTCATCGCTGCTCAAGCGAGAAATTGCAAAGGCAGCTGCTTACACACACACTCACACACACACACTCACACACTCTCATATACACACACACACACGGACACTAGCAAAAAGTCTGCACTTGAAATTGACCGGCCAAAGATGCGACGGCGATCGTCAAATGCCAACTCAAGTCTGACATTTGTTGTTTGCCGGGTGACGTTGACAGACCAAAATACCAAATCCAATATGAATGATCGACTAAGACATTCCACTTAACGCTCATTTTATTAACTTTCCTTAGTTGAGTAGAGTTTGAAAATTGCTAAAAATTAATATTTTAACGACTTTTTCCTTCTTTTAAAAAAAAAGTGGCTTTTTAGCAGTTTTCAAAAAATTTTTTTTTTTGCAGTTACTCTTAGAATTGTTTGAAGAATTTTTCTGCATCAAAACATTTTTTTTTGAGACCGAGGAAAGAAGTTGAAAAAGTAGACGTTTACAAAAATTCGAAATTTTCAATGGGTTAAGAAAAGTTTTTCATTATTCGAGCGAAATTTAAATTTCTTTCCAAATATATATAAAAAGCTATTATTTTCTTGCGTAAAGTAAAAAAATTTATTTTGTTTCAGTGTGAAAGTGTTTCTAGACAAACTGTACGTAGCTTTCGTTTCCTAATAACTCCATAACTTGCGCTTAATTAAGCTTTATAATAGGAAAGTCTAATGTTGAATTAGTTGACAGTTTTATAAATATAGACTCAAACTTTCAGCTGAAATTATGAGTTAAATCAATTGTTAAGAGCTCTTTAATGAACGAGCCATCAATGGTATGAGCTCCATTCTCATTTATTAACTGATTTACACTTCAACTCGTATACCCTTTAGCACCTTCCGAGTAAAGAGTATGCCAATGTACGGCCTGTAAGCTGCCCATGAGCTGAATTTGCTCTTGAGCTGAGATCTGTTCGTCGTTTTGTTCAGCTGTGTGGCATGAGGCATGTTTTGAGGAGTTGGGTCCAAAACCGACTCACGCATATTGGTGCCATATGATTAGTTCGACGTTGTCGATGCATGACAGCCCAACTGAAAATAGTACAGCGCCAGTTCCATTCGCAACAAAATCTTCAGTTTCAGCCTCAGTCTCAGTCTGAGCTCAGCGCCTGTCCCCGTTCCCCAACAATGCCGCCCGTCGTCTTCCATCTGTGTCTCGGGCTTGCCAGCAATAACAACAATATGATCATCATCATCTGTGCTCTGTGCTCTGCCTGTGGTGCCATTGATGACCACAAAAACTGGGCGTGGCTGGCATGCCCCTCAATTCACCCAACTTGGGCATGGGCGCGTGCACACCCAAAAAAACGAGAGAAAAAAAAACATGTAGGAGCCACTTAAAGTGAGCGAGCTCGACATTGAGATACTTGCTACTCGTACCTCCGCAGCTTTTCGATTGATCAGCAAATTAAAAAAAAATATATTAATTTAAAAAAAAAAAAATATATATATATGTATCAAAAAGAAAAAAATTATTTACGTATTATATATGTATAATCACACGTTTCAATCTCTGAAACATTGAACATAATTATTAAATAACAATTATGTTTATTTTTCAATCGTGATTTACTATATCCATAAAAGCTATAGCTTTTATTTGTGTACAAATTCTTGATCCAAACTGATTTGCATGCAACCTTTCAAAATATTTTTAGTAAATTTGTTATTAAGACATTTTTAAAAGCTAAGAATTTTTCTATGACAATGCGTTGAAAACCAAAAATTATCTCAAAATTTGACAAACATCTTGATTTTAAAACCATTAAAATTGGTACTTTTCGATATAGTTGCGGGCTTTAAAAGTAAAAAATATTTAAGTTGAATATTTCCTTATTTAGTCACCGTTCTTTTTATTAGTGTAAAGTCTCTGAAATCATTCAGGAACACGTAAAATTTCACAAATCTATAATACTCCGTTAAGTTTTGGGTACTGCGCATGAAAAACTAAGGCAGGCCAAAATCAAAACCAAGCTGCTGCCTCTTCTCTGCTCTTCTCTTCTCTCTCCACTCTTCTCTCACCTCACATCTCTCTCCAGTTCCTGCTGCTTTCCTAAAGACCAAGTGCGATCACTTACAAGTACAAAATTGTCCCAGCCTACGCTCAGTTGCACTCAGTTAAGTTGTTGCTGCTGTTGTTGTTGTTGCCCCAAAATGATATCTGGGCGCTGATTTCTCATCCGCTCGCTGGCGTGTGCGTGAGCCACAGTTTGGGGCACACAACAAACACTCTGAGAGATAGAGATGCAGATGCAGATGCAGAGAGAGAGATAGGGTGGAGTATTCGTGGTCGTATTCGTATTCGTATCGCTGCGAATGGGAGCAAGACATATCGCAGGTACGCCTTAGCTCATTTCATATTCATTGATGTGGAGCAGCGAGTCCGATCTGTCCTGTTCCGTGCCCCTTCATCTGCCAAAAAGTGTTCGGCCAGGGGCACGGCCACGTTGCAACGTTGTGGCACGCTGCAAGTAGACTGCGTGTGCGTGTGTGCAAGTGCGATCCACGAGGAGGACTTTACTGCAATTACAATTACCTCACCCACTAAATGCCCACCACAACAGGAAACGGCAACAAAAAATAAAATAAAAGGAAAAAAAAGAGTCTCTGTGATTGAAATACAAAACTGAACTACCTGAAGTTATTCAATTGAAATTTCGTAGACACGAGAAAATCATAATATTTATGTTATATGTACTTCGGGTTGCTTGTACCTTCACATTCCATAATAGATTTATCAGATCGATTTGGGTTATGGTTTAATCTTTGGTTTAGAGCGCGAACCGTTTAGCGTTGCTCAAATTGATCGTTTTAGCCCTCATTGTGGTGGGCCTGGCCAACACAACGACGGCAGCTTGGGCTTGACTAAATGCTGGCCTGCCAGTAGTAATTGTTGTTTGTCTTCAACTTTTTCTTGTTGTTGCTGTTGTTGTTTTTGGTGTCATGCGCCACCTTAACAACATTTTTGCCAGTCCCATTTGTCATTTAGCCATTCAGCCAGCAAGAGAGCCCAAACATTCAGTCAGTCAGTCAGTCAGTCAGTCACCAAGTCAACCAGCCCGCGAATTCATTCATTATGGCTTAAGATTCATAGGCAGACTGCGTGGGTTGTCGCTGCTTAAGCTAAAGAGCAAACAAAACAAAAGAGACTCGCTGCAAACAGTATTAAGAAAATAGTGCCAACAGAAAGAAACCCTTTAGCTATGCTGAGTTCTGAATACACTATGAAATTCACTCGATATCTTTCACTAAATAAGAGGTATGCGTATACTATATGTACAAAGTAATTCTGATAGAAGGAAATTTAACTCACTTAATATTTAAACAGGTTTTGGCAGCTTGATCTGGCAGGATTAATCTGTGATAAATATACATATTACAGTTATAGTTCAGTTATCTCTTTTGTTTTTCAATCATTCCTTCTTCTGTGGTATCTTCTGGTGCTGATATTAGAATAAGATATCTTAACTTTAATGCGATTTAGACATTCGAAACATTTAATGATAGTCATTTTATTATATTCTCTTGCTAACACTATCTTTATAAGCTCCGATCGTTGTTATGGATACACTTTCTAGCATCTATTTTCCTCTTGAAATCTCCACAGCCAAGATCAGATTCCATATCCACTTGGTAATATCCGACTTTCTTATAGAGCATGCACCACATGACAATGCTCGAATTGTCTCAACGTCTCCGCCTCATTGTTTTTTTTTTTTTTTTTGTTCGATCGCAATGCGCTTGGGAGAGCCACACTCACACATACACATAGATATATGGAGTCACACACACACGTACTCGTAAATCGCATGCCTGGAAAGATAAGTTCACTTTGTGCTCTATGATGCACCTCAGATTGCAATCAAGAGATATCCAGAGATATTGCAATTAAGATAAACCCACAAACGCCGTATGCGAGTATTTAGCCAGAGCAAAGCTCCCTATTCTCTGTCTCTGTCTCTGTCCCTCTCCTTCTCTTCCTCCTCCTCCTCCCTCTTCAGTTCAGTCTTCTCCCCTCTTCCGCTCTGTGGACCCCTCTAGTTAACCCCTAACCGTTCTATTATTGTTGCCGTTGTTGGCTTTGTTGCTGTCAACCGTTGCCGTTGCCTTCGCCGTTGCGTTGCAGCCGATGCCGATGCCATCGTGACTCCCCCTCCCGCCAAGTCCCCCTCTTCCCCCTCCCCACCCTCCCCTCCCTCTCTCCCCACCCCGCCTAGCCCAGCTTTGTTTAGAAGTCGCCAGTTCCCAATCAGAGTCACCAAATCCACATGCCCACAATTGCCATGCAAAGAAAGGCCAGCCGAAGATTTTCAAATACCAAATAAAATACCCAAAAAAAAAGACGCTGCCGAAAAGTCAAACGGCGATCGCGTCATCGGACTACAAATTCAGCTCCATTTTCTATAGATAGACGTTTATTAAAATATTTATGAAGATTATATTGGATTCATTATGCATTCAAACATTATTAACATCGTAAGAAAATATTTATTTCGCCAGAAGTCGATTTTTATGCCTTTTTCAAAAATTCAGAATTTTAAATCTCAACTTTCATAACTCTCAACTCTCATAACTTTGCCAAAACTGAACAGATTGATCAGCGGAATGTTATTTGGATCATAGTTGGGCTTTTAAATTCAAAATGCTGTCAAATTAATTTTATTTCGGTCAAATGCCTCAAGATATAGATGTGAAAGCAAGTTAACTGTCCTTTCCATGATTATTTCGAGCACTCATTTTTTAAATCTCAAGTTTTTACATTTAATCAACGCCTGACATTTAACTGTACTTAATCCTGCAAACAAATTCTTTTTAGTTGTCGGTTTTTTTTTTGAGAAATCGATTTAATTAACAAAATGATTGAAAGTTTACAAAACTATCAAATTAATAAATTAATTCGCGAAAGTCGATTTTTCAATGTAACAGATGATTGATTAGATTTATTTTCAAAAATATTGAATTTTCGTCAGCTTAATTAAATTTTAAAAACTTGGTGTATTACAAATGTAGAAAAGCAGAGTAGCTGAAAAATTAACTGAAACTAAGCATTACTTGGCTACAGCTGCAGAATATTTCCAAAGGTCCTTGACAAAATAAAGACAATGTATACTTTTAGATTGCATTTAAATGTCAATAGAATATATTTTTTATTATATTCCTTCTTCTTTTCATTCAATTTAAAATCGTATCATGACTACAGGAGCAACTTTCTCGACTGTACTTTGAGTCTTCACGGCCATAAAAAGAAACTAGTGAAAATACATATAAATATCTCACATTTAATGTTGAAATTTTCAAGTTCACCCCCTGCTACGAGAATGAGAATGAGAATGGGAATGGGAATGGAAATGGGGCTGGAACTTGATGGGGAAAGGAAACTGAAACTGGAAGAGCTGTGGCTGGGGTTGTGCTGGCTTCTGGTCAAATGCCGTATTGCGTTGCACGTTGAATGTGGCAGGGAGAGTGTGTGATTTGTCTTTTTGGGCTGCCTGCAACCGAAGCCGTTGTCAGTGTCATAGCGATCTGTGATCTGGATATCTGACAGTGTCCCAGCTCGCTTGGCCTCTGTCTCATTTTCTCTCTCTCCGACTCTGTGTTGTCCCCACGATGCCTAAAAATAACACAAAAATAACGCCCGCGTCCCGGACTCATCGCGGTCGCAACGCGGACTCTTGGAAGCTGGTCGGGCGGGCAATCACATGTGTCTGCCATATGTTTGTCCATGAGGCGATGCCAGTCAGCGGAACGGACGACTGACACAGCCGTAGCCGTAGCCGTAGCCACAAGAACGAGAGCAACAGCAACAGTTGCTGCCACGAATAATGCTGCTACTGAATGTTGCCGCTGGCGACTTTGACATTGTCGTTGGCCCACGATGACGACAGCGCAATGTGCTGGGGACTTTGGGCTAAAAATTGTTCCCTTTCTTTCGAGTTGGTCGCTGCCTCCATCGATCAGTCAGTCAGTCAGTCGACCCTACCCGACCCCACCCTGTAGCGACTTGCCCCATCCCCATCCCCATCCCCTTTAGACGCGTCTCGCTCTCATTGTCAATGGTTCCATTTGTGGACACACTTGAGATTCCATTAATTCAAAAATATTTATTTTATTTTCCCATTTACCGAAAATTTACAAATGTTGTTGTTGTTGTTGTTGTTGTTGCTGTTGTTGTTGTCATTGGTTGTGTTTTATGGCAAAATGTTGCTACTGTTCCTACTGTTTGTTTCCCGCTTTCGGTTTGCGGTCTTTGTTCTCAATATTGTCACTTGGTCATTGTCGCATGTAAACGGAGAAGGGAGACAATTTCACAGCGCAGCAGAGAAACACTTGAAAATCGAAACATATATACACATATTCAAATTTGAACACAATCTCAAACATTTGAGTCCAAATTAATGTGCGACTTTTATTTTGTGTTCTTTACAAAACAGTTGAAATTTATAAAATTGAAATTTGCTCAAAGGAAATGAAGTGATCACTATTTGATAGATAGAAGCAATCTAGAATAAATCAGTGTAGTGGGAGTTTCAACATAGAGTTTCTGTAATAAGCTATGATCTATAAAATCAAAATTAAATTTTTAATAGTTCTTCAAGGAAATATGTTTCCCCATATTCTTTATTACTGAAGTAAGGGACATTAAAAAACCCGTAAAATATAATCTTGAAAATATTTTTGTATTAAATTTTTTTCTTATTTGTAAAGATACTTTTCGATTTTTTCATTATATTTGATGTCATTATTTCTTTGCAATGAATCTAAATAAAAACGTAAGCATTACAAAAATAGAAAATGTCTTTGGCATTTTTTAAGCGCTAAAATACGCTGGTGTATATGAAAGACCTATGAGAATCTTGGAGATTCTAGTCTGAGTTAGAGCTGTCCACAAGATGTAACAACAAATCGACGGAGGGGCGCCTCCTACTGAAATGCGGTCGGAGTGTTGTATTACGGCCAGGACAAGAGCATGGACAGGACTCGATTCGACTTGACTCAACGCGACTCACGTTGAGTGCAACAACAGATCAAGTGGCACTTCAAATGTCAAGTGTGTGGCGGTGGCACTTGAAGAATTTGAAAATTCAATTAAGTATGTACTCAAACCTCTAAAAGGGCCGCTTCAAGGGGGTAAGAACCTATAGATCCTTGAGATCCTTGCCACATGTTCAGCTAGAATTGAAATCTGGAATTGATTTCGAGTCTGATTAAAATCAAGTGCAGTTATGGGAAATGTGTAAGATCAGCCTTAACTTCTGTCATTTGTTGAGAGTTGGGGGTCAAAGGAGCCTCAAAGGAGCTCAGGAACTGGTATCTATGGCATGGCAGAAGGGCATTGAGGACAAACGACGTTTATAGTACTTAGTTGTTAGCCTTCATGGCCATCGAATGTATAATCGATCAGTTGGGTGGTAGTGCCCGGCCAACGGGCCGAAAGCCCAGAGTTTGTTGGGTCATCTAAACAAAGCCAAACCGCCAAACGGGCCAACGGGCCAACCCCGCCCCCCTTCCGCCCTCCTCGTGTCCTGTGAGGTCGTTGCAGGCCGTGGCTGGAGCCAAATGTGGCACTCTTGGCTCTTAGGCTCAATGAATTTTGTTAAATCGATAAACTTTGTTTAGCCCACGGAAACAACAAGAAGCAGCCGGCCCCTAAGAGCAGCAACAACACCACATCCACCACTAGCACTATCTGCACCACCACCACCACTACCATCATCGTCATCGTCATCGCCATCGTCATCATCATAACCAATAGCCTAACCACAGCGAGGTTCAGATTCCATGGCTACGCGGCCCTGGCCAACGGATTGCGTCAATCAACAATTTGTCAACTCTACACTCAGAAAAACAATCATGATTTTCGTACTTACAAAGCCGATATTCAATTCTCAATTCCGGAAATTTTTAACATTTTTACTGGATACTTTAAGCAAGTTTTGAAATTTATAAAACACTGCATAAGATCGAATCATCCCAGTTTACAAAAATGTTGGACTTACATACATATAACAAAATGTACCTGTTTCTAGTACAAAATCTTCTTATATTAAAGTTTATTTCAATCTTGAATTATAATAGTTTTAATAATAAATATTATTCTAAAAAAAACTCTTTAGTTTCTGGAGTTATTTATTATGTCTTTTATGTTTTGACTAACTTTGTTTTAGGTCGGACTAATATATCCTATAGCGGTCCGTCGGAATTTAAAAGCCAAAATCCATTTATGCTTAATATGAAAATAATACACCAGGGAAATAAGTATATGTGGGTGAAGTTATTCAAAAAAATATACTTTTAACACAAAAGATTTGATGCAGATTTCTTAAAATAATCTTATCATTTAGTTTCCGTTTGAATGACACCAAAATTTTCTTAACCCATTAAGTACCCATGGAAAATTTAGAACTTTTGTAAAAGTGTTTTTTTTTTCACTTTTTACCTCGATTTTTATTCAAACAATTCTAAGAGTGACTGCAAAAAAAAATGTTCAAAAATATTTTTGCTGGTATTTTTAAAAATTTTTTGAAAATTGCTAAAATGGCACTTTTTGTAGGAAAAGGAGGAAAAAGTAGGAAAAAAGGGTTAAAACAGTCATATTTGGAAATTTAAAAAAATTTTAAAAAATATTATCAAAAATATTTTTTAACATTTTTTTTTTGTAGTCACTCTTAGAATTTTTTGAAATTTTTTTTCCATCAAAATATTTTTTGTAAGAATCGAGGAAAAAAGTGAAAAAAAAAACACTTTTACAAAATTTCTAAGTTTTCCATGGGTACTTAATGGGTTAAGAACATTTTTGTGCCATTTCAACGGAAACTAAATGATAAGATTATTTTAAGAAACCTGCATCAAATATTTTGTGTTAAAAGTATATTTTTTTTGAATAACTTCACCCACATATACTTATTTCCCTGGGTGTAGTACCCAACAACCTTAAAGTTTAGAGATCAAAGCGGTACAAATTCAAGTTCGGACATGCTTAAATTGAGGATAACATATTTTTCCGAGTGTACGGAATGGAATGGAAAGGAATGAAATGGCATGGAATGAAACGTTGGCCCGTATCCTGAGGAATGTGTGTTCTTTTTTTTTTGGCATGACGGGAAAGTATATTTTCGTATCATTCCAAGGAACTTGACTGTACAGATGGGAAAGAAAGGAGAGGGAGGAAGCAGAGAAGCGAAGAGAAGAGAAGCGAAGAGAAGAGAAGCGAAGAGTAGAGAAGAGAGGGCGGTGTCAAAAATGTTGTTGTTGCTCGTTTAATCGATCAACGGCCAAGCGGCGTTTGGCATTGAGAGCTCTTCAATTGGTGCCACATGCGGCACAGCGGGCGGGTGGATGGGTCGATGGACTGATGGGTTGGTGAGGTGACCTGGTGGGTCCGTCGGTGGCTCAGTGGCTGGAGCTTGGGGTTGACATAGCGGTGCTATCGAAACTGTGTGACCCGCAATCGATCCAACAAAAAAGGCGCCCGTTCACGCGACAATTAATAGCTGGGCAACGCCGTGGCGACGCCTGGCACGCCTCCCCCTCTCCCTGCCCAGCTACAACAACAACAACAAGCAAAGCAACAACAATAGCAAGCAGGAAAGAAAATCAGTTGCAGCCTCTGAGAGCTTGTGGCTGCAACAACGGTAGCCGTGATAATGGCCAGCTTTTGTGGTGGCCGTTGGCCAAGTTGCAAATTGGCAGCGATTGGCCGCCACTTAGGCAACAATCATGGCCAGGCCAAGTCAGATGAGGCAACCCCGCCACGGCCAGCTTAATGCTAATGCCACAGCTGCCCCATGGCCAGATGATGATGCAGAAGGAGCTGCAGCAGAATTCATCTATGGATTCATCCATCGATCCATCGATCGATCGTTCGTTTGGCCAATTTGTCGACACTTCTAATGCTGGACATGCGCCGCAAGGATCACAGCAACAACACATAATGACCAAGTTGCTGCTGCTGTTGCCAAAGCCCAGTTGCATGTTGCACGTTGCACGTTGCACATTGCACATTGCAGTTGCAACAAGAGCGCACTCACACTCGAAAACTCAAGCAGCTCTCTGGTTGCTCGGGCATATGTCACACTACTGCCCTGATCTTAAACTGTCTATCCCCCTACCTCCCTCCCCACTTCCCTTTCCTCCCTTCCCTTGCCTACCTGCCCCTTTAGCCAGTGGTAATTGTCGGCAATTCTGTAATTTTCGTTGCAAGCTTTGTTGTTGCCTCTTGTTGTTGCAGTTGCAGTTGCTCGCGAGCGTTTCTCACATCTCGCCGACAACAACAACAGGCTATGCATATATTATGAATATATGTATACATATGTACACTGAAAAAAACATTTTAAAATTCAAGTCTAAAATTCTTGATTTTAGCATGTATTTTTTAAGTATCCTGAATACAAGTTAGTGTTAAATTAACACAACATGTGGATAAAATGGCAACAACTAAGCAGCTCACTGAAAAAAATCTATAATTAAACTCTGATAATAAAAAAATGTTATATGCTGTGAAAAAGTGGAAAAATTGCACTTGAATCAAATATTGCGAGTTCGTTTGAAAATTGATTTGATTCAACAATCCCAGATTTTTTTGCTGTGTATATATTTATTCAAAACTCCCGCCACTCCCCCCTCCCCACTCCCTCTGCAGCCACCTCCCTCCCTCTCAACCTTGTCGCTTATTATTATACTTATACTTATTGAAATGCCGCTACGAAGGGTAATTACGAGTGCTCCTTTTTCGTTCCGTTTGAAGTTACCGCATTCCGTAACTTCAAAAATGAAACAAAACAAAAAATATTAAACAAAATCTGGCAACTGTTATTCACATACACACACACATTTCGCACACTCACACACATTTTGCACACCCACAGCCGTCAACTAAACTCAACCTTATGGTGGGCAAACCTTAAAAAACACGTCAACAGACACTGACTACGATTATGATTACGTTTATGATATGATATGTTTTATACCATTCACATATCATTTGCATAATCGACGTGCCACAACAGATTTATCAGTTTACTATATATCTGATATATGCATGTACTTATACCAAATATATATACATACATATGTATGTATATATTTGTTCGACTAAAAATACATTAGTTTTAATAACGTCTGAGTTTCCTTTGTGGCATCAAAGCTTCACAGTATCGTACATGTCTATGGATTCGATATTTCAATTTTGGATTCCTCAGCTTGATGTCATATTATATATGCATAACATACATCAACTGTAAAGTATGTGTTTTTCTTTAAGATGTCTATACTGTTCATCTCTGAGATCGGAATCAGTAACCTACATTTAATTCGAAAGCTTATCGACGTTATCGATACACAGAAAAAAAAAGACATTCTAACATCAAGCCTAACATACTTTATTCAAGCCTGCATTTTTTAAGTATGTTTGCAGGATTAAGCTGAACAATCAAGTCTGTATCGGGATTAAAATGGGAAAATAAGCCCAAATTACTTGATTCTCTCTCGGCCTCTCTCATTTCAACTAGTCCGATGGCTCAGTGGTTAGAGTCGCCGAGCTGTTTAAAAAAAACCTGGGTTCGATTCCCCTAGTCAATTGCAGTCAAACATTCCCTTCATCAAAAAAAAATGTTTAAAAAAAATAGCAATAAATAAAAAATGTAAACAAAAAATAAAAAAAAAAAAAATGTTAAAAAAAAAACGTTAAAAAAAATTTAAAAATTAAAAAAAAAAAAAAAATAAAAATTTAAAAAAGAAACATTTCAACTAATAAACATGTTTTAGCCTGAATTACACAATTTCAGGATTGAATTCGGTATTGAAAAAATCAAGTATTTCATACTTGGTTTCAAGAAAATCCGAGATTATCACTTCTCACATCGTTGCGGATTGAATTCGGGATAAATACCCCGGATTTTTTTTTCTGTGTACAAACATAACAGTTGAAGAAAAATAGCTATTCCAAAACTCATAGATGAGTAACTCAAATCATAGGCCTTGTTCTCTCATCCTAACACATAGTTAGAATACATATAGTTAACTATCAGTAATGTTATAGTTAGCTATGTCAATAATTACTATAAAACTCGGAAACATTTTTTAAAAGGGGTTCTGAGATCTTTGACGCCTTTCGTTCAAAAAGCGGACTCATCTCAACATTGTTATAATGTTTGTACTTAGCCTACATATTTAAATGGTTTGCATAATATGTACTTAATTCATCCGAAACGAAAGTCTTGGCCAAAATAATGATTATTAAATAAGTTTCAAACTTTTCAGTAATTTGCATTTTATTATTAGCTATTTTTTATTTATTATTTCAACTGAGCTTTAAAACAGTAAGAAAATAAAATAAAAACATTGCCTTAAGATAGCTATTTGAAAGAGATCGGAATTTTTTAATTTATTTTTGAAAGCTTTAAAAATAAAAATAAAATATGGAAACAATTTTTAAAATAACTAGAATAATCTAGTTTCTAAAGCACACGTTTTTAGTTAAAGCTGGAATTAAAGTTGTGGAAATCGTTCCTGAAATAAAATCTGGCTCCATTATCCGAACCATCAAAACTTCAAAACTCGAAATTTTTTAAATTAAATAATATTAAAAAAACATTAAAATTTACAAACAATTGATGATATAGAATGTTAATTTTTTACAATACTCGTATTTAACCAAGGTTGCAATAAATACTTTAGATTCAAGCCTTCTAAATTGAAATCTGACTCGCATTGCCCGAATCATCTCCAAGATTTTGAAAGTTTCAAGCCGCGTTTAAGACACATTAGTTGTGTTGAATTGTTGCCGCTGTTGCATGCGACCGGCGCACACTGGGGTGAGAGACCCCAAAAACGACGATTAATTCAAAATACAAATTTTGGAGTTGCGGAATCAAATTAATATGGGGTCAAAGAAGATAAAATTCTGCATTATGGAGTGAACAAATTATGGCTCTATGTCTAATAGAAACCCTGTAATGTGACGCCAAAGTTGAAACTTTGTGTTTTCGTTTTTTGAAATACGAAAAAATTATATATTTTGTCACTTTTGATGACGAATTTCATGTAAAAAATTAGCAAAAAAGAATTTTTAAAAAATGGAAACAATAAATTTGAATCCTTATCAATTTTCCTAACTTTTTTTGAATCGAAAATTTTTAGTAATTATATGAAAAAAAATTTAAATAAAAAGTACTTGTGAAATAAGAGGTATTTTTATCTTTAGATAGGCAAAAGTTGCTTCAAACGTAACCAAACGTAACCATTCTTTCCTTATTAAATTTGTAACATATCTGTCTAAGTGCCCTCCAAGGGGTTTTGCGCCCCGTTCTGCCCCAAGAGAGTTATTTGAATTCAAAGTTGCGCGGAAAATCACAAAACAGAGTTACTTTTTAATTTTTAAGTGGTCAGCTGTTTCGGTCAGCTGTTTTTGTCAGCTGTTTATGTCATCTGTTTTAGTCAGCTGTAAACTGTCTGTCAATTGCAATAAGCAAGACAAAGTAAGAGATCAACTTTAAGCTCAGCTTTAAATTTTAAATTTATTTTATTAATAAATGGAAAGCAAAGTAAAGCGTATATATTAGTGTACTCTTATAAACAGTGAACGTCTAGTTGTGATCCACGCCATTAGTTATTATTATTATTATTATTATTATTATTATTATTATTATTATTATTATTATTATTATTATTATTATTATTATTATCTATTAAATTTGTAATAAATAGTATGCTTTTAACTGTATTTCTCGTCTTTAGCAAAGGTGTTTCAACATATGCTACAAAAGATTTTAGCTGACCTATACCATTGCATTTTTACGAACACTATTTTATATCTTGCAAATTCAAAGAAGAAGAAAGCGAAAATTATATCGAGTCCGATTAATGTATATATTATTTAAAATTTTTTTATTAATAATTTTTGTTATCATTAATAAACTTTGAATTATATATAATATGGCCCGTTTTTTATTTCAAAGAAAAAAAATTTTCATGCATTTTTAGTATGTTTGTTCTATGGAAGATATATTATATAGTCAACCGATCCTTATTATTCTTCATGAATATAGTCTACATGGGTATATAATAGAAAAGGGAAATTTTCAGTGTTGAAAATTATGAAATTGCTATTTTTGCTGTGAAAAAAACCGAATATTAGGAAAATTGTCTAAAAAAAAAATTAAAAAAAAATTAAAAAAAAAATATACTCTACGGAATACTCAAAAGTTAATGATTTGTACTTTTATTGATCTAATACAAAATAAAAAATTATAACATGGTCAAATTTTTGGACGGTTGAATTAATCGTCGTTTTTGGGGTCTCTCACCCCAGTGTGCGGCGTTGGGTCCGCCGGCGTTGTCAACGCCGCAGCGGCGACTGCGACGACGACGGCGACGGCGACGGTGACAGCGAAAGCGATTGATAAGCGCGCGACGGACGCCAAAGCTCGTCTGCACGTAACCCCATCCGAAGGTGGCCAACTGAGCTGCTGCTCTGCTGCTGCCTCTGCTGCGGCTGCTGCTGCGGCTGCTCTCTCGTATTTATCATTGTGCGCTCTCACACATGTGTGTGTCTCTCTCACTCTCTCACTTCAGACAAGGGTGGCTGGAGCAGCTTTCGCGCTCTCTCGCTCTGCCGCTCTCTGAGTTTGGCTCTCTCACTTTGTGGCTACCTGTGCGCGAGAGCGCGAGTAACGGTGTCTCAACAGCAGGTTGAGGGGGAGGGGGGGGGGTACACCGAAGGAGGTAGAGAGGCGGGGGGTGGGGGAAATACGAATATGGCGAGAGCGACGATGGCCAATCGATGGGGCGAACGCGCGTGTGCGACGCTCGTATGAGTGCGTCCACATATGAGTGTGAGTGTGAGTTTGTGTGTGAGTGTGTGCGAATATGTGAATGTATGAATGCGAATGCGAGTGTGAGTGCACATAAGCAAATGCGCCGATACATATGCTATAGCCAAGGGGCTACAAATGTGGACATGCGTGTGTCCACAGCGGCAGAGCAGAGAGTGGGGGCAGAGGGAGGAGGGGTTGCAGGGGGCAGAGGTTGGAGGATTGGGAGGGTCGAACTAAACAATGGGTTAAGCTTGGGGTTATCAGCGCTGCAAGTGTCATATGATGCAAGCACACACACACACACACACACATGGGAAGATGGAGGGGGGGGGGCAGAGGGTAGGCAGTGAAGTTGTGTCTCAGTGGACACTCACAATACTCATACACTCACACACTTATCTCACATGTGTGGCGCTAATGATCTCCAGCTATCTCGCTCTGCCGCCGCTCTCCATCTATACACTGCTCTCGCTCACACACCCACACCCACTCGCACTCGCACTCACACACACTTATATGATTTAAAGGCGCACAGCACAATTAACAATAACGCAAACCTTTGCAATAAAAACAATTCGCATTCACTTTTGGGCCAGCATCGCTCACACACACACACTCAAACACTCACACGCACACACACTCACACACACACACACACTCGCAGTACTCACATATGAGTACGTGCTGTGCTTCTCATATGTATAAAAGCGCTGACATTAATGGGTGCACAGTTGGGCAGCGCAGTCGACAGCGACGTCAGCGTTGACAGCAGCTTTCTGTGTCTGCGTGTGTGTGTGTCTGTGTGTGTGATTGTGTGCGTGTGTGGTTCGAACAGCTCGCGTCCAGTCGTTGTCCGCCTCGCAACTTGCAACATGCTGCATGAGGCAAGCGAGCAACCAACAAGGCAACCACCCGAACAATCGCCCACCCACTAAACCCGACGACGCGACGTCGACGTCGCTGTCACTGCTGCTGATGCTGCCTCTGCCTCTGTCGCTGCCGCTGCTGCTGCTGCTGCAATGATTAATGTGCATTAGCCGGTGTTGACCGCGGTGGGCGAGCATTAAGCTTGAGTATGAGCCTTTTGTTGCAGCAGACGCCAATTGCAGTTTTGTAGTACGCATCTGCACACACCCACAGTTTTGTATGCGTGAAATGTGATTTATGAATGCATTCACGAATACATTCATGAATACATTCATGAATACACTCACGAATACATTCACGAATACACTCACGAATACATTCACGAATACATTCATGAATACACTCACGAATACATTCACGAATACAATCACGAATACATTCATGAATACACCCACAAACACAATCGTAATTACACTTACGAATATATTGATAAATACACTCTCAAATACATTCATGAAGACACTCACAATTTCATTCTCTCAAAACACTCACAAATACGTTCATGAATATACTCACATTCGTAGATATACTCTAGGGTGTCCCTTATTTGGTCGAAGTCAATATTTTCAAACGCATACGGGCTAGTTATGTTCATTAGGTCCTAAAGCACTCAGAAATAAATTTTTACCTCAATCGGAGTATGATAACCCGTGCCGACTTGGATCGGAAAATTTAAAGATTATATGGAACAAACAAAAATTTTTTTTTATTTTTTTAATTTTTTATTTTTTTATTTTGTTTATTAGGTCCTAAAGAACTCAAAACCAAGTTTTCACCTTAATCGGAGTACAAGAACCCATTCAAATTTGCATTGAAACATGAAAAAACAGTATTTTAACACGGATTATACATTTTTCGATGATTTTTCATGTTTCGATGCAAATTTGAATGGGTTCTTGTACTCCGATTAAGGTGAAAACTTGGTTTTGAGTTCTTTAGGACCTAATAAACAAAATAAAAAAATAAAAAATTAAAAAAATAAAAAAAAATTTTTTTTTGTTCCATATAATCTTTAAATTTTCCGATCCAAGTCGGCACGGGTTATCATACTCCGATTGAGGTAAAAATTTATTTCTGAGTGCTTTAGGACCTAATGAACAGAACTAGCCCGTATGCGTTTAAAAATATTGACTTCGACCAAATAAGGGACACCCTAATATACTCACAAAAACATTCATGAAAGTAAGCCTATTAAAATAAATTGATTTGTGGGCATTTAAATGAATACACTCACAAATAATATAAATTCATGAATAAACCGTAAGCATGCCACGAACCAAGAATGGTCAGAATTGAATAGCTTATTCATGCAAGACATTCACTTTGAAATGAATACCTAAGACTACTCGCTTACAGCTGAATGCGAGCAATGTAAATAAACACTCGAATGCAAGTCCAAAAGTGAGTACCCATTGCAAGGCAGTTGTGCACACAAACAAGCAGCTGAACTTCAACCCAAAAAGTCCCATTGACTAAACTACGCCAAATGGCAGCTCAAAAGTTCGACGCCAACGACGACGGCGACGACGACGGCGACGCTGGCAGCGAAGGCGACTATCAACTAAACAGCTAGCGGACAGTTGGCGTCAGTTTGGCGCTGGCTGCGACGCTGGCGTTGCGAGTGGTTTGGTCGGTTGGCACTCGGCTTTGGCTATGAATGCGGCAGCGATAGCAGCGATAGCAGCCTCTTCTTGAATGGAGGCAGATGGGCATTAACCAAGTTTAGTTTATTAGATGCACACGAGCAGCCGCGTTGTGAGGACGTGCCACAAGTTCCTGCTGCAAGTTCAACCGGTTCACGTGAAGCGCGCGCGCGTAAAACTCAACGAAAAAAGCGGAAAAGCGGAAAAGATAAAAAAAGCTGAATTAAACGTCAACGGATTTCAAAAAAATGTGAAAAATGTAAATACATAATTTGTTGACGCTTGTAAATATTTTTTATTATTTTTTTTTGGAAAATTCAAATTTGGGTAAAATTGTAGTTTGAATAATTATGAATAAAATGAATAAGCGTCGCATGAATAGTTGTTGTTGTTGTTGTTTTTGAATTGCGCGGCAAAAAAAAAAAACAAACAAAATTAAATGAAAAAAAGTCGCGGAGTCGTCGCTTAAGTTGCGCGCGCATTGTTGTTGTTGTTGTTGTTGCTGCTGCTGCTGACGCCGGCTGCGAGGGTAGTGCGAGCAATGGACAATGGACAGCGCAGCAGCTGAGCTTCTGCTTCTTCTTCAAGCTATTGCCCACCCTCTTTTGGCTACCCCTCCCACTCCCACTCCACAGTTGCAACTTCACACATGTGTGAGACGCGCTCTTATCAGCGACAAACTTGAGCAGCAGCAGCGCAGTTAGCGTCGCAGTTGCAGTCGGCGTCGTGTGCAGTCTGGCATGAAACAGTCGCCACATCGAACTTGGCTATTTTCATTTGTTTCAACTGGCACGAGCTTTGCGCTCTCTCTCTCTCTCTCTCTCACTTACTTACTGTGTGTGTGTGTGTGTGTCCACCCCCACATACGCACACACATGCGGCCAACGGACCAACGAGTGCCAGCAAACCAAATAAACAAACGCAACGGCGACGCAGACGCTGACGCTGACGGCAGCAGCAGTCCACCAGCCCAACAACAACCCAACAACCCACCAACCCACCACCACCACCACTACCACCAACAATAATAACAATAACAACAAACCACCACCAACGGTAAAGGGCTGTAGCTTTGGCGTTGGCGTCGACGTCAACGCCAACGCCAGCGTCGGCATCGCTTAGCCGAAATCAAATATTCAGATTGGCATTAAAGTGCAAAACCCTAAAATAAAATTGAATTATCTGAACGTGTGCGTCCACAGTCGCTCGCAGGACATCGTCGCGTTCGGACATGCTCTCGTGTTGTTGCCGCTGCTCTGCCGCTGCCACCGACAACGACAACGTCAACGACTTTGGGCTTTTCTAGGCTCGTATAAGCTTGGCCTCTGCCTCTGCCTCTGCCGCTGTCGCAGTCGTCACTGCCTCTCATCATCTCGCATGTGTGTGTACATTCGCTCACTTCAACATACATGCACACACACATTTAAATATTTACTCACACGCTCACTCGCTCTCTCACGCACTGTTCGTCCACTCGTCAAGCTTTCGTTCGTTTCGTTTAGCCGACGAGCGATAATAACGACGACCACGACAACGACGAAGAAGTTCGCTCTCTCTCGCTCTCTCGGTCGCCGCTGCCCATTCACTCACTGCTGGTGTTGGTGTTGGTGTTGGAGCGTTGGAGTGTGTGCTTTGTGCTTTGTTGGTTGGACAACGACAACAACGACGACGACGACGACGACGACGACAACAGAGCGACAGCCGCAGTCGCAGTCACAGCAGTCGCAGCAGAGCCAGCGAAGACGCGCTCGCCGCTCGACGCCTCGCAGTAGTCGCGTACTTCCGCCGTTACCGTTAGCACCACACATTTCGGACGAGGCTGCCACCGCCACCGTCGCGGTGCACGCAGCAGCAGAACAATAACAGTTAACAGTTAGCCAAAGGACAACAACAAATAATGACGCGTTATTAGGAAATATAAATTTCAAAATATTAAGTATTAATTTCATCTCATTCACCGCCCCCCTTTAACCGTCCGTTCAACCGGTAAACCACAACACTCATAAACATCATCCCAAACTCTCTCACACACACGCACACACACACATGTACGCCGAGAAAGTGCAATCAATTTTTTTTCAAGTGTTTTGTGTTGAATGTTGAATTCCAATTGGAAGGCGATTTGTTGCCAATTGGAAAACGCCGCAACGTGAACGTGAGACAAAAACAACGAACGAACGATAAAGTTGTGAAGCAAAACAGAAACCGAATACGAATCTGGTGGGCAAAAGGAAATAAAGAACGCGCTAAAAACAATTTTGTCAGCAATAACAACAAAGTGCGGCATAGGCAAATAAGAATTACAACAATAGCAACAACGGCAACGACAACAACAACAACAACTGCATTGCATACGGTTCCTATACGAAAAACAAAATAAGGAGTAAAGAGGAGAGGAGAAGGAGGAAGAGGCAGCAGTGTGTTTGTTGTTCTTTCCAGTGCGAATCTGTTTGTTTTTGTTTTGTTTGTTTTGTTTGTTTGTTCACACACAAATTAATAAATAAAAATAAACAAAAAATAAATCAATCAATTATAAAATATTTATCATCATCGCAGAAATCAAAAGGTTGCCAGCAAAATGACAACAAAAACCACAACAATAACAAAATTTACAAAACTGAAGCTGCCGAGTGGCCGCCGTTTGGGAAACTTTTGAAAGGCCCTCCAAAAATACAACAAAAAATATAAAACAACAAAATTTAGTGCATTTTTTTTATTAAACAAAATAAAACTGCACAAATTAGAGAAAAAAACAAACAAATAAAAAGTGCAATAACGTATACAAATCAAATAATTATTCAAAAATCAACAAAAGTAAACATTTATCAAGTGTTTGAATAGAACGCGAACAGCAACAGCTGACAAAGGAAGAAGTCGAGGAGAAGGAGCAGAAGAAGGAGCAGCAAAAACAGAAGCTGTGGGTACAGAAACCGGAGGAGTGGGAGTTGCCCGCCCAGCTGCCATTGCGGGGGCGAGCGCTCGGCAAAGTTTTGAAACACCTTTGGAAATTGAAACAAAAATGAGAATTAAAATGCCCGCGGTTCGAATTGCACAAGGTGAGTTCAAAATACACTCAAACATTCAAACAACAAATGCCGAGTGCCCTAAGCTTTAAGTTCCTGATTTTTGAAAATGTTGGAAAAAGTTTTTTAAGACGGAGACGGCAATAAAGGGGAAGAGGTATGCGTGACACCTGTGGGATAAAATCGGTTAAGGGACTTGGATAAAGACATGGAAAGGGGTAACTTAAAATATTCACAAAATAATATTTCTTTTAAAGTCGATACACCCATGTGTATCGATAGTTTAGCGGCATTATTCCAAATGGAAAATTCTAAAGAAAGTTTATCCCAATACTTGTAGAAATTTTGTTTTCTTCCGATTTTGTATTTCTTGAAGGCATTTATCGATGTAAATCTATGACTACATATATCAAACTGATTTATTTACCTGGAGTTATAGGGATGACATTTGGAATGTACTTTGAATATGGGAAGGGTTAGATTCATGAAATTTGGAACGTGAACTCGTAATAAAGTGTTAGGCTTAGACATGGCGTATTAGTTATTTTCATAAGAAATTACCGTTGAATATTCCTGATGAATACACTGTAGAATTGGAAAGCTCAGAAAACTATTTGAAATTCATTAAGCCCATGATAAATATTTAAAGACATAAAAAAAATGTTTTTTCAGGCTTTACAATGAAATCAGTTAAATTGATGCTTTGTAAAGGAAAGGACTTTGTTAAAATATGTGATAAATATACGTAGGATATGTATGATATATGTAGAGTAAAAATTAAGTATCGAGAAAATAGTTGTTTCATTGGATGTTTAAACTATATTTCCTGGCATTTCCATTGCCAATGAGTGAATGTGAATATATTTGGTCTTTTTCTCATTCAGTTTTTTTCTTCAACTTTTTTGTTCTCTATATCTATGAGTACTCATAACTAGTCGCACGAGTCGCAACGGTTATCGCAGCGATATCGCAAATGCTCTGAAATCAGAGCCCGCCCGTTTAGGTGTGTTTGCAATGATTTCTCAGATTTTTTTTTCTGTTTTTTTTTTTTTTGCTTGGTTGTTGTTATTTTTTGCGTTGGCGGTTGTAAAGTTAACGTCCCTCTGACTGGCACGACGATGGCCGCAATTTAGTTGGGTTATTACTTATTATTATTATTGTTCTTATTATTATTATTTATTTTTCTGCGCTTTTCTTTCGTTCTTTTTTTTGTGTGATTTTTTGTTGTCCGATCTGAATGGGCGCAATTAACATGACAAATAAATTGCGAGTGTGAGTGCGGTGAGTGTTTGTTTGTGAGTGTAGCGCCTGGTCACGGCTAGTTCAAAGGGAACAAATCAAAGCTGTATAACCATAAAGAATGAGGCCTCAACACACACACACACACACACATGAATTTGCACTCATATTTGGGCATTTCCGTATCATGATCATAAAATGTGACTGTATTTTCTCCTTGACTGTTAGTTTTTGGCAGAGATTCGTTTTTATTTTTGCCCGTCGCCGTGTGTTTGTTGTTCAGTCGCACACCGCCCGCCCGCCACACCCACCGCCGTTTAAGCATTGTTATCTGCTCTTATCTAGATAACAATCATTGTCGTCGTCCAGCCCTGAACTGCCCAATGACGCACTTGCCCCGCTCCGAGCGCTGGCCATTTATCAGGTGCTGCTGCACCTGCCCCACCTGCAACCACCCACCCAACCACTGAACCACTGAACCACCCAACTGTCGTCGATGTCATCAAACAGTTTTAATTGCTCGCAAAGTTGTTTGCCTTGTTATTGTTGTGTTTCTTCTTCTTTTCAGTTTCGGTTTATTTGTGCTACAAATCAAAAGCGAAAGAAAAAGACCGTAACGTAGAAGAGGGAGGGAAAGGAAAGGGAAGGGAAAGAGATAGAATGGGGTAACGGGGCTCTACCAATTTTCTCAGTGAATTTGATAAGAGCTTCAGCTCTGCGACTAATTGCTGCCGATCACTTTTTTGGGGTCTTCTCCGAACAACAACAAGAAATAGTTGGAGAGAGGGGGAAAATCGAAACTGTCGAAAAAATAACGAGCTATCTGTTATCGATAGCTGTTGTGTTGTGCCCAAAATTGCCGTTGTTTGACTCTATCGATCCCCCTTTGCCCCTTTGCCACCTCCATCAGGTGTGGTTGGGTGGTGCTTTCGACTCATATCATAATTAATTGCTACAATTTCATTATTTATTTTTCCCCCACTTTTTTTCTCTCTCGTTTTGTGCTGTTATTGGGGAATCTTTTTGATCTCCGAATTTACAAGATTTCGTCATTGCTGTTGTTGCTTCTCTGCTTCTTTTCAGCTCTTATCTTCAACTAATGAGTAATTTCCGAGAACAAGTCGCATTGCCAAATGTCAGCATTGTTCTTTTTTTTTTATCTATTTGCAGACCAAAGGATAGTGAGATTTTGGGTTGGTGTTTATGCTGGGAAATAAACCTTCGGCGATCTTTAAAAATTATATATTAAACTGATCGCATGATCAAATTTTTCACCCTTTGGTGTGAAATTCTATAAAATTGTCTTGATTGCCAATCAGTCAGTCAATCAAGCATTTATTCTCATTTGAATCAATCGGAAGGTTCAACGAGATACTCGTAACTTCTATGTGTACCTGCAAAGTATTCTAATGTTACTTTTGATTTCGTGCATCTATGAGTACACCCATTCACACACGTAATGAATGCACTTGTGGAGAACAAACGAGCACGTTTCGTGAATATATTTTGCTCGCCTCAAAAGGGGGTTGCCCAAATCACCTGCTTCCCCCCCTTGATGTTTGGGATATTTGGCAACCCTTCGGTCGATCCACGTTCCGCATGAATACGAATAACGCTCGGAAAAAACTTTCGAAACACGTGAAACGGTCAAACGGCTAATCGAGCGGCAAACGGAGCAGCTGTCCTCGGAATTAGTTGAATCGATACATGCGCCTGGACATGGACATGGACATGGAAACGGACATGGACATGGACATATACATATGTGTGTGTGTGTGTGTGTGTGTTGTGGCACCTGCTGTGCGAGACCATCTCAGGGTCGTATGGTCGTGCCTGGCCTTTTGGGGTCACCTTTGCTCACCTAACTATTTAAGCCCTGTACTTGAAAAGCACAAAGAGTGTTGAAAGTTTGGTAATAGAAAGTTTCCATAAGGTTCCGCCTGTAACTTAGATCTCAGAGACTATTAGAGCTAGATACACCAAACTTGGCATGAAGGCTCCCCTTTTACCTTAAGCAGATCAAGTTTATTTTAGAATTAACACCCGCCTCCGATTAACTTCGAAATTAAAAAAAATAACTAATTAAAAGATTATAATTATATAATTCATGATCCCGATGGATCCTGAAAATTGTGTAACGATTAGATAAATTACTCAAATCCTATTCAAAAATAGGACCAAGGAAAGAAGAAGTTTTCTATCGTTCTTTGTGGACGGATTTCAGGCAATAAATAATTAATGAAGCTAAGATGAAATAAAATAGATATTTGTACCCATGTACAGGGTCTCTCACAGTCGTGTTCGCTTGTCATTGCCCAATATTTGTTTTCTTTACTGTGCAGCTTTTAATTTGATTATCGACCAAACAGTGTCCATTAAATGAGCGAGCGACCGACCGCGGCCAAGTCCGCTTGCCATATTGTTATCCAACTCCAACTCCAGTTCCAGCTCCAGCTCCAGCTCCTGTGCCACGTCCTCGCCATGGCAACGTCTCTGTCAGGACCCAGCAACTGTTATAACAAATAACAGCAGCAGCAGCAGGTCCCCCCCTCCCCCCTCTGCCCTCTGCCCCCTTCGGCAGACTCCTCTAGTCGCTTGTGTCGTCATGTGGATGTCAAACTTTTGTCCAGCTGCGGCTTAAACGGCTCAGCTGACAATTGGAAAGGCGGTGCTAAAGGGGGTTGTGGGTTGAGGGGTAACTGGGAGGGGTTGTGCAGCTGAAATGTGCCTCGGCAGCCTGCAGGACATCTGTGAAAGCAGCCCAAATAAATTGCAGCTTTGGAGCGACTTTCACAGCGGGCAAGCGGGCTGTTACACTCAGAAAAAAAAGCTGACTGAGTTCGGCATTTACAAACCTGCGAACAAAAATCCTGAAATTCGATTTTTCTGATAGCACACAAAACACTTCAGCTAGAATCAGTTGAGAATTCAAAGGCGAAAAAATGACGAACTCAAGAAAATTAGTACACAACAAACTTAAAATGTTGCGAACAAAACGGTGTAAATTCAAGTACGGACATACTTAACTTTAGTATGACATATTTTTGCAAGTGTAGATAAAACTCTCTCTCTCGCTCTCTCGAACTGTGTCTGTCTCTGTTGACTGCTCGTCATCCTGCGCCGCTGGAGTCGCCGCTGCCACTGCCACTGGCAGCATAATCAGCCACAACAGCGCGCAGCAAGTTGCTTCCGCTGCGGCGTCTCCATCTCCATCTCCATTCCCATCTCTATTTCCATCTCCATCTGCATCTCCATCTCCATTACCATCGCCATCTCCGTCTCGCTTACAATTCAAAAGTCGAGGCTCCTCACTAGGTGCATCCGCAGTCCGTCGCATCCGTGTCCGTTTCAGATTCGACACTGGGGACAGCGGGCGGTCGCCGGCAGTCGGCCAAGTCAGCTCGACCAAAGCCAAGTCAACTCAAGTCAAGCCAAAAGCCAGACAAAAACAGCAGCAACAACAACAACTCGCACTCGGTACTCCCCGAGTCGGATGCGGATTCACATTCGTACACACATTCACAGTCGCAGTCACATTCACATTCAGAGATTCACATTCAGATTCCGGCCAGGCGCATGAATTGTTTTGCACTTTCTTTTGTTTTAAATACGCTTTTAGCTTTTGTTTTCCTCTCCTTCTCTCTCGCTCAGTACACTTTTAATTTTTCGACAAAAATATAAAAAACAATATATATACATATATATGCATATAAAAACAACAACAATAATAGCGAAACAAACAAAGCGCAGCGCCGTTTGAAATATAAAAAATAAAAAAAAACCCTTTCGAAAATGTCCTTGCTCCTGTCTCATGTGCATGTGCATAAATACGTGTGTGTGTGTGTGTGTGCTGGGCAATTTCCCAAAAAATAAAAAATATAAGCTGCATCCTAAAACAGGATGCAAGTTGCAAGGCAACACATTCACACTCACATTCACAGAAAGAGTTAAGGGAAACTTTTTATTCTTCAAATAAAAATATTATAAATAGCAGTCAGTCCGTGAACCGGTTCGAAAATTAATGCCCAGTTTGACTTAATGCTGGCTTTTAGTGAAAACCGTTTTCATAAGATAATTTTCCTAAAAAAGACTATGTTTAGGATATTTAATTTAATAAATACAAAATTAAATATGACGAAACGCAAAGTAGAATACAAATATTTCATATACTTTTTTCGTTTTAGCAATTCTTAATTTTGATATTAATTTATTAATAATAATTCTTTATCTTAAGGAAATTCCCTTATTTAATTTAGATTTTTATATTGTGCAAAATATAAATATAAATCCATCTTCTGCAAAATATCACAAAAAGATTGACAATATTTTTATTGAATAGCTATAGTTAATTTAAGGCTTAACATAAATATTTTCATCTTTTGTATATAAAAAAACCCCTTTTTGTTAATTAAGCGCATAAAATAAATATTTCCATAACTATTTTTATATATGTATGTATATAATACAACCAGATAGGCATAAATAACAATGAAAAATAATAAAAAATATCAAGCAAATAAATTCAAGCGGTCAAGCATGGCGTATACGCAATGTCTTGACCAGCTGGTCGACGGTTGTGTTTTTTCTGTCTTTTCTGCCGCTTCGGGAAATGCCCGGCGAACGAGGAAATGCGTAAAATGTAAAGACAAGAAGAAGGCGAAAAATAAATGAAAGCGAGCAGCAAAACTTAATGAATCTTTTACTAGGTTTGTTTTGACGCGCATATTTTTATGACGTCGACAACGACGACGACGTCGCCGTCTGTTTCGCGACTTTGCACTTTGGCAAACTTTTCACTTTCAATGGCGACAGCTAGAAAGAGAAGAGGAGAGAGAAGAGGAGAGAGGGCGAGAGAGAGAGAGTGAGCGAGAGAGGGAGAGAGAGAGGCAGCAGCCAAAGCTCCCACTGCATTCAAAGCACAAAAGAGAACTTGGCACCTTTGTCCTGTTCTGCCTGCCTCCTTTTGCGTCCTGTTTGGGGGCGCCTGCCTGCCTGCCTGCCTGCCTGCCTGCCCGCCTCCCTCTTTGCCACTCCCACTTCTTGGCTCTCTTTCGCCTTGAGCAGCTGTGCAGCTGGCTGAAAATTTGCGTAGCAAAACAAACCGCAAAATGTATTTGCGAGTAGGAGGCGTTGGGCGCAACATTTTGAGTGATTGCAGCGTTGTTGCCTCCATTCAGGCAGCTCTGCCACCACCCCTGCCCCTGCCCCCGCCCCACCCTAAAGGACCCCTACATTAGCTCCTTTCAACAGTCGTTGTTGTTGCCGCTTTTATTCTTGTTGTCGGCGCACGCGCCTCGCAAAATTGTTGCCTATTTTTCAATGTTTGCTTTGTCGTTGTTGTTGCTGTTGTTGCAGCAGTGACAGCGGCAACAGCACGTGCCACAAGTTGCCAAACTGAACGCGCAACTTGAGACTAGACCGGCTGCCGTTTCCGGCCAGGAAATGCGCCCAAAAAAACCTTTAAAAATTTCTTAAAGATTCTTCTGATTTTTCTTACAATTTCTTTTCTCATTTTTTTGTGTCGTTTTTTTTTTGTCATTTTTGCTGTTGTCAATTACGTCGCACGGGGCGCATAAATTAGCCCGCCCAATTGCTGGCTGTGGCAGCGGCAACAACAATTTGATTTGTTCCAGCGTCCCAGTGTCAGGGCCAAGAGTCGATTCATTAAACGGGTCCAAAAGGCTTGGCAGCTGAGTTTTTCTTCTTTTTTTGTTTTTTTTCTTCGTCTTGCCGCCAACGCAATGTCAAAAAAAATATGAGCTAAAACAAGCAGAGACTGCTCTCCACCCCGCTGACCTCCGCTTGCAGCTCACAAGGTGGACGATGCTTGCTGCTGCTTCTTCTTCTTAGGCGTCTTGTATTTTTTATTTTTTTTTTTTTGGGTTCGGTTTGGATTTTTGTACCTTTGGTGAGGTTTTTAATTGAGCAGCGCAATTATTATTTTCTGCCTCGCTGACTGTCTGACTAACTGACTAACTGAGTGTCTGTCTGTCTGAGTGTCTGTCTGTCTGTATTTTCATTCATTCATTCAGTTTCAGTTTATAAATAGCGCACGAAGCGCAGATTGAAAACGCAGCCCACGCATTTGAGCTGTGGACAAGGCGCACCCCAAAAAGATCAAGCTCTGAAGCTGGACGAAGACTGAAGACCTTTGAGAAGAGACCTGATACTGAGACTGAGACTAAGACAGACGGCACAGTGAGAGAAAGAGAGAGAGGGAGGGAAGGGGCTAACTTAGGCTGAGACTGGAGCACGGTCAGCTGCGTCTGGGACTTGAAGATGGACTTCTGGCTGTAATTGGAGCTGTGTGTCCCACTCGCCCTCTCTCTTTCTTACTCACTCACTCACGCACTACCTCTCTCCCTCTCTCTCTCTCTTGCTTGGTGGGCTTTTTAGGTGGGTGTTGACGCTTGAGATGAATTCAATAAAAACTTCACAGCCAATGAACAGTTTTGGCATGTGACCAACCGAATGACAACAACAACAACAACAACAACAATAAGATGAAGCAACAACAACAGCAACAACGACGCGTGCTGCAATCTGCAGATTGTTCAACATTTCTGTCTTTTAGTTGTGGGTGCGGCGATAAAGCCCAGCCCCGGATGGATAGTTGGATACTTGGATGGATAGTTGGATGGATGGATGGATGGATGGATGGATGTGTTTTGTGGATAATCATCATCTTCGAGATGATCATGATGATGGCTTGAATTCTCTTTTTTTTGGGTTGGGGTCTTTCTTGCTTTGTTGGCATAATTTAATTCAATGATTACAGATTTTAAAATTGAAACGAAGACGCGAATGCCCACAAACAACAACAACAACAACGAACTGACAACAACGCAACGCGTGCGTCAAATAAATAAATCAATCATGGCACTCGTGGTGCAGGCAACAACAACAACAACAACAGCAACAACAACCACGCTAGTTGAAAAGAGCCCCCAAAGGGCGCTCCTCTTCAGCCGCTACCCGCAATCCGCACCTGGACGCCAGACCCACCTCGAATTATATAAGTGTGTGTGTGTGTGTGTGTGTGTGTGTGTGTGTGTGTGTGGCACTCCCCATTTCCGCTTGCCTGGCGATTTATATCGAGAGATGGCACCACACCAATTCTTCAATTCTTCAGACCAACAACGTTCTTTCCCCCTTTTCCCCCTTTTTCCCCGCTGCAGTCTGTCCCTATTTTGTAGGCCCCTCTCATTATTATCAGCTCGAGCTTGTAATTATTATTATTAAGAAGATTCCATTGTCACATTGCACACCTTAAGTGGAGCTCATATAAACGGTTGGTGCTGCAGTTGCTGCTACAGTCGGTGGGGCACTCCACAATCATTGACTTGGATTTTCTTTTATCTTGAAAATGGGCTTAAGAATCGTACTGAATAAACAGCTTTATTTATATTTATATATGCAAGCTTTAAATGATTTACCGAATAAATAAGACAAATGCAGTTAATTTAATAAAAATTTCAATTATTTATTGGCTTGTTAATATTTATTTGTTGAGCAAAAATCAACTAAATGAATAATTTAAAAAGGTTATGCAAATGATTGCATATTGAGTGTACTAAAAAATAAACAAATTTTTAGAGCACATGTTGTTGAAATAAATATGAAAACTATTTTTGTTAGACAACAAGTATATAAGTAAGTAAGTAAGTACATATGTAAATAAGCTCACAAATTCTTTCATTTATTTATTTATTAACTTTTTCATTGCTTGTTCATAAATATTTCGCTTAAGCTGTTAATCATAATATTAAACATATTATTTTATTTTCTTACTGTCTTAAGAGTAAAAAACAATTAAATAAATATAACAAGATCGTAAATAAAATATTTCTTTAAATATCTAATGCTTAACTGAAATGATTTAGTTAAACAAAACAAATAATTTAATATAACAAAATTGTATTTCATTTTATATATGGTTTTTTGCTGGCCAACTTAAAGCAAGCTTGCCAATCGCAAATGAAGAAAATTAAATCATTTTGATGCATAAAATTTAATCAAAGCTTAAGCAAAAGTCTTTTTTTTAAATTAACCATTTTGCTAAATAGCATAACAGTTTATATCAACTCAGCTTAAAGCCAAGTTCGTGCAAATTGCATATAACTTATTGGAGTTTCTTCTGTACAAAGTGTTGATGTTTTTTGTAGTTTTATTTTGAGTGCAGAAATTTGAGCTTGGATTGGTCTCTGTAAATATTCTGTCTCTTTAAATTCCCTGTGTAACATTACAATATTTGTATCATTCACTGTTAATTTTCCCTCTCTCTTTTCGAAAAAAGCCAAGTTAAATATACTCGCTAATATGTTGAATAAATAAATTGATACGCATTCAGATTTCAATGGGCACGCGCGACTTTTAAATCGCTTGCTCGCCATTCGCTGCGCTCGTTTCGCATGTGTCGCACACACAGATACACACACCACATATACACACACACGCACTTGGGGACCGAGTATATGTGTGTGTGTGTGCGTGTGCCCAGTCTCCAAGACGCGCTCTGATCTTTGTCAACGTTGTCGTTGTCGTCGTCTTCTTATTGTTATGCTCATTGTTGTTGTTCAATGCTGTTATTGTTGTTGTTGTCGCTGTTGTTGACGCCTCCCCTTTTATATATTCATTCATTTTTTGTTTGTATTTTGTATTTTTTTTGTTCGCTTTTCGTATTTTGTGTAGTTGCCACAGAGCGTTTCCAGTTACAATTCAACTGATAACTTATTTACTTTATGGGGGGCTTTGGCTTTGGCTTTGGCCGTCGTCGCGTCGCGTCGTTTGCCGTTGGCTGCCTCTCAGCTTTTTGGCCTGGCCCTGGCCCAGCCCCAGTCCCCAGTCTCCAGTCGTAGCCCGTTTGGTTTTCTCGCTCGCGCGCTAATCGTGCGACAGAGAGAGAGAGAGCGAGAGAGCCAAAGCCGAACAACGGGCCGAGTTGTTGGCCAAGCGCATTGAATGAATATCAGCATTGAGTACACTCAAGCATACACTCAAAACCGCTGAGCAGGTTTTCTTCTTTACTGGCCAAGAGAGTGAGAGACACAGAGAGAGACAGAGAGAGAGAGAGAGAGTGGGTACAAACTGTTTGCTTATCTGCCGCCGTGTTACGGTTTTTGTTATTGCTGAAGCTTCACACCTGTCGTCGATCGAACAACAACACACAATCTAAGTGTGTGTGTGTGTGTGTGTCTGTCGAATTGGCTTTTTGATTGGCCAGACCTTGATAACTCGGCTCGCACATAGACCGAGGCCGGAACGGGCAAGCCCAAAACAAAATAAAACAACAACCAACAGGCAACAGCCAACAGCAACTGCGTCTCGTCTGGGCTCGGCCAAGGCATCGTCATCAACAACAACAACAACATCATCATCATAACGATCATTATGATGATCATGAGCATCGACTGCGCCTTCGCAGCATGCCCACATCCATCCAAATTCACATCCACATTCACATCCACATTCATCCACATTAACATTTGCATTTCCGAGATTCGCACACACACCTCGATATGCATTCAAGTATATAAAGCTGCCCGATTTATATACAACATCAATTTGATCGCCATTTTGTGCGAGTGAGTCCAAAGAAACAGTTGACTTTTAAAGCAACTGAAAGAGAGTGAAAGAGAGAGAGAGACAGTAAGAGAGGGAAGTTTCATGCAACGCTGGGCAGTTGCCAAGTTGCCAAGTTGCCGCTGTGCGATCTCACAGCTTGAGATGTCACATTTATTGGCTGCCTCCTCGAAAAGGGTTCGAATTTAGTAGGTCCATCTTATGTCCAGCCTTGTGACGTTTAAGGGTGAGTCTAGAAAGAAAGAGAGCGAGAAACAAGGACAGACAAAGCAAAAGGGATCACTGAAAAAACACCAGAATTTCAAAGCATTTTGTGAGTTTTCAGCAAAAAGTTCGGAATAAATGCGACAATTAAAATAAAATAAAGATTTGAAGACTTTATCGAGAGTGAGAACAATAGAAAAAAAGGTGCAAAAGGTGTAAGAGATCGCCAGTAGATAAAGAAATTGTTTAAACATTTTGTGCTTCAAATATGTTATGATAAAAACATTTAGAAAGATTCAAAGTCTATCTATTAAGATCTTTGCGCTAGATCAATATTTTTAACGTTTAATTCAGTTTAGTTAAAGTCTTAAGAGATCTAGAATGATAAGACGATAGAAAAGATGATTTAGTTATGAAAAAGACAGAATTTAGAATCTTTAAGAGTATTTAAATTAATATAAAAAACTTCATAGTAAAGATTAAGCAAAAAAGATATAATACTATGTAGAGATATAGCGATCAATCGAGGAAATCGCAGATGAACAATGATTTGGAAAATGTATATTTAAGGTTTCTTCCCATTGGTACAATGAAAATGTATTGAAACCAAACTTTAAATTCACTTCGAGCCCAAAAATCACCAATTACCCAAGTCTTCACTTGACCAACTTAGTCCCCAGCTTAGCCCATATTCCTGCGTATTCACATTTGCATTCACATTTGAGCCCCACCGGCTGATGAATACTTGTATATTCGTACTCGCACTCACATGTATTCAGAGTTTGCTGGGCTTTCGCATTGTGCTCGAAACGCATATTGAATGGCTTTAGTCAAGAGCTGGCCAAAAGTGTTGGCCAAAACGCAGCACAGTTAGAGGAGTCAGGAGTTAGGAGTCAAGAGTCAGGAAGACTGAGAATAGAGGACGCAGTATTCACAAGGATTCACTCACATGTTGGCCAAGCGCCAAAAGGTTTTAAGGTTGAATCGTACACAGAAAAAAAAATTCTTTCTAAAATTTGTGCTCACAGCTTTTGATTTTAGCATGTAATTTTGTAGTACTTATTCAGGATATAATTTTTAAAACAACACAATATGCAAAAAAAAAAAATGGTAAGCACCCAGCATTTAAATAAATGGACAAAAAATCCTAAAGTATTTGAATTTGCTGCAAAAATGTTTGTAGAGCACCGATAGTCAAAATATTTACGGAGAAGTAATTAAAAATTGGAATTGAATCAAGTATTTTGTACTCGGCTTAAGAAATTTCGGGATTGAAATTGATTTTATGTCCGAGTCCTGGACTTTTTTGTTCTGTGTAGAGAGAAGAGTGCAAAGGCCTCGATGGGAAATGGTTGAAAATTACCGTTGGCTACTTGAGCACACCTTGCCACCAAACGTGGCAAGCAAATAAACGTATGTGGAAGTTGTGGGAGTTGCGTGTGTCAATCTAAATGTTCATTCTGTGCCATATGCTGAAGGAATTTATGCATCAACTGACACAGACAGAAGCGCAGTTGTGGGGCAAGAGTGGCAGGATCCTGGGATCCAAGTCACTTTGCATCATCATTTAGCGCAGGCGAGCGAGCAGCTAAAGCGTCGCCATTGTTGGGCACAAGTTGCGCATAATTGAAACATAAAACGCTTGGACACCAATTCACAAAAGCCAAGTGACGACGAAGGAGAACAGAAGGAGAAGGAAACAGCAGCCCCCTGAAGGAGGAGCAACACACACACGCAGAGACAGAGAAAGAGAAAGAGAGAGAGAGAGAGAAAGAGAAAGAGGGAGCTCAACTGGGAGAAACTCAACTCTGCATTGTGCGAGGCCAAAAGAAAAGAGACAATTGTGTGTAAGAAATATGCAAGCACTGTGTGAATATGACTACGAGTATGAATGTGGGTGTGAGTGTGAGTGTGAGTGTGAGTATGAGTGTGAATATTACTATGAGTGTCTCTGCGTGTGCGTCTGATTTATGTTGTTGTTGGTGTTGCCAGTGTTTGGGTTGCCCCGTTGAACGATTTGTTGTAAATTGAAGAGTGCCAAACCGCATATTTGAATATGCCAGCTGCCAGTGAGTGCAAATATGACTACAACTACAACTACGACTATGAGTATGAGTATGAGTCTTCGAGTCTCTGAGTCTGTGTCTGGGTGTGTTACTCGCATTTGCCATTTGCTAATAAGCCGCAGTGCCTGCAACAATTCCATATATTAAATAACTCACATAACTCACAACTGGGATTATTAGCAAAGGGATTTTAAAAGATATTGTAATATATAAAAGATACTATTGATCTGTTGCTTGCTTATTTTATAAACTTGCTTGGAATCATCTTTAGAAGGCTCGCAAAAGTTTTATAAATCTGGTCAACTTGCATAATATTCAAAAGCTTATTCAATTATTATCTATAGCTTTTCCAATTTTCAATAATGGGTATTATAGCTGTGTTTTACAGAAAGAAATCGTTCTTTATTTCATTGTTACCTCCATTTTATGCTACACACTCCTAAAAAGATACGCATTAAGTGAGCTTTTAAAGAAATATTCAAGAAATAAAAAAATAAGAAAGATTTTTATCTAAAAAAAAATAAATGTGCAATTTAAAATGTATTAAAGAGCATAATTTCAAAGCAGTTAACCTGTGAAATATTTTCAAATCTCACATATTGTAGCAATTTTTGATATAGTTTTTAAAAGAAAACTTGCTTAATATTAACTTTTGTGATTTGTAGTTGAATTTATCAACATTTTTTCAATGTTGTGTCTAATTTTCTAAAACTATTCTGGTTCGTTGACAAAACTCGAACCTTGTGTTTCTGTTCCAAAATACTCTCTGCTTTTAACGCCCTTCTCCTTTGGCCGACTGCAATGCCTGAAAATTATTTTCGCCCATAAACTTTGCCCGCTTTTCAATTATTTCAACTTGCGTATTTTATTTGCTCCTGCTTTTTGCCTGTCGCATCCGCCCTGCGGTTAAAAGGCGAGCAACCAACCAACCAACGAACCAAAGTGCCACCCACACATGGGGCACAATGACCAGAGAGCCCTTAGGAAGTGGAAGAGGAAGAGGAGGAAGAGTTCGAGGGGAATTTGGGATAAGGATTGTGGATTGCGAATGCGTCAGCATTTTCGGCTACAGATGCATTGCGATTCTTTTGACCTGCAGTTAAACTGCCGAAAAAAAGAAGCAGACGCGATTCGTTGTCGTTTGCGAAAACAAAAAGCGACCAAACAGTGAGACAGACAGAGGGACAAACCGAGAGACAGACAGAGGGACAGACAGAGGCGAGACAGAGAAACAAAACGGACTAAAGGGACAGTCAGATAGTCAGGGAGATGGCCAGAGTTTTTGGGGCAAGCAGCAAATACACATGTACAGCAAGGCAAATATAGAGAGGCGACGAAAATGGAAGAGGAGCAGTAAAGCAAAGAGTAGAAAGAGTATAGAAGAAGACTTCTTCTTCTTCGAACATTTTCGCTACTTTCATTTGTTCACAATTTGCGTCCTGCCCTGCGGTGGAAGCTGCTGCTGTTGCTGCGGTTAAGTTCTCCAAATTGCAGTCAACGTCTGCAACATGAGGCACCAACACACAGACATATGTAGCATACATATATACGAGCACTTGCATATATGTATATACATGTATATATGTATGTATATGTATCTGCCATGTCTAGTCGGATTTGAAGCTGGCAATGGCAGCGGGACACTGCCCAATAAGTGGCAAAAACGGCGCGTGCTTTTCGAGTTGCAACAACAACAGCAACAACAGCAACAGCAATGACTGTGGCAGCAACATAGCCAAGGTCCACTTGCGTAGCGAGCATATAACTTTTAAAGTTGCCCCCCCAAGTCAGTTGAGTATCGTATCTACACAGAAAATAAAGCATTCGGGATCCCGAAATAAAATCAAAGTATATGTACGATGTGTCCCTATAAGTATGTTATGTGACTAGCGCCTTAAAAATATGTAAATAAATATAAATAATTGTATTTAAATATTTTCTTAAGCCAAGTACAAAATACTTAATTCATGCTCTATTTTATTCGCATATTGTGTAAATTTAACAATAACATTCTGAAAATGTGCATCAAAAATATTTACATGCTAAAACCAAGAATTTTTAAGAATTGATTATTTTCTTGCTGTGCATCGGTTTGGGAGTAACTTCTAGCTGGGCACGGAACGGAACAGAATAGAATGTCTGCCATTGGCATTGGCTCGGCTGCAGCACGAATCACTCAGCCGCAGCCGCATAAAGTTCATGTTGCGAAACAGTTGCCAGGACACTCTGTGGCAAGCAAAGAGAGCAGCAGGAGCAGAGCAGAGCAGAAGAAGGAGCAGGACGAGGAGGAGGAGCAGGAGGAGACAGCGCAAATAGAATCGACAGGACTTCAAGTTTTTATTGTGAACCCGAGGCGAAAAATGCCAGCGACCGTTGCAGGCAGCATTTATACATATATATACAAATAAATGATGGTGTGTGTGTATGCGTGTGTGTGTGTGTTGCTCGTACGTGTACTATCAACGTCATCGGCCTGTGCTCCAAAAACTCCAACTCCTACTCCTACTCCTACTACAACTCCTACTCCGATTCCGACTCTGACTCCGATTCACGTTGCTCGGCGCCGGCAACGTCATCGTTTAAGTGCCGCATCCGGTTGAACCCCCGAAACGGACTCCCTGCCATGGACCACAGAGCGAGATGGCACACACAAGCTGCCCCAACACACACACACACACACACACATACACTTGTTCAAACCAAGTCAGGGCCGACATTGGGGCGCTATTGATTTTGGCTACGTTGTTTGTTTGTGTGCGATGTGAATGGGTATGAGTATGAGTATGGCTGTGAGTGTGAGTATGTGAATGTGAATACTTATTTGGGGTTGGACCGTATGAGCAGTTTTTGGGGGGACACAACACATTGGACTAATGGGCGTGTGCTGTGGTCAGTCGACATGGCGTATGCGTGATATTTGCTATTTCCAACCAACATACGCTCGTATTTGGACACAGAGCTCCGCCCATAAAACCTTTTTAGAACATTTAACATAGAGTGAATATTGCTGCGAATATATTTATTCGAATTTCCATCAGTTGGCAGAATAGTTGCTGACTTTTCAATACTTTTTCACTGGCCTTGTCTGTAAGCTTAATTTGCTAATTGAAACATGACAAAATTATTTTATTTATTTTTTATATATTTATTTATTTCCTTAAATAAATGCACTATTCACTAACATAATTTCATAATAAAAAACGTTTTTATTTAATGTAAATAACAAAATATTTAGAGTGTCTCGTTTCTCAATCTGCAGAGTTGAATCAATTGTGCATGTAGCTGTGAATATATTCACTTTAATTTGAATGAGTTGAGAGCGAGGTGGATTTTGGAAATATTCTATGATGATACGAGTCCGCTCTGACATTTATTCAGTTGTACTCATTATTTGGCCAATCTGCAAAGGTTTCCGTCGTCGCATGCCACTTGCAACCGCATTTGCCTCTATAAATAGTTAGTTATGATTCCGCTTCAGTTTCTGACTGAGCAACTGTCACCTGTGCTGTGGTTGAAGCCATTTAATTGCCAGTTGCGTCTGGCAGATTAGTTCTTCTTCCTGCAGCTAATAGCCAGGCCATAAACAAACAGCTATAAAGGGAGAAATGGAAAAAAATAGATAAATAAGAAAAAATCAAGCAATTGTATCATGTAACGAAAAGTGTAACTGAAACTCAGCCACGGGCCATTGGACCATTTGGACTGGGCGACAACTTTGACTTATTGCAACTGCAACTGCAGCGTCGACAGATACAATTACAAACGATTGCACTCTCAGCTCGGCTCAGCTCAGCTCTGCGGTCAATGAATGAATACATGAATGAATGAATGAATCAATGGATGGAGTCGACACTGAGCTGGAGTTGGAGTTGGAGTTAAAGTCTGCAGCTTTCTCACCTTTGTCGCGAATCGGAAGCGATGCCAATCGCGATTTGTTATCATGGCTAACGATGACGACGAAGCCGAAGTCGAACTCGAACTCGAAGTTGGAATCGAAGTCGATGTCGAAGTCAAAGTCGATGACGATGACGATGGCATTGCCCAGTTTCTGGTGGCCTGAGAAACCATATCCGACTTTTGAGCTAGGATCATCGAACTTTTTGCGGTGGCAATGTTGCATGCTGCATATGCTGCATTTGCTGCATGTGGCAAGCTGCATGTTATTGCTGTTGCTGTTGTTGCTGCTGCTGTTCCTGTTGGTATTGATGCATTGTCTGCACATCGCTCCGGCTTATTGCGGTTAACCGAAAGCTGTCTATAAATTATTAAAATTGTCTCATTATTCATATAGAATACAATAGATTTCATTTACGTTTCATTTTATTGCAACAACAAGAACAACAACTAGTGGCAGAAGAACCACAACAACAACAACAACAACACCAGAAACAACAACAGCCACAGAGAAACCGGTCACAGATCGTTCAATTGCCTTTGTTTGTTTTCTGTCGCTTTTCTGGCCAAGCTTAGGTCACCAGGCGACCATCAGACGACCAGGTTGCCAATGCGTGGGAGATTTTTAATGAAACTACCAGACAGACAAATCGACAGACAGACAGACAGACAAGTCAACAGACAAACAGACGCACACACCTCAAATGCCTCAGAACCAAACCCAAAGATCACAGCTTGTAATGCTAAATATGACATTCAATTCCTCATTTAATAAATTATAACAAAGCTGCAACTTACTAATAATTTAACAATTTATCATTTTTCTTTGCAGGTGAGTTAATCTGGAAAAAAAGGTGTTACGAATATACTTAACAAGATGCACAGACTTTTATGCGAATAGGTAAAGTTATTGATGATTTTTATCCAACTAAAAAAAAATTGAATTATTGACTGCGAATGCTCTGTTTCGAATACGATTTTTGTGATTGATAAAAAAATTAATGAGCTAAGATATCGATATTATGGAGTGCGATTAAAATGATTTATCCATTAAAATTAACTTTTAATTTTTAAAATATTCGAATACCAATTAAAAATTTTGAATTTTACTGATACATATTTTTATAATATAATTTAATTTATGTAAGCTGAACTTTCAATGTTAAAATATAAATAAATAATTTTATTTAATATAGAAAGTCGATTAAACTCAACGGAATAGCAATAGTTAAATTTATTCATGTACTTTCCATAATAGATGGTGGGTCGATAAAATACAGATAATTATTAAAATTTGAATGTAATTTAAGTGTTATTTAATTTTAAGATATACCGCTTTTAAAATATTCGAAAAACAGGCACAAGAGGAGTCGAAAACATAAGATTCGATATCTAAATAATTGGTGTATTTTACAAATACTTTTCGACATCTTCTAATACTTCCTCATTATGTGGCAGAGAAGCACAAAGAACCAGGAGGGGGCAGAATTAACGAATTTCCCAGCACATTTTTCGTCAGTTTCAGTCTGAGGTCTCAGGTCTCAGGTCTCAGATTCAAAGTCAGAGAGTGGTCTTCAATCGTGAAGCCAACGTGAACATTGCTCTGATTTCCCATAGAGTGCCCAGAGTAGTGTCTAGACGAAGACAGAAGACACTGAGACTGGGACTGAGACTGAGGACCTGACTTTGGTTTTGGTTTTGGTTTTGGGTCGCTGGCATTTCAATCAGATCGGACTGAAGAAGAAGCTGTAGCCAAAGTAAGTTAAGCTGAAGCTGAAGTTGAAGTTGGAGCAACTGCAACAAGTTAAGTACATGGCCCATTACATGGCCAACGCGTGTAATCGCAACTTGTTTCGCTGTTGGCCTTTTAATTATGCCAACAGCAGTGGAAGCAGTTGAAGTCGAATATTCAAAGAGCCAGGCGCCCTCTCGGTCAATTCTCCGACAAGGCAAGCTCGTTAGCCCCAAGCATGGACAGGGTATGTTATGTGTGCTCCTTTACAGTGTTTAGTTCAACCTCATGCCCACTCAAATGGCCCATGATCTCTCACATAGAACGCGATGACATCTCAATAGTTGCGGCTCTTTGGCCTAACATGTCAAACCTCTGAGGGAGCATTGTCAATGTCCAAGCTGGGATGTCAGTTCTTCCTCTTCTTCTCGTTGTTGTTGTTGTTGTTGTCGACTCTGGGAGCTGGGAACTCGTAACTGGCATTTTGTGAAAACGCAGAATATTTTCATTTCGTGTACAACTCGTCGACATTTGATGCAACGTCGCTTAATTAGCATCATGTGGGCCAAAAGGCGGGAGACGGCAGAGCATTTGCCTAATTAGTAACCTTGACTGCCGACTGACTGACTGACTGACTGATGGTTAGATGGATGGATCAGTCCTTTAGCTGCTTGCACGTTAAATGGCTCTTTGTTAAGCCGCTCCACTAAACACAACTCATGCCGCCAATAAACCGACTGCAACTCGGACTCTTCTCTGATTCTGATTCTGGTTCTGGCCTGTCCAATGTCAATCTCTGGCGTTGCATAGCCAGTGCACGTTGCATTGCCTTTGTTTGTCACCAACAGCATCATCATCATTATCATCATCATCATCATCAACTGACTTACACGCGGTAATGTTGCGTGCATGTCTACACAATTCAAATCCCAACGACACTCTACGCAAATTTTCCAACGACGGCGACTAAGTGAAACAAATCGCAGTTGCAGCTGCATGCCACACCCCCACACCCACACCCACAAACGCCCACAATCTCATGAGTGTAACAGAAAGACAGAGAGAGAGAGAGAAAAAGAAACAGAGACAGATAAAGAGTTAGGAATGATTTGAGAAGCATGGGGAAAAGGGGATCGTGTTTCAAATTATTGGTAGGTGTCAATGCGTGGCAAGCTAACTGCCTCTGCCTCAGCCCCTGCCTCTTCTTCCTCTGCCGCAGCCTCTGCTTCGTCCTCCTTGCCTCCTGTTTTCACTTCCTTCCGTGCGGCAGCTTAAGCACTCACTGAGCGGCACCATGGGCATAAAGTGCAAAGTTTTCACCAAAGTCATCTCCAAACTGTGCAAATATTAGTGGTATTCCCACTCAGTAAGCAAATTAAAAACATTCAAAGGCTAAACCAAAACAATCACAAATTTTGATAGCGAAAACTTTAAAGTAAAGTACGTCAGCAAAGCGGAATCGATAACAATTTCAAAATGCTTAGGCATCGATGACTTTCTGGCTTTCTTTTGTCGATAACTTTACCAATAGATGCATAGTTAAAGCTATTAAAGCTCTCTCTTTAGTTCTTGAAGTTACCCGATAACGGTTAACGTGCTTTATATCGATTTCGCTATCGATAACTGCACTGATTAATCGTGCTTTTACCATATTGATACCTTTACCATATCGATATATAAATAGTTTAAGAGATGACTGTTATAGAAAGTTATTATAACAAAATAGTGATGTAGAGGAATCGCTTTCTTGCACAATTAATACGTACATATATGTAACATATTTTATTGCGGGTCAAATTTTTTTCGCAAAAATCGTCCACCAGATTTGGAATCTACGATTAATTCTAGGAATATTTCACCAAAAAACTATGTGTCTAAAATCAATTCCTAGCCTCCGCTGAGAAGCATAAAGATGTTCGGTTAAGGTATATGGTCTAAGTCTAGGACCGGACCCTACTCTCAAAAAGACAAAAAAAAACCCAAAAAGAGAGCGATTTATGATGATTTTTTGTGAACAATTTATTGGGGGGTCTCTGCTAGCTATTTTTTTTCATGAATTTTGAAACTTTATTGAAAAATGAACTTTGCATTGAAAAATTTAATTACCACTTACTTATGTGGAGTTTGCAAAGTCGATAAATCGAAGTATCGAGTTGTTTAACATGATTACTTCAATTTCCCATTGAACTCTGGACGTTACTAAAGTCGATAGATCGAAGTATCGAGTTGTTTAAAATCACTTTTTAAACCTGCCATTGATCTGCGTTCCCCTCTGTATAAGTAGTTTTTTGATTACATGTTTGATTATCCCATAGTTAAAGCGATTACCCCTAAACGGCCCACTGTGCAAGCGCTTTTTACCGCAATCCGATTGATATCGAGACACGGACATGGACATGGACATGAAGTTGGAGTTGGAGTTGGAATTGAGGCAAGAGATGGAACTGGTGCTTGGTGCGGTGGTCCAAAGGATGATGGCATCTGTGGGCTTGCGGCATGTTCGACCTGTGGCAAGTGCGTGTAAATGCAAATGTTGTCAATGTGCAGCCGAAAATTGAATTGGGATTGGGATTGGGATTGGGTTTTGCCTATGGAACTACAGAATATTGAGGGCGGTAGGAAGAGGAACGTGACGAGGACGAGGAAGGGGCGGGAGGTGGCTTGCTTTAGTTAAATGCGGCCGCAGTTGCCGCAGAGGAATGGACGACGTTGAAATCCTTAATACAAATTGCAAAGTAACCGCGACGAGTCGTCAATGTAAATGTTGCTGTTGTTGTTGTTGTTGTTGTTGCTGTTGTTGTTGTTGCGGTTGACTAAGCCAAAAAGCAAATCAACTCGCTGTCGTTGTGACTCTGGCTGTCTGGCTGGCCGTGGGGATCTGGAGGGGAGAGTGGGAGGAGGAAGGGGAAGAGGTTTAGTGTAGGCATTGAATGAATTCAATTGCCGACCGCAGACGACAGACCGAGGGCCAAAACTAACACGACGCTTGTTGTTGTTGACTGTGGTAGTTGTTGTTGTTGCTGTTGTTGCTGCTTCTGTTGTTGTTGTTGCACTTTCAATGTTATGTGTGCTTGTTTTATTGTTTTTTTTCTACTATTCGATTTATGTATACCCTATACGAGTATAGCCAACACTTGGGTATTTTGGCACATTATAAAAGTCCAGAGTTGGGAAATATTTTGAATTTTTATTAAATATAAAATATATAATATATATGTACAGTTTGAGTTGTTGTCATATATCTTCAGGACTAAGGCTCTTTTATAAAGTTTTTAAAAAAATACTTACATTTCAGAAATGTTTATTTGGAGTTTTCTGTTGATTCTTGAATTTTCGTAAGGTATCTACATATTTTATCACATTTATATGTATTTTAATTTTTTAATTTCCCATCAAGCATATAAATACGTACTTATTAGTTAATGCACTAGTTGCAATAATTTAGTTTAGTTCTATTGTAACTCTATAAACAGAAAAATCAAATCAATCTATTTGTACACTATTAAACACTCTTTCTAAAAACAAATCGCAATTTCATTTTTGTTTTAGCTTTATTTTTGTTATAAACTAAATTTTCTTTTCGTTATATAAATTATTTTTAGTTTTTTTAGTTTACTTATTTTTCACTTATTCCCTATTGTATAGAGTATCTTTGAGTCGGGCCAACTACACTGTAGCATAATTTAAGTATATTTTTTGTTGTTGTTGATTCTATAATGCAGTCTTGTGCTTGGAGGCCTTCAATTGCAGCAGAGCGACGACGACGACGACAACGGCGACGACGCACTAGGCAGCGCCAAAAGTATCTGCGAGATACAAGATGCAGTTGCATCTGCACTTGTACACATGTATCGCAGTTTTAATCGTGCGCGTTAGCCGTCACATTTTATTTTGGCCACATTGATATGCAAGTGGCGACTGGCTGGTGATGGTGATGGTGTTGCTGTTGCCACAGCGAGACAGAGACAGAGATAGAGAGGGGGAGGGAGAGGGAGAGAGGAACAGAGGTGAGGGTGGTTGCAGGTGCCCGCAGATATGCAGATACTTTAGCTTTTAGTATCTGGCAACATGACTTTCAAACGTAATACAAACAGTTCATACATATGGATGGATGCCTGACCTGGCTTGTCTGACACTCTGACTGTCTGACACTCTGACTGGCTGTCTGGCAGTCTGGCAGTCCGACTGTATGGCATCTGGCACCTAGGTCGACTCTTCGACAGTCGGTCGATCACGCAGAGCACCGAGAGAATGACTTGGCCTGGGATTTAGCTATTTTTTGTTTGTTTTGTTTTTCGGGCTTTTGATTTTGGGCCTCGACTTGCAACTGCAACTGCAACTTGCAACTTGCGACTAGCCGCTGGATGCAGCGCATCTGCTGAAGTATCTGGCAGATACTTTTGGCTGACTCAGCTTCAACTTTCAACTTTAGTTTGAGCGCCAAGTTGTGTTGGCTTTATTTGGTTGTCTATTTGGGTGAGTCGTTGTCATTGTACAGTTATGTTAGGCTGCCCCTTTACCTGTTGTTGTTGTTGATGTTGTTGTTGTTGTCGCACGTCACTTGTCATTGTGTTTACCTTTTGTTTTGTGTTTGCACATTTCATTCAACGGCTGCCGTTAAAATGATGGAATTGAATTAATGCGCCTTCAAGACTCCCTCCACATTGAAGACTTCAAGTGCTCGCCGGCCCCATTTGCAGGAGCTGAGCAAACACTAAACAAAAATCCCCCAAGCACTAAACACTGAATACTAAAACAACTACAGCAACTAAACAACTTAACAACGTTACATCGAACACTACAAACTTGATGTCAGCATCGACAGCTTTTGGGCCATAGATCATGATCATGATCAAAACATGTGTGCATGCAAATGAAAGAATGCTCTGATCTTAAAGTGTTCTGGATTTTTTGATTAGTCGCATTTTTTAATTAATGTCTGACAACCCTGGCCAAGTTGCTTTGTACTCACAAACATTACTTTAATTGAAGGCTTTGAGCGAGATTGAAAACTGTTGAAATTAGTGAACAACACTTAACATGAAATAGGAATAAAGTGTTGCCCTTTTCGTATACAAATATTTAAGTAATTATCACATAATTATTGACTTAATCTAATGTGTAAAAATGTCGCTTAAACTTAATACTAAATTGCGTATATAAAGTTGCTTTGTCTTCTTAAAAATAATTTAAAGTATTTAAAATAAAAAATACGCACATTTTCATTGTAAAGGAAAAACAATTCTTGGCTAGTTATTTATTTATTTTTTTATTATTAGCTTACATTCTAGAAATTCTTGTATTAATAATATTTTATAATTTTTTTTTATTACTTTTTTTTAAATTTATTTTTATTTTTTATTTATTTTTTATCTTGTATATCTCAGAAATAATATTATTTTGTTTCTAAATATTGGGGCTTTCAACAGTATTTCACATTTTTAACCAGCTTGCTTATGGTGCTAAGAACAAATTAAACAAAGTGAATACAATTGATACAGAAATTTTGATTTTTTCCTTCGTCTGTACATATACATATGTTATGTACATATGTTGTCCGTCAAAACAATTACTTGACTAGCTGTTTGGGCATTGCAGAGTTTTCAAAGATATCAATTACTTTCAAATGCCACTGGGGGATCCCCAAAGCAAGGGGATCTCACTTAAGCTCCATCGATCCCGCCTTCACACAAATACGAGCATGTTCTTTCATATTATTTTTTCTTGCTTCTCGTCACCCTGGATTTCTCAGCCTTAGACATTGTTTTTTGTTTGACTCCCACTCAGTGTTGATCTCCATTGGCGACCTTCAGTAGCTTCAGTTGTTGTTGTGTTTGTTGTTGTTGTTGTTGTTGAGTGTTGAGTGTGTGACCGCGACCCATTTGCTGGGTTCCCATGACACCTGCTCTCCGCTCAGGTGCCGTTAGACACACACACACACACATACAGAGAGAGAGGGGAGATTTCGGGCTGTGCCTGACATTCATCAATCAGTTGAGGTCTGAGCGTCAGTTTCATGTTCACACAGTTTAACTGGTTCGGCCGGGCAGACACTCAGACACTCAGACAGTCCGACTCGGGTGAGTACGAGTACTCATTCATTTTATTCATATCTCAGTTTGAGTTGCAGTTGCCGCTTTGTGGTGCACAATGGACTCTGTCGCTGTCGCTGCCTCTGTCGCCGTCGCTGCCTCTGTCGCTGCAGTTGTCAACAGCGTCTTCCCTTCCGCTTCGTCCGTCCGTCCGTCCAGCCGTCGTAGAGTGTGGGAATCTGTTACCCTTTCTCTCGCCAAAAACAAATACTAAATAACTTTTGTGCTCTGTGATACGAACTGTAGCAACAACAACAACAACAACAGCCACATCAAAAGATGCAACCAAGTGCAGAGCAGAGACAATGCCCCACAATGCGACCAACCACAGAGCTTGCAACCTGGACTTGCAACAAGCTAACACTTTCCAGTTGCCAGTTGCCAGTTGCCAGTTGAAGCTGCGCTTCGTGTCAGGTGCATTTTGTTGCTCAGTGTTGCCAAAGCTGCTGCCCATTGTTTTTTCTTAAGGCGCGCCCCCGCAAGCAGCGCAGTCGACGTTGCAGTCGACGCCAACAGCGAAATGGCCCAAAAGGGTGAGCCAACATTTGGGTGAAGGTTGGTGGAGCAGTCGGAGACCAAGAGGGGGCAGTAGAGGGAGTGGGAGTGGGGTGGAGGGAGGGGGAGGAGGGCAATCAGCACACGGAGCAGTCAAGTCGCGAGTTGAAGTTGAAGTTGAAGTTGAACGTGTTGTTCGGATTATCCGTGAGATAATTTCTTTTTGCAACTCCCTTTGCATCCCCCCCGCATCATCTGATCTTCTTCTTCTGCTTTTCAGCTCATTCGCTGCTTCTTCTTTGCTTTTCTTTGCATTTCTTTTATTTATTTTTTTTTTTGGTCCATTGTGGGTACAAAACTGTCTTGTTCGCATTTGCTGCCTGTCAACGCTCGGACGCTGAGCTCCTCCTCCTCCTCCTCCCCCCCTTTGTCCACCCCCTCTTGATATGCATGTGCTCTTGATATGTGTATGTGTGTGTGTGTGTGTGTGTGTGTGTGTGTGTGTGTGTGTGTGTCATGTGCAGGCCATTGCCATTATTCCTAATTTCGTTTTAAATCAGATCTCCCAGCGAGCTGCCTCTGTCGCTGCCTCTGCCTCTGTCGACGCCAACGCCAACGCCGCCTACTAAGACGCTTGACATTCCTACTGGCTGCCCTCCCCTCCCCTCCGCCTCCTTCATTTACCGCCCCCCCGCGACAATTGTTATCGTTTCAGGCGAAGCGCCGGCAAGCCAAAAAGCTTGAGCTTCAGTTGCAGTTGCAGTTGCAGCTAAAGATTCGGCTAAAAGGCCAAAATGGTCCAAGCCAAAAAGCTGCCACAGATCAGGCCAGGCCAGGGCAGGTTAGGGCCCATTGTGTTTTAGCCAACAGCAACAGCAACAACAACCACAACACTAACAACAACAATTGCCTCCGTTTCGTTGCTGCTGCCGTTTTATTTTATATTTGTTATGGCTTTTCTCTTAATTTGAGGTCGTGAGAATCATGGCTAATTAATTGACTCGCTGACTGACACAAACATACACATACACATACACACATACACACACACATGTGAGTTGCTGGACAATTAGACTGTAAACTTGCAGCACTTGCAACAAGTTCGCTCGAGATACTTTTCTTACTTTCAACTTGTTACTAACGTTAGTTTTCTTAGTTACTGTTTTTAGTTATGGCATCTATAAATCCATAATAGAGTCTTCACTGTACTACTCACTTATTGACGGCCTGAAAATTTGAATTTTTTTAATGAACTCCTAGGGAATTGTATGGGATTATTAACTGAAACACTTTGCTAAACTGAAATCTTTGACAGAATATGTCTTGATGATTTTTTTCTCAGAGAAAGAAAGTGTGCCTGAATTGTACAGCGAAATATTGGCGAAACTATCTGGGAGGCAATTTTCAAATATGACTATGTATTTTCATATTTAAAAATTAAAAATTTGAAAAATGTATAAATTTGTTACTGAGTAGAAAATGAGAAATTAAATAAAAAGTATATAAAAAGTCAAGAAAATGTGTTGAATAATTATTGCAAATTCACTTAGAAAGAAATTTATGCCAAATTTGAAGATATCCATAAGATAACATTTTTATGTACAATATATTGAAACACGTCCTCAATTTATAATCAAAAGAAAAGTAGACTTAACTTTTACAAATATTGAATAATTAAATATGAGATCTACTTAAATAAAATGCATAATATTAGTCAAACTGTATTTTAAATATTTTAATATTAATATATAAATATGATAAAAAGGTTTTTCAATTTTTTTTTGACAACTTATATTATTATATAAATATAATAAAAAGGTTTTTAAATTTTTTTTTGACATTTAAAAAAGTTTAAGGCTCGTTTTATGTCTAAGTAATAAGATCAATACTGTTTTATAACATATTTTGATGAAAAATGTTTGACAAAAAAAAACAATTCTATAGTTGATTTATTCAATAATATTATTTTATTCATTCTTATACAATCCCTTCGAATATCGCTTTAGATCTAAGGAAAAATTACCAAGAACTTAAAGTTATTTCTTTTTGCTGAGATGTTTCTCATATTTTCTTATTATAATTAAAATAATAAATAAATGCAGCTTGTTGTTGCTGTTGTTCTAATGGTGTTGCTGGTGTTGCATGTGTGTCAAATTATGTTAATATTGAAAGGAAATCAAATGCAAATACTCGTGCAACGAAACAATTGGCCAAAAGTTGAGTTCTCAGATTGTTGAGCTGCCGAGTGAAATGAAGAAAGCTACCAGTTGTTGTTGTTGTTTTGGTTGTTGTTTTGGTTGTTGTTGTGGTTGTTGCTGTTGCCCTTTCGTGTTGCTGCTTCCGCATCGATTTTCACATTGGCCGCTGCAGTTGCAGTTGCTGATGTTGTTGTTGTTGCTGTTACTGCTGCTGCTGCTGCTGCTGCTTTGTTGTCTCTTCCTTAAGTTCATTACAATTTATTTTTATGTGTAATGCAATTATTGTTGTTGCAGTTGCCGTTGTGTTTTGTTGTTGTTGTTGTTGCTTTTGCCGCTACATTTTTCTCTTTTTTTTGTTTTTGCTTTTGTGTTTAATGTTTATTCGCGCTACTTGGCGCGGGGGCGTTTGCAACAACGGCAACAGCAGCCCAAAAGGGGGGCAACAAAGGGAATGGCAGGTGGGGGGGCGGTGTAGGGGGAGGTGCAGGGGGAGGGGTTGTTGGCTGGGCTGTGCAGCGAGGTCTTTGTTACACTCTCGGACATGACAACGGAGGCACGACCACGACACGTTGCGAATTTGCCACGAACGTTTCGGTGGCTGTTGTTGTTGCTGCTGCTGCTGTGGGGCAGAAGTGGCAACAGCAACAGCAGCGGGCAGTAGGCAGTGGGCGGTGGGTTGACCTGCCGTTGCACCAAATACAAATACAAATACACATACATACATATACACACACATACAGTCACACATCTGGCGCTGCAGATCGCGCGATTTCTTAATATGAGAATATTCCCACCATTGTCTTGGCCTGGTCTTGGTTTTGGATTTGCTTTTGGCCTGGTCTGCACTGGTCTTAGCCTGGCCTGGCCTGCACTGAGCTGAGCTGGCGCTGCTTTGGGGTGAGTGACTCGACGAGAAGTGACGGCGCGACAAACCGACGACGTCAATGTCCACTCCAGCCCATCCTCAGGCATTGCTGCTGTTGCTGTTGCTGTTGTTGTTGCTCCCACTGCCCAGCAGATTCGATTGCATGTGAGCTGAGCTGAGCTAAACTGGCCTCCACACTCTCTGTGCCCCATTTAGCACTCGCGCTACCCACGAGCGCCGTTTTTGAATGTGCCACAGACAGTTGCAGTTGCTGCTGCTGTTGTTGCTGCTGTTGCAGTTATTGCTAATGCTGCTGTTGGTGTGTGGTTTGGCGCTGCTTTAATTCCAGTTATGCGAACTGCACTTCTTTTGTTTTTGTTGTTGTACTCGTAAACAGTGCAAATTCCCGAGCGCATTCACATGACAGCAACGTGCAACTTGCAACTTGCAACTTGCAACTTGCCACTTGCAACGGTGGCCCTTTTTTTCTGCCAGGGGTCATTACTGGTCACTGGCAGCTGACGTTTCCCAGTTCCCAATTCCCAGTTAACAGTTCCCAGTTCCCGGTTCCCGGTTACTCCCACTCGCGTGCAACACGTGGCAACAACAGCAACAACAGCAACAGCTACTCAACAGTGGCCCCAACAGTTCCCTCAATACTTACTCAGACAGGTTCTTCTTCTCACCATTTGCTCTTTTTCTTAAGCTAATTTATTTGCATTTACCGCCGCCGTTAATTAATAATTTATGCTCATCTCCCTTACTCACTCTCTCTTTTCTCTCTCTCTCTCTCTTTTCAGGTGAGTCTAACGGTTAACGGCACTGCAAGGTGCGTTTTGAGAGCAGGCATTAAATTCAAAGTTCCCACATCGTGTTGCAATTATGTGGCAAGTTGGCAACAAACTGATCTCAGGTAGGAGGGCCATAAGTGATCCGTTAAGTCTGTGGAGCCGAGAATTCTCTGAGATTAGTCTATGGATCAATTATATCAAATATAATTTCAACTATTCTTCGGATCAATTGGATCTTTGTCGATGATCAGTTGAATTTGTTAACTTTTTTTAGAACAGATCACTTACGATCATACAAATAAGTCAGTAAACCATTAAAACCTTTTTGTGCGATTACTTTGATCTTTTTTTATAGTTTGATTGGTGAATATCTAGTTAAACTCTTTCTGCGGAATGATAGCAGCGATCTTGAAACCGATCTAGTTTCAGATATTGCATTTCTAAACGATCTCACAGACTTTTATTTCATTTCCACGTTACAAAGATAGTTCACATTTAACGCAAGCCGATCTTTTGATCGATCCCTATGTTTGCTGCGATCGAAAGAATGTTGTTTTTTAACTGATTCAAACTATTTCATTAATACCAAAATCATACAAATCTTCAATATGATATTTGCAATTTTTGGAGCTGTAAAATTATAACATTATGATCTCCAGATTCTTATGGAATTGCTTAATATTTTTTTAGTGAATGTTTAAAGATCGTTGAACACTCTGATCTTCCAGCATTGAACGATCTTTCAACACGTACTCCAATTCTGTATTTTCAATAAATTTCGCAACAAACAGTCGATTGTCTGAGTCTAATCCAGATTCACGCACACACTCGCACTCATGCAGCTACAGTTAGGCCTGCCTACAATAGACACCTGCAAAACGATCGAACAATTGATCGGGCAGGGATTAACATAGATTTTCCCACAATTTTCCAACATAAATGCCCGAAATAAAATGTTGTTGCTCTTTGCCCGGAACAAGTCTAAAATTTCATTATCGCGCACTTGTGTGTGTGAGTGTGTGGGTTTGTGTGTGTGTGTGAGTGTGCGTGTGTGAGTGACCCCCACCCTTGGACCTTGCAATGGCTCTTATCCCATTACACTAAGCGCATATGCAGCAGTGTTGCGAGGGGTCAGGGGTCAGACAAAGAGAAAAAGAGCCAGAGAGAGTGAGAGAGAGAGAGAGAATAAATGAAAGAGAGGTAGCAAGAGGATGCAGAGTCTTCTTCTTCACTTATTCTTGCCACTTTTGCTAGCCGCTTCATGTTTCAGCCAGAGAATAATAATAATGATCGCAGGACATTGTCCTCATGAGCGCTACTTGAGTCGAGCTGAAGGAAAGCGAGGGCTGCCCGCTGATACAGGTGCCTCCTTCCCCTGCCCCTGCCCCGGCCCCTGGGTCCTTCCTCTACCTCCTGCCTCGAGGTCTCGATTAGCTGCCGCCCGCGAAAAACCGCTCGCAATAAGTAAAGAAAGAAAATTCCCGTTTTGCAAGTACTCGAATTTTGTCATGGGAAAATCGAGCAGGTGCTGCTGCATTTGCTGCTGTTGTCCTGTACAGTGAGCCCCATTTCGCATGTCCTGCATCTGAATATCGCATGCACCACATCGCATATCGGGGAGTAATTGAATTGATCATGATTTGCCATTGTTGCCCCAAGGATGACGATGAGGATGCAGATGCAGTTTTTTTTTTTTCTTTTCTTTTTTGGCAACATGTTTGTTGTTGCTACCTGGGCAGGATCTGAGTTGTGGCTGTAGCGAAATCGCCGCTTGTCCAGGACAATGACAGTGCGCATTTCATTGCTGCCCCTTCTGCTGCCCCTGCCCCTGTCTCTGCCACGGCAAGGATATTTGCAACGTGTCACCCGGTTGCAAGATGCTTGAGAACATTTTTACGGGACTCTCTGTCCTTATTGTGATTCGCATTTCTCTGCTTCTTCTCTGGCTTTCGTTCCTTCTTTTTTTTATTGGCAGCGAATGTTTTTTGGTGCGTGAGAAAAAGGATTAAGGATTTGTCGCCTAGACGATTGACAAAGAGGTGTGTGCGAATGTGTGTGTGTGCGTGTGTGTGTCTGTATAATAGAAGCAGCTGAATCTAACATGCACTATAAATGGATCGACTAAACTATTGAGACAATATTGATAGAAGGTGTTTCGAAGATGTTCGAAAGATGTTTATTTTTCGAGCTATAACTCAGAAAATATTAGAGCTATAATATTGAAATTTTGTATGTGATGTTTTCATCAGGGAACGTAAATAATGGCCGTGATCACCAGAACTTATCAATCAGTAATCACGTATCACAAATCAAACTATTTTTGATGGGCTTCTGGTGAACGCTTGATGAAAATCAAAGTTGTCATTTCTTTTTTTGTCAAAGCTCTTAATATTTATTAAAAAAAATGCAAAACAGTTTGGCGCAAAATGCTCAATGAAAAGGGAATGAACACAGCAAAAGGCCAGATTTAAAATGATAGATGATATGTTGCATTAATCAATAACTAAGCCAAAATTGTATAAGCATTTAATATATTATATGAGAAAGTTTTAAGCACTTTTCCTAACCATATTCCATAAAAATACGCATTTGTTGTATCAATAACAAAGCATCACAATCAGAGAACTTCAGCATACTATTTTGGTGATGAATTTTCACTAAATAATCATAATCAATCACCAGAATAATCATAAAAATTGCATCGATTTTCTGTTGTCGATTTGTTCTGGTGAACACGGCCAATGATTATTTTCAAATGTAATTTTCCTGGAACTATTAACTAAATCTGAAAACTTTAAAAATCTTTGCTTCTCTTTCTGTCCTTATCCTATCTCTCTCTCTTTCTCACTCTGTTTTTTTATATACCAAAATCTGTTGCTATCTCTCGTTCTCTTTCTTTTCCATCTGCGTGGCATTCGATTGTTAATCAATGGAAAATCAATTGCCAAATGTCAACTGAATTGGCTGCGCCCCTGGTTGTGGTTTTGCCTCCAGCTCCAGCTCCAGCTCTACCTCCACTTCCAGTTCCAGCTCCAGAGTTTGGCTCCAAGTTGGACACGCTCCCGCTGCCCACTCGCTGGGGGCAATGTCTGGCAACTGGTAACTGGCAACTGGCAACGTTCTGCCAGAGTTCGATAAGCATCAAGTTCTCACGAACTTTTATTGTCGTCTCGAGCTGGAGTTGAAGCCATAGCTGAAACCATAGCTGGACCTCAACCCGAAGCTCGAGTTGGAGCTGTGGCAAGAGCTGCTTTATTGGGCGCCACAGTCACGTGAGCTACGTGGGCAAAACACGAGCAGACTGTGGAGCCGAGTAGAGCAATTAATGCACCCAAAATGCTAGCGACAATTTTATTAAGAGAAAACTTTAAAATTTGTAGATTAGAATTTAGCAATCAAGCGTGAAATATGAGCAAAAGACACGCCCCAAAAATCAAATAGAAAAAGATGAGCAAAGAGACCCATAAATGTTGGCCGGAAGCGACGCTGGCGCATGACAATCAGTCAGTCAATCAGTCAGTCAGTCAGTCAGTCAATCAATTTTCAGTTGCCACCTTGAGACCCAAATTTTGTCGAGTTCTCTAACCCAATTAACAAATTTAAACTGAATCATGGAGCTGATAAGAACACGCCGCATGTGTTTTCTCGATTCTCGATTCGTTCATCGGGTGGTTCCACTGTGGCTGCTTTTAAATTCAAGGCGCATGCGCAGCCCGTGGATAAGAGTTGAAGTTGCCGCTTGCCGCCGCACGCACATGATGCGGGACATTTGGAAATCTAAAACCTAATTAAATTGTAAACTCAAATTAGCTAAATTCACATTTCACATTTCCGAATTCAGTTCAGTTTTGAGTTTGGTCGCACCCAACTGTGTGTAACCCTTTCTGGCAGCCCGCATCGATTGCATACCGTCCGTGACATAATAATACATCCGAAAATGCATTCAAAACGCCTCGCGATTCGTTGCGCAGATGCATTTCGATAAATTGAGAGACTGCGTCACTTTGGCATATAATTTTGATTAATTGACGCTTGAAATGAGTCTATCAATCTGGTTTGATTCCCATGCGATTTCTGCATGTGCAACGGTTAGACAGTCTATCGATGACAGGGCAAGTCGATACGTTATCGATGTAAAATATGCTGTCAGTTAATTAGAAGTCTATACAGATAATCGATAGTTAAAATTATAACTTGATAACATATTAAGTTGATTATCGAGCATCGATGATTATCGATAAATGATCGATTTAATTTTTTGATAATCGAATCGATAGCTGTGACTCGTTATGTGCAATGTGTGTGGTTCAAAATGAAGTTTTATCGTTTGTATTAATCGATAGCCATAAATTATTTATTTGCTGTGCCGAGAATGATCTCAGCTGCCTTAATTAGTTGCCACGGTTTTGGGCCAACCAACATTTGGCTCAGTCTCTGACACGCCTCTTCGTTTGCTGCTGCTGCCCCTTGTGGCATCTGTGGCCACTTGTTGCTGCGCCTGTTGGTGGCGACACTTGTTCGATTTCCAACCCAATTCGATTGCCATCAATTTATATTTATGATTGCGCACAGGATCAAAACAAGTCTGAGTGTGTGTGCGTGTGTGTGTGTTGTGACTAGTCGCAATCACCCTCACTCCTTACCTCACCCTCACCCTCAGCCTTACCCTCGTCCTTGGCCTGAAACGGGAACTGAAACTGAGTCTGAGCCTGTTTAAAGGCAGCCGCAGCTACTGTTGTGGGCGTTGTTATTGTTTGTCCTTAATGTCAGCGCCGTTGTCCTGGCCGCTGGTCAGCAACAATAATAACAACAGCATCAATAGCAACAACTTATTGCCAGAGTTTTGTGTCTTTCTGTTTATTTGTTGGTCCCTGCTTGTTGCATTTTATTGCGTGTAAATCACAGTTGGCAGCTGAAAACAAAGACGCCCATTAACTGTGGCTATTCGTTAGTCATTCGACAGGTAACAAGGACCACAATTTGCAACAAGCCAAAACAAACAATACTTTATGGAATGGATGGAAAATATTTTACTTAGCTGCAAGAATAATTTAAATTAATATTACTATCAAATGCAGAAATTTTTACATAATACGTATTATAATAAAATAATAATAACATACAGAAAATATTGTAATTAACTGTTTGAAATTTAAAAAAGTTAATTATATTTCAATTGTACTTCTTGAACTTTCTTTAAAAAATTTACATATTTTGTAATAGTTATCTGTAAGCTTAGTATTTATTAGACTAGAATCGCAGAAACTTATAGAATAAATGCGTAAAGTAAATTATACTTTCATTGTACTTGGATTCTATGTGTTTATAAATATATCTGTTTTATGAGGAATCTTAAGAGTAGAAAGTAAATATTATTTAAAAAAAGAAAAAAAGAAACACAAATGTATTTAATTGCAACAATTTAATTTTTATTAAAAAATAATCAATACATTTAATTTAGGCAACAATAGCAGAAATTTGTTGAATTGATGAAGCGTATTATACTTGAAGAAATTGTCGTTTGATTATAAAAATTATAATTGAGCTTGTCTGTTCCATTCCCTGCATTCCCCGACGGATATTTCAATGCTAATCGCCGCTCTTGAACGATAACTAATCGAAAATGCGGCACACGTAGATTTCAGTTGAGGCTGCGCCCCAAAAAGAGAAAAATAAGTTCGGTGGGGCACGTTCACACTGGACGGAGATGCAGATGAAGATGAAGATGTGTCACTTGAGTAATTGTTGTTGCCCCAAAATACGACGGCTTATTTTTCCCATTTTCATTTTCATTCTTGTCCAAACAAAAGGCGCTCGCATTGAATGAGAAGAAGAAAGTTTTGTTTTCTTTACAGTTGACGAAATGGCCAAGAGGAGTAGAGAATTGGAAGAAGGGGCAAGGGAAGCGGGGATGAGGAGAGGGGGAGGGGGGGTTGCCATTGGCTTGGACATGTGCAGTTAGCGGCTTTTGTTTGCCCCGTCCAGTTGCACAATCTGCGTGTCAATGCGTCGTCAGATCTCATCACAAGCGACACACAAACGAGACGCTCCCAAGAGACCTCATGTGTGTGTGTGTGTGTGTGCTGTGTGTGTGTGTGTAGTGTGTGTAGTGTGTGTGTAGTGTGTGTGTGCGGGTGTGCGATCGTTTGGCATGTCCAAAACACTGGACGTTGCTCAACGTGCAGCTATTTAGGCACTTTGTCTCCGTCTCCGTCTCTCTTTTCTCCTCATCTCTCTGTCTCGCCGTCTCCCTCTTCTCTACTCCCTGGCGGTATCTCGGCTCGCATCTTTGTATCTTGTTGTCTTACGTATTTGTATCTGTATCTCGGCGTGTTTTGTATCTGATTGTCTGCGTCTTCTTCCCATACGTGATCTACTACCACAGTTGTCCAGAGAGAAAAGAAGACCTGTGTCCACGTCCAATGACAACATTTCATCATCGTCATCATGATCATGAGACAATGATCATGATGATCATCATCATCATCATTATCGTCGTGTGTTAATTTTCGATGCCGCACATAAAGCAAAAGGAGCACCTTAACAATAATTGTCAAAAACACATTTGACGAGCCCTGAATGGCCTCGGACTTTAACTCAGTCTCAGACTCAGTCTCAAACTCAGACTCCCTCGCCTTGATTATTATGCATGAGACTCAGTTGCGACTATGACACGTATATTTCATTGTTGTTGTTGGTTTCGTTGTTGCTGGGAATTAGCAATGCGACAAGCACTTCAAAACAAAACAAAAATGAAAAGAGATGAAAAAGAAAATAAACCAGAATGTATAAGAATAACCTGATTGATACGACCGATTATGACAGGCAGCAACGGGAATCCTTATTCAGTGTGTCCTGCAACGGTCAAGCAGGTTTCAATTCAGCTCAAGAGAGAGAATCCAGCACAATAAAGAACAGCAATAGTTTAATGAGGCTTTGGAATTGATTGAAAAACAGCATTTTCACATATGTATTAAGAAAACCAGTTAAATATCAGTTGAGATTTTGTTGAGTTGTAAAATTCTAAAATAAACTGAAGGCATGTATTGTTACATACAAGATTAGTTAAGTCTCTGTTGTTTTATCAAATCAAAAATCGAATTTAATTTTTGAATTTTACTTAGAATATTTGTAATATTAGAATTTTATTTCTTCTTGAAAATCTTCATATTAATTTTGAATTTGATGATATTCGATTTGGCTGTAATGATTTACTTTCTTCCAAATTAAAACTTATATTTTATGCTTTCTGTTTTCTAAATTCTGCCATTCAATCCTTATTACTGGTTTCTTCTTGTACAAAAAAAAAGGAAACCGTTACATTTTCACATCATCTCATTCTAATATACGGTTATTCAGCTTTTTCCATACATTTTTTTCCTACAATGATCAAATTTCCATAGTCGTTTTTTTTTTCTAGTTTTTATTCCCCGTGTTTCTGGATGCATTCTTCAAGTGCGCAGTTCTTAGGATTCGTATCTTAAACACGCAACGGTAAACCAACTTCCTGACTATCAAACTAACCAGAAATTATGCAAAAAACACGAAAAATAAAAAACTGAGGAATAGAATTAGAAACTGTTACGAGGCAGGGGTTAGTTCTTACCCTTTTTGGTAACCCGCTCGAGCGCTCATAAATTTTCCGTTAAAAACGAATGCATTTTTTGTAATTTCTTTTCGAGATTTGCTCATTTAAACGAAAACTGCTGAAATAAAATTGAATATCTGCCCAAAATTATCAGTGAGCAGGCGAGAGGAAAACGCACAAAGAACCGGAGACGACAATTGCCCGTCTTGGTGCCTGGCATTGTCCTCCTTTTGCTCGTCCTGTTCCGTCCTGTCCTGTCAGGGTGTCTCGTTTTTTTTTTTATCGGGCTTTGCACCCAGTCGTAGCATCTCTGCTTGGGAGACTTTTTTCTTTTCTTATTTTTTTATATCATTGTTGAATTGAATTAAAAAAGCGACGGTAATCAATGCGCAAGGACGAGAGTCGAGCACAGCCGGCGAGGGTCCCGATTCGGATTCTGGCTCGGCTGCCTAAATCAAATGCAAAACCTTGTCTGCCTCACATGTGACAACGGCTACCCTCCCCTCGCCTCCCCTCCCCTCCCCCCTTGGGCTCACCTCATACCCCTGCATATTTCATATCTTGGGAAAATCTTGGCCACCACCCAAGAAACCCACGGCGACTGACAGTCAGAAATAAGCGAAGGTAAAAAAAAAAACAATAAGAAGCCGCTCACAAAGCAAAAAAACAACAAGGACACACACACACACTCGGGCAGAACCAACAGGACACGCACGAGGGGCATAAAAAATTAATATAAAAAAATTTGCATAGAAAAAAAATGCCGTTACACACACACACACACGCACATACGAACAGAGAGACGCATATGAGGCAAGACGTTACCAAAGACGTATGCGAGGGGAGGGGAATAAACGGAACTGGGCCTACCTGAGGAGGGCAAACAACACAGTCGATCCACGAAACGTCACCCTCAGGGCCTTCAGGGGACACAGGACGCAGGACACACAAATTTTTGCAGGGTTGCAAATCTCCGCGGGTCACGTGCAAAAAACATCAACAACAACAGCAACTGAAATAATTTCCTTTTTATACACTTTTGTTCTTTGGGAAAAAAACTTAAAGAAGCGCAAGAGTAAGAGGAAGAGCAGGAAAAACGCAGGCGTCGATCGGCAAATTGCATAAAAAATTGCAATGCATCCCCTGTGTCACTGCCCCCTTTTTGCAGCCTACATTCCCTCACAGTCCCTCTCCTTTCCATTTCCATTTCCATTCCTCGTTGAATGGCATTTGATTAAGCGCACAATGCCGGGGCACGTTTTTTTTTCGTCCACATTTCTTTTTTTTTATTATTGTTGCCTGGCAGCGGCAGGACATTAGCAGCATCCTTTTACACGCTCCGCATCTGAGAAGACGTCGTCGTCCTTGTTGTCGTCGTCCCTAAGGCTCGGCGCCTGCGCAGCCGTCGCCTGGGGTAAGGAGATTGCAAGAAATGCGCGCGCAAAAAAATTACTTACCCCCCGAAAAGGATTAAGTAGTAGTAAAAAAAACACACACACACATACCGACACACACTCACTTACACACACACACACATGGCAGCAACAATTCAATAACAGGAGTTTAAAAAAAAACAGATAACAAGGCACGTTGAAGATTTAATACCCTTGCAGAAACGTAAAAAAATATTAAGAAATAACCCTGCACTTAATTTGTTATCCAATTTTGCCAAAAATAGCCATATGATATAGTAGTCCGATCTTAGAAAATTTTTAAATGCTTTTTTAAACAGTATTTTACATATTCATATCTGTACACACAATCTTCTTTTTGTTAAATTTATTTTATTGAATTTTTCTTTAATATCATTTAATTTAATTTCATTAATTCCTTGAGCTACAAAAATTATGTTTATTTGTAATGCATCGCGGTAGTCACTAATTTCATAACAAAGTTGTAATACCCTCGGTAAGGGTATTCAATACAAAATATTACGGCATCCGCTGCCCGCTGATCTCGTTTCTCACTCGCTCTTAGAACACATTGAAACACAGCGTTAGCATCCATCTATTATTAGAGTCTTTTCAGCTGAAAGGAGTCGCAGTAGGGACAGGGGAAGGGGCAGTGGCAGGGTCGGGGGAAGGGGTACCGAGCAAAAAGGAAGGAAGGGGGCAATGTAAGGCGCCCGAAACAGCAAACAGATTCGTTGCTGGCCGCCACGCTTATTGCGCAGCTTCCATATGGACCAGAATCCTTGCTCTTCATCTCAGTCTCTCTCTATGTATCTCAGTCTCTCTCCCTCGCTATCTATCTCGCTCTCTGTTCTCTGTTCTCTGCTTAGCTGCGCACATGCCTTAACACCACGCAGGGGGCAACAAACTCAAAAAGGATGCGCAAGATGCAAGGATTTTGAGCAGCTTAACTAACGGCCAACCAAGTGAAAAGGGTGAAAGCAATTGGAAGATCCAACAAGAATAGATGCTAAAATATCTTATTGTGTTTCAGCAGAACATGTTTAGCTTAAGAACTACTACAGATGTTATACATTTCTGTCCATATTATTTTATTAAGTATCTTTAATAAAGATAAAGATTCTTTATAATAGTGTCAATAAACTTTCATGATGATTCTATGTGATTGGCGCATTAAAGTTGGTTTTTAAGCGAGATTATAATAGTTCCATAGTGTAGGAATTTATTGCAATTACTAAATTTTCAGAATTCACATCAACTAATCATAGTAATTTGTAAAATATGATATGATATGTATTATAACTATCGAACCTTAAATTATTTTACATTTATATACTATGCCACCGAAATGTATTAAGCCTTGTTGGTATATTAATTATATAAATTATCCTGACAATATTGAAAATTATTTAAAATCATTCTCAAAATATTTATGAAATATAATATCCACAGAATTTTCCTTGAGCAAAGTAAGAATGTGGAATTTATTTCAGAACATTTTCAAAGATTTCTGTAGTATGGTTTTTACAGAATTTTCCTTGATTTACATATTATATTTTAGAGCCGAGACTGCAATAGCTGAAATTATGCTTATTTTTGTATCTGCTCCAATAATGAGTTTACAAATACAGTCGAACTTCCCTAACTCGAATCACCATTATCCACGAAAAAAGGTTCGAGTTAGGGAGACTTCGAGTTAGGGAAGTAGAATTGTATGAAATTTGCCTAGTAATGCCACTCGATTTGGTTCGAGTTAGAGAGACTTCGAGTTAGGGAAGTTCGAGTTAGGGAAGTTCGACTGTATAAACCATAAAATTTCCATATCATCTCCAATATTCATTTAAGACTCCTAAATCCATTAATTAATTTTTATTTATTAAAAATCCTTTGACTTAGCTCAGCCTGTTGCTATTGATAGAGCTGTAGTTGTTATTTTCTGCTGCATTGTTGTTGTTCTAATTGTGGTTGTTGTTGTAGTTGCAACAACTCAATTTGGTGAGCGTTTAGTGGCAGGGGCACGCATGTGCAGCACAGGGCGCGGGAGCGGCAACGGATACGGGAGAGCGTATATAGAACGTATAGCCAGGAGCGCCAACAGAGCAACAGACGCTGGCAGCGACGTCGACTGCGACAGTGCCAGCGACAGTGACAGCGACGTTAACTGAGGCAGAGGCAGAGGCAGCAGCAGCAGCATCGCTGGCCAAGGGAGCTGAGCAGAGTCGCAGAGTCCAAAGATGTTTTCATCCCCCTTTTTCTTAGCGACGTCCACTCGCAATACACACACACACACACACACATGAGTAGTGCGAGCGAGAGGCAAAAGCAGCAACTACCCCGCATATGTGTGTGTGTGTCTTCACTCACGTTTTTTTTGAATGCGCTGCGTGTGTGTGCGAGTGTGAGTGTGTGTTGTGTGTGATGTCCCGCACACGGACCGAGGGCAACCGCCGTCGGACAGCGCTGCCAGCGTCAGCGTCAGCAGCACAGCCTCAGTCGAGAGTCACACACACAGGGGCAGCGGGAGAGAGAGTGAAAGAGAGGGCACGGGCTGGGAAGGACCGTCAGCCGTCGACCGTCGACGACCGGCGACGACCGTCACAGGAAGACTTTCGATTGTCAGTCCACGTGAAGCCTCTGTGGGGTCAACAACACACGCGCTCTGCCCTGACACAGAAAACAGATCCCGTTCTGGCTAAACGTAAAACTATCCAACTATAAAAAACAACATTCGCACTTCAAACATTTAACCGCTTAACCGTTCCACCGTTTAACCGTTACACGCGTTCCAAGTGCTTCAAAAACTGTTCTTTTTTTTTAAACATTGTTTTTTATTGGGCCCAGCACACAGCGCAGGACAATTGGATTACCTACGATCGTGTGTGTGCCCCGGTGCCTTGATCGGCTCTATATATATACTCTATATATATATTAAGATCAATGAAACAAACAAACTATTTTTTTTTTAACAACTTTGTGATGTGCTAAAAAAAAGCAACAAGAGTACAAAAACTGAAAACAAAAACAAAACAGAAACAATTTTTTTTTATGCTAAATGCTACAGTGAATGCTCGCTACGAACAACAAACAACAAAATGTACAACAAAATGCTGTCGATCAGTGAGGATCATGGATTCCGTTCGCTGAGCCGTAAGTTGTTGCCAAATATTTTGGATACTCATCTGGGGGGAAGTGTGGGGGTAATGTTGGGGGTAATGTGGGGAGTTGACTTCTTGTTCGAGTTATCAACAACATTTTCGTTGGGAACGTAATAAGCAACTTGCTCTGGGGAGATAGACGATCTCTAGAGATAGTTGCAGCATTTCTAAGAATTCTTTACCTTTCCGGTTGTTCTGCGAGCTGTTGTTGTTGTCGTTACTGTTGTTGTTGCTTCTTTAATCATTTGCCGTCCTCCACATGGAGCTCACAATAAAGGTGAAATTGTGCTCATAGAAAAATGCCTGTTTCAAGCTGCCCTCTTTAATTTTTTTTTTTGATAAGCGCCCTGTACCGAGAAAACCACAACAACAACATAGACAGCAACAACAATAACAACAACGACAATCATACAACAATAATAAGCCAACGCCCGCACCTACACACAATCTGAGATACATTTATGTACAGACCTATAGATACTTACATACATATATGGGAGAGACCTACCTACCTATATCTATATCTATGGCAGCTATATAGATCGCGGCTATTTACATATGACATGTCCGTTGTCGTTGCTGTTGTTGTTGCTGTTGCTCTCGTTCTTGTTGTTGTTGGCGTTGACTTTTCGGGGGAAATAAAACAAACCGCACAAAATGCAAACACAAATACAAATATTTTAGCGACCTGGAAAAAGAAAAAAATAAAAGAAAACTCAACATTACAACATTGTCGCAAGCGGACAACAGCAACATCGGCAACAACAGCAACAACAACAACAACAATAGACTCTTATCAACAACAACAACAATAGCAACGTCTCATGCCCGTAGAGCAAACAGTTGGCGGCCTTTTGGACTTGGCCGCCACCAAATGGCTGACAAACCAGCTTCGAATTCAGGTGTTATCGATAAAGTTATCGAAAGCAGCAATAATTGCACGTTTAGGCAATAGCACAAGCGGAATTAATACTAACTTAAGTTAACTTTTAAATAAAAATGTATCGATAAGTTATCGATTTGTAGAGTTTCCTTTAGAAACGACAGCAGTACAGTTTTGAGCGCTTATCAACCACTCACTGTGTTTTTATATGTGATTATGATTAATTTTTATTAATTCGATTATTGCTTTTTTCGATTAATACACTTATCGATAAATTGCGTTTAGTTTCGAATTGTAACTGCAAGTTTTCTGCTTTTTGCCCGTTTCGCCTTGTGCTCATTTCCTTTGCCAGCTACTTATCAGCACCGTCGGCGTTGTCAACCGTCAAAGCCGTCAACCGTTGGCTGTACCGCCCCCCTCTGCCTCCCTTTACACTCGCACACACACACACACATTTATATATGTACATAATAGTTCTCAGTGTGTAGGCGTTATGTGTGTGTCCAGCTTTCGGCTTGACACGGCGGCATTTTGCAGCTTTACCTGAAATACAAATACTGAAGATTGCTTAATTTGTTGTTATTGTTGCTAGGCATATACACTGAAAAAAAATCCAGGATTTCGGCATAAAATCAAGCTCGAAAGTTCATTCAATCGAGCAAGAAATACTTGATTAATTGACATGAATAATTTAACAATAATATTTTTAAATTAAGTAATTAAATTCAAGAATTTTAGAATAATTTTGTTTTCTGTGTAGTTATTTATGTGTGTGTGTTAGTTTCACATTTAATGCTCGCTTCCAGGCCGCCTATATTTGCATATGGCTCATTCACTCAACCTGGCGGACTGTTTGTTTGTCCAGATACACACACACACACACACACACACACGCACACACATGCGGGTGTTATCAGCAGTCAGCGTTTTGGCTTTGGGCTAATATGTTGCAGGCATTGGAGCTGTGCCTCCTCCTTCTTCTCCTTCTCCTTGTCGTTCCCTGAACGGATACCAGGGGCACCTGGCCACCAGCAGCTAAAGTATGTGTATTAAAATGAGGAAGGGGGTCTGGGTTGAGAGGGGGGGCGGGGGTGGGGTAGAAAACCAACGTAGGCAAATAAAACCAAATTTGTATGCTAAAACACTTTGCGACAGCGACAACGACAACGACAACGATGACGACGCGTCGCTGGCCGCCAGTTGCTGATAAGACACCCACACAAAGTGAGAGAGAGAAGAGAGGGGAGAGTGAAGAGCAGGATGACTGGGGTGGGGGGCAATTGCATATGTGTTTGTTATAGTTCCAGCTGCTACAAAATAAAAAGAAACACCTTTGGCATTTGTTGTTGCTTGTTGGTTATCCACGTAATTTGTTTAAACAAATTAAGGCGACCGCTCGACGACAACTGCTGCTCCCTCTCCACACACCCCTCTCTCCCGCTCTCTCTTTCTCTTTCGGCCCCTACTTGGCCATTGCTGTCTCCCTCTTCGATTGCTTGCGTGCTTTCCAGCTGCCTGACGTCGCTTTGTCACTGTCAAGCTGTGTGTTTGTATTGGTAGTGGACACACACACACACACACACACACGCACACGCCCCCACATTGCATGTGTATGTGTGTTATCGCAGCAGTAACAAAATTTCGAATTTGTTTAACCTTTTTTTTTTGTATCTGTATCGTCGTCAGCATTTTTAGTTAACTTTTTAAATGAGCTCAAAAGGCAGCCGTTGGCCAAAAGCGACAACAACAAGAACAACAATAGGGCAACAACAAACAAAATGTGGCTCAGCATTTTTAAATATTTACACAGCATTTCTTTCTTTTTAACAACAACAAGAACAACAACAACCACAACGATAAATGCCTTGTTTTTAGTACATAATTTATTTGTCTATAGACAACGAAATGGAGCACTTGGTGTCATAATAATGTTGTTGTTCTTCTCCTTGTCCCTCTTCTCCTCCAACGCCATCCTCTCCCCCAATGTCTTCTTCTGTTTCTTTTTCTTTTGCCTCCAGCTGCGAAAATTTTGAAATTTGTCAATCTCTTAAGCTCAAAATATTTAGTTTTAAATAGAAACATTAAATGGAATTGAATTTGAATTTGAATATTGGAATTGCACAGAGAGGCAGCTAAAAAAATATTTGTTAATTATTTACGCTTAATTGTTATTTACAAATATGTATTTATTTTTTGTATTATATAATTTTAAAAAAACATCACAGCATTTCTTAAATATTATTGTTATTCGAATTATGTTTATATCTCTTGTTTTATTATTTAATATTTATTTAAGACTCAGTACCTTAATTATATATTCCTGTGAGAATTTATTTTGTTTTATTATTATATTTTATATTCTTTCGTTTGTTTGATAATAATATTTATTTTTATTATTAATAATGATTTGTTCTGCTATTAAAATTTTAGTCTTTTTATTTTGCAAATCAAATACTTGGCTAAACTTTAACTGAATTTAAGTCTAGTTTTCTAGCTGCAATTTTTGTTAAAGCTTTCCCAGCTTTAAATTGGAACTACTTTAATGTGTGTGTGTGTGTCTATGTGTGTGTGTGTGTGTGTGTATGTGTGTATGTGTGCTGACCTTCCGCTGGCCGCACATCAAAGCTGCAGCTGGCACATTTGCTCCACTGTTTTTCCGCGGCTTTTCGACAATTTTCCGTTGTTTTTCAGTCGCCATTTTTCATTTGCCGTTGCTCTCTATTCGTATGTGTTCTGTGTGTGTGTGTGTGTGTGTGTCTATGGATGTGTGTGTGGCACCTAAAAACAGTCGACCGTGTGGCGCTCGCCTGGTTTTTATGGCCAGCCTTGGTCGAAGCAAGCACCCCAACCACCGAGCCACATTGCTCAGCCAACTCGACTGGCCCATAACCTTTTCGGCCATAAAGCGCGTCCTTTGGCTCACATATGAGATTGTGTGAGTGTGTGTGAGTGTGTGTGTGTGTGTGTGTTGTGTGTGTGTGTGGGGGCATAAATTAGCACAATCAACGTATTGTTTTCTGCCCGTGCCACGCCCTCAGCAGAAGATGAAGCTGGCAGGTTGTGGGCCAAAAGAGGGAGGCATGTGGCAGGGAGTGAGGCAGGGTTGGAGTGGGTGGAGTGGGTATTGGAGGGGGTGGGGCAGCTGCCGCATTGTGCAGTCAATAACATGAGAATGTTATAAATAACAAAAATACGAGCCAAACAGACACAATCACACACACCAACACACACAGCTTCCATAGATATATCTACTCACATGTATCTGTATCTTTCGCTGTGTAGCTGTATCTGTATCTTTAGCTGGGTCTTTTGCTTGAACTTCATATTTGTGCGTCTTGATAATTTGCGCAAAAGTCCTATTAATATGTTAATTCTTAATTGTCCTACTTTGCCACGGCACACACACATACAAACACACACACACACACACACACACACATAGACAGTTTGGCGCATATTAATAGCCGCAGGATAGTTTTTCCTGCTTTGCCCAGCAGCTCGTAAATTTTCTTAAGCTGTGCGCTCTGCAAATCGACGCACTTCAATTTATTTGTTGTGCATATGTGTGTGTGTGTGTGTGTATGTGTGATGGGGAGTGTAGGTGGCAGCGGTGGGGGTAGTGGTTTGGGGTGGGGGTAGTCAGATTTAATTGCATAGTCGCGATGACATCACAAAATTCGTCGGCCATTTTTGATGTGTTGTGGCAAATCTTGTGAATTTTTGGCAAAATATTTTCGCCTGTCAGTTCAGCTGGTCAATTGAGTTGTAGAGAGGGTGGGGGGTGGAGGGCGGAGGGGGTGTACTTATTCCTTTACTGCTGTGTTGTTCGAACCCTTTTGTTGTGTGTTGTATGTATGTTGTGTGTCCTTTTTGCCCTTTTGAGCAGATAATTCAATTTATGAGCTGACTTTATGAAATATTCGCCAGCATATACGTGAACTCTACACACACACACACGCACACACATACAGTCACCTACCTTCTGTTGACACTTGTCAGGCGACTGTCAGCGTCTGTCTGACAATTTGACAGTTTCGGGCACTTTGAACACCCTTTCAATACACCTTTTTGTCCAGCAGCTGCTGTTGCCCTTTCCCTTGCCCCCAACCCCTACCAGGGCTACAGACTGCTGTTGCTGCAACCCTCGCGCAATATTGCAGCAGACGCTTTTTGGAGCTGTCAATAAGTTGTTTATATTATTTGTATTTACTTTTAGTTTTTGGCAGACGAAATGCGCTAATCTCCCTCACTCACTCTCACTCTGCCCTCTCCCCTTTCTCTCTCACTCTCTCACTCTCTGTCTCTCTCTCTCTCTCTCTTTGGAGATCTAATCTAATCGCTTAGTCAAATAACTGGCAACGCCCCCGCTACTCATTGCTAACCCTGGCCATAACCAGCTAACGCGTTTCGACTGCCCGGCAACGCCTACAGAAAAGAGAAACGCAAAGAAAATAAAGGAAAATAAAATAAAAATACAGGTAAAAGTGTCGGCTACCTGACACGCTGCATGCCACAACTGGCCAATGGCAAAGCAGAGGCAACAGCAACAGCAACAACAATGCGTGTGTGTGTGTGGCAGCAACACATGTTTAATTCATGGAGTCAAACAGGCGGCTAATTGCGTCCTGCGTCCATTTCACGCCAATGATCGCCAATCAATAAAAATGAACCGAATTTTTGCCATAAAAAAGACAAAAGTCAATAGGGCAACGAGGGGAGCGTTCACAAAAAATAGAAGGAGAAGGGAGAACCAAAGAAAAAAAAGCGAAAACATATTTTTTTATTGTTATTATTGAAACAGAAACCAAAACGAAGCGACAAACGATGCGTTTGCTCCACCCAAACAATCAGAAAGAAAAGCAAGGAAAAAAAGCTATATAACATATATATAATAATAATATGAGATAAATAAATGCATGTGTGTGTGAGTGTGTGTGTGTGTGTGTGAGTGTGTGAGCAGCTTGTTGTCACCCCGTCGCAGGACAATCAATTGATAAAAAAAAAGCAGCAAACGAGCGGGCGGAGGGCGATTGAATGGACAAAGGACGTGAAAGTTGAGGCGACGCTTCAGGGCGCATTACGATGTGTGTGTGTGTGTGCGTGTGTGTGTGTGTGTTTGGGCAACCGCAAATTGTTGAAACTGGACAACAACAACAACAACAACAACACAACCTGACAAGTGGCAACCGACAGCGCGTCAATAAATTTCTTTTTTGCTCTCGACTTTTTTATGGATGTTGCGACAGCTAATTGACAATGTCAGACAATCGAAAGGAGGGGGAGGTCAGATGTGGAGGATTAAGGATAACGAGAAGTCAGAGACAGAAGACAAAGGACAGACAGAAGTTAAAGCCAATCAATAGAAATTTAAGACAATTATTAAAATACAATAAAAATAATAAAAACATTGAAAATATTTTACAAATTAAATAAATACATAATAAAATTTAATAAAATAAATAAATCTATTTGATTTGACATTGAAAATATATAAAAAAAAATATAGATACATTTATGAATAAATTCTGAGATTTAAGAAAATAAATAAATATTATTTTTTTTGTTAGTAAGTGGAGAGAAGCCGAATTCGAGAGTTGGCAGAGAATCAAAAACAACTTCAACAATAAATATGCTGCGAATTCAATAGAATTTCCATTTACACATTTCTTTTTTTGCTTTGTTGGGAAACTGTTTTGGGAGATTTGGTCAATTTTGATTGACCAATTTGGCCACATTTCAATCAACGGGCCAAAAGCGAAATTTGACTTTTCTTCTTTTGGGTTTTGTTGCATATCCCTTGGCGCTGTCATGTGTGTGTGTGCTTGTGGGTGTGTATTATGTGGGTGTGTATTGCTTGTGTGTATAAGTGCCTCCGGCTACTTTAGTTACTCCAGTTGTTGTTGTTTGTATTCATATTTGTTTTGTTTCTTTGGTCAATCAAACTTCATCGATAAATTGACAAAAGTTGCCGCAGCTGCGGGGCAAATAGCTGATGCTTCCTTCTGCGGATAAGCGGCAACAACAACAACAACAACATCAACTTTCTATCACTTCACTGCGATTCGAATTAATTGCAGGCCTCACAAATATTCGGCTGGAATTTATGTTCACATTTTTCTCGTTTCTCCCACATTGGACATGCAAATAGCGCAGCGAGTGGTGCGAGTGGTGCGACGGTGGGCGGGGGTGGTGCTTAGATTACACCACTCTTTGCAATGTCGCGACTGTGCGGTTTCTTTTTTTTTCGGGGTGCTGTCATTGTTGTTGCTTTGGTTTTTCTGGGCGCACGCAAAATACATAAATTAAAGTGCAAGCGAATCGATACGCGCCCTCCTTCTACCCCTACCCCTATCGCTTATCAAAGCACCGAGCTGTGTGTCCATATGTAAATAAGTGGGCTGCCAGGGTTGTCATAGCTGCCAGTTGGTCATGGTTGCCTTTCAATCCGATTGTTACCCGTAAAAACCCAGGGCATAAATTGTTTGTTGCAAATCAATTGTGACACATCACACTATGTGTGTGTGTGTGTGTGTATGTGTGTGTGTGTGTGTGTGTGCTTGTCTATTTAGTTAAGCTCACTTAATGAATGCCCACACCAAATGACAATTGCGTGGCAAATCACTAGCAATAGCTGATTAGCTAATCGATAAGTTTATCGATACTGTTATTTATGCCCCCCCTTTGCCCATCTCTATCAATAAGACAGACTTGGCTGAGTGTAATATCAATTTATATGGCAAATCTATCTTTCAGTTTTTCTCTTAATCGATATACATTTATCGATAGACCGCTAATTGCCATTTGCTGGGTCTGTCGACAGTTTCATTGCCGCCAGCTTGCCACCAAGTTATTCATGGCTGTCGGCCCCGCCAATTGCTGCCATAAAAGTGACAGCAACAAACAGTGGCAGAAGAAGAAGAAGAAGATTTAGTCGAGTAAATTAGACAATGGGACAGCAAAGTGAGCTGAACCACTAAATGAACCACCGACAGCAACTAGAGTTCATGTGGTTAACTTGGCGCGGCATTAAGCCAAAATTGATGGCCAACATTCGATGGGCCCATAAAAGCGACAACTCGGCAACCAAATTTATGAAGTGCAAGTGCAAAGTGGAAATCAAATTGGGAGCGGGGAAAAGAGAAAGAGGAGGAAGCAATTGTTAGTAAAGACATTTTGCTAAATTTCCCCTTACTTATTTTATTTATTTTTATTCTAAATAAATTTTTGATAAATATATCAAATAAATTGTATAAAAATTTGCTTAATTTAGTAAATGAATATTTGTCTGTTCGTTTTCAGATTCCGACTCCACAGAGAACGATGCCGTCGCCGCACAGGACATCCTCACGTGCGGCGCCTGCCAGAAGACCTTCGCGCTGTCGGACATTGTCCGCTTCATCCAGCACAAGGTGCTGCAGTGCAACAAGGAGAACTACGGCCAGTGCACGACGCAGGCGCCGAGCATGGATCGCGATGCCGACGAGGGTCGCCCCTTGAGTTTGGTCAATCGCCGTCCCTCGATTTCGGCGCCCATCACAGCGGGCCGCAAATCGGCGCCCGTTGCCGTCGGCGGCGGCTCAGCCGTCGTCAGTGTCAGTGGGGCAGCCGGCGCGGTGGCCAGTGCCGCGGCAGCGGCGGCTGCAACGGCTGCGGCAGCGGCAGCTGCGGTGGCAAACAGCGCGGCAAGTGGCTCGCGGATACACACACCACCGCCCAGTCCGGCGGACTTGTTGGCCGACGGCGCCAGCAGCACGCCCAAAAGATTAGTGGATGGTAAGTCGAAAGCAGGCGAATTTATTTATTTATTTTCTTATTTATTTAATACATAGATGAAAAATATTCAAAAGATATTAATATTAATAATTACAACCAGGGACTTCGAATAGCATTAATTTTTATATACAAATTTAAAAATAATAATTGTTTTTGATTTTTATCATTTACATTTTTTTTAGTCAGTAACTCTTATTTTTTAATTTTTTGACAAAAATACAATAGATAAAACAATAATTCATTTAATTGTAATTGAATTGTAATTTAATTAAATTTGCAGAGAATGACAATACGACGCCGAAGGCGGACAACGATGCTCTGACCTCGGCCACGTTCCTTGAGGCAACTAGCAGCCCACGCGCCCCGTCGCAGTCGGCGCTGCCACAGATCGATGACTGCGAGCTGGACGACGACGACAAGCCAAAGGTCAAGCAGGAGCCCACGTATGCGGACGATGACGAAGATGAGCAACAACAACTGCCACAGACACAACAACAACAACATGTCGACCTGGACAGCGAACTGCAGCAACAACAACAGCCACAACCCGCCGACGATTGCCAACAGCCGCTGGCCAAAAGACCCAAAATGGAGCTGGTGGATGCGGAGGCGAACACAGTGCATACAGGTGAGCTAACATACTATAGGGATGCCCTTACAGTGCTTGCTATAAGTATGCTAAGACAGGAAGCGTGGCAGTTTCAAGTGGTATATTATATGGAAAATCTCAGTAAATCTCTCAGTTGCTGTTGACTTTAACATACTGATAATAAATGCAAAAAGGACTTTATTGTATTATTTTTATATTTTTAATTTGAGTAAAACATTAAATGCTGTGAAGAGTTTAATGCAAAGCATCAATTATTCGGCGGGCCATAGATAAACTGGCCAACTTGTTGGTATTTAATTGTCGCATATTTTGCGCATAATGGAAATTAAAAAATCAAAGTCGCCTCTTGCCCCTTGTCGATAAACTCGCGCGCCTTGACCAAAGCCAAACATCAAACGTGGCTAAAAAATGTGTTTGATGTGTTGCGTACAATGCATGTGTGTGTGTGTGTGAGTCAAAGGATATGCAGGCTGTCCATAAGTCGCCGTTGATCGGGCCGCAGGGCTTTTGAAGCGCGATAAGCTGCAGCTGCGGCTGCATTAACACACCACGCCCCCTCACCGTCCTTGCGCCCACGCCCACACCCACACTTTCTGACCAATTGCGCTTTGTTTGCCAACTGAGAAGGGAAAAAAAACAGAGAGGAAGCATTGGAAGGACATCAAAGCGCGACGCTGACTGATAAACTGAAGTGCAGCAGACAGAACAGGAGCAGAAAATGGAAAATAAAAAAGAAGGACACTCGGACAGCAGCAAAGGGAAGTGGGAGAGGGGGAAGGGGAAGTGGCAGCTTCGATTGTCACGCGGCTGCTGCCCTTTGACTTTGACATTTTTCAATGCAAATTACGACGACGACGAAGCTGATGAAAAGCCAAAGCCAAAAGACAACAATAAAAACAATAAGTGGCGAAGAGAGGAGAGAAGAAAAAAGAAAGAGGAGAGGAGAGGATAAGGGAAAGGGTTAAGACCAACAGGACATAGAACAAAAGCAGCAGCAGAGGCAAAAGCAAAAGCAAAAGTCGAGCTGCCCTCGGGGTTAATTTCAAGAGAGGACAAAGCGAAGCAAAGGAATGCGAGTGGACACTGAGAGAGAGAAAGAAGGAAGAAGGAAGGAGAGAGGAGAGAGGGACAACCACTTGACTGGACAAAAGGCGCAGGACACTCGGAACTGAATGTGAATGCGAATCTGAATGTGAATGCGAATGTGAATGCAAAACTGGACTTGACACACGCACAAAAGCGAAGCAAAAAGAATTTACAAAAAGAGGGTTAAACGGTCCAGAGCGAAACGGAAAGGGAAAGGGAAAGCTGAGGAGACGAGCGAAGGGAAAAGCTGGAACGGAAGTAACGGTGAAGCGGTCAGTTTAGCTGACTTGACCACGTGCCAGGGGTCAAAGTTCGACTTGAGGTGAGGTGAGATGAGGACAACAACAACAACAACAACAACAACGACAACGACAACGACACGTGCCAGCAATTGACAGCTGATTCGAGTGAGTGTTCGAACGAGTGCGAGTGCACGCAGCGGGTACTCATGCCGAGTGTATTTGCATAAATTGTCGCTTTTTACTTTTCGACACGTTGGACTCACTTTTTGGCAACTGAATCAATGAATGCACTCATGAGTGCAGGCGTGAATGCAGTCAAAGAGCAAATTACAAATGCTTTTCAATTGCTGTACACTTGAATACACTCATGAATATACTCAAACTATTCATGAATATATTCATACTTTTTATAGTGTATTCTATAGACATCTAATAACATAAAAACAATAACTGCATGAATATACTCATAATATTCACGAGTGTACTCATGAGTGTATTCATGAACAATATGTTGGGGAAGCTCAATCACTTCAGACACTCACAACTCAATCAAAGCTCGACGCATCCTTGTCAGACTTGTCGCTAATTTCCGAGATTCACACACACACGCATACACACACTGACACACTGAGTACACACACATTGTCACAATTTAACCCTTGAACTTTGCGCTTTTGACACCAGCAACAAAGTTGTTTGACTCCTGACAATGCAAAACTGTCAGCGCGTTTCCAGCTACAGATACAGATACAGATACAGATGCGGCTACATGCTGCAGATTCAGATTCAGATACATTTGTATCTGTATCTGTCATGTTAATTACGCATTGTTTTATTTTCTTCATTTTTTCCACTCGGCTTTTTTGTGTTTTTTTTTGCTTGTATTGTTGTTGCTGCTGCCGCGCAACGCATTTGAAAGTTGTTGTCGTTGTTGTTGCTCGCATCCAATTGTTGTCCATTTGGTAATTATAAATATGGAGCGACTGCTGCCATGGCAACTTCTCCACCCTACGCCCACCACCCCTCCCACCTTGTTGCCAGTCACCTGTCTGTGAAAAACTGTCAACAAAAATACGGGGAAAATGGAAATATATTTGTTGCGTTCACTTGTCACATTTTTACTTTCGCTGTTTGCTGTTCGGCTGTCACAGTCACATGTGAGTACTCAGTACTCACTCGACTTGTGTGTGAGTGCATGAGTGCTTGTGTGAATGTGAATCATGTTAATTATCAATTTGTTTGGCTCTCTTCGCAGCATGTCGCGACCGCAATGACAATGAAACACCATCAGCAGTTGGCTTAAAGCAACCATAGGGTTGGGTTAAGGGTTAGGGTGGGGTGGGGGTGGCAAGGGGGGGCTCGAGGTCAGCAAAGGACAACGCCGCTTGAACCCATTTACCCCATTCAGAGATTCAGTGTTCAGTGTTCAGCATTCACCGCACTCGCTTTCAATTATTGACTCATGCTGGCACTAAGCCAGGCATTAGTGCGACCCTCTCTCTCTCTCTCTCTCTCTTTTATTTGTTCTCCTCTTCCCTCCCTCTCCCACGCAGTTGACCCTTGCAAGCTGAATGTCCTTTTTTTTCGCTTTTTTGAGCTAACGTTTCAATATCCAAATCAATGGCTAATGCGCTCGGCTCATGCAATTTCACGTCCTTGTCGATGCCACAAAAGGATTACGCGCGTCTTTCCTTTCCTTTTGTAAGCGGCAAAAAATAGGTATAAAAAATAGAGAAAGAGCGGGAGAGAGGGAAAGGCTTAAGCTAAAGGTCGAGCCATGCAAATCGCCGCAGGAGCCCGCAGGACACTCGACAACATAACATTGCTGCTGCTGTTGGCAACAACATGCGGCAACCAAAGGCTGCAACAATTATCCCATTACTGTGCAACCCTTTAGCTGTGTTTGGCCCACACGCTGTGTCCCCTTTCCCCCTTCCTTCTGGGCTCTTTTTTTGCTGCATTCTCTGTGGCATTGCTCATACGCAGCATTGTCCTGGCGCACTTCCTGGCTCCACATTTGTGCAGCAGGCGGTCAATTTGCCATTTCCTTGACTCGTCGCAGTTTTGTTTTTTGCTTCCGTCTGAGCTGTTTTCAATGCAGTCAACCGGGTCACTTGAGATTGTCACCGAGCTGGAGTTGGAGTCGCGAGTCCTCGACTCCCGCAGGACAATGCCAAGAACACAGCTGAGAAGCAGCTGAAGTAGCTGCCAAAATCAGAACGTGCCAGTCACAGGACAAACAGCAGACAGCAGCAGACAGAAGACAGACAGGACAATGAGGATATGCTTGTCGCGTGCGCAACGCGCGACATTCAGCAGGAGCCTCAAGCCTACCTTCATCCTTCATCCTTTAACCTTTCCACATTTGATCCTTGATCGCTCGCAGCAAATGCCGCACGTTTTTCGACAACTTTTGCCTCGTTTTTTATTTTTTACGCGGAGTATGATCATTATCATTATCATGATCATGATCTGATGAGCAACCCCTAACCCCAATTCCAATTTTTAAGCGCAACCCCAACCCCTAAGTCAATGCTTGAACCCTTTGTGTAGATGGCAACTCGTATCTGTCAGATTCATTTGCATTTCCTGCCCAAGGCAGACAGCCCGCATCTTGCTGTTGTTTCTTTTGTTGTTGTTGTTGTTATGAGATCCCCCTTCTCGCTCGGCTAACACGGCTGATCAGGCGTTGTCCTTGCGCTCGGGTCGTGACCAAATCATGTTTAGCACGCTCTCACCTTTTGACAGGAAACGAAACCGAAAGGAAGCTGCAGTCGCGCGGAACGTCATAAAAAACAGCTAAAAAATACACACGAAAAACTAAACAAAAGGCAAGCAAAAGTGTACAGATACTTGCATGCTATATATATGTGTATGTGTTTGTGTGTTTTCCGATCAACCTTTTGGGCTCGTGCGCGACAGACGCTTCTCTTTTAAATTTACCTTTCCCTCATTTTCATTTTCATTGCCATTTAAATTTTACTTTTCTTTTTTTCATTTTATTTTTTAAAATTTATTTTAAAGCGTCATTTAAATGCAGAGTGCGTTTCTCTCGTCCATTTTCCGGGGCTGTAATAGTTCCCCTGTTGTATAGTAATAGTTGCGCATTAACACCTTGTTGCCCGCATGGCCAGCTTCTGGTGACATGTGGCGACCTGTGCCTTTCACCTCTCCTCGCTCCTCGGCATTCGATAAGCCCTGGACCGCATTCGGTTTTATGTTATCTACTGTCTACGTGTTTTGATGCCCTTACAAATCGCAAATCGTTTGCTATTATCAATGAACTTTGTTAGCTTCGAATGTGATTCAACTTTTAGGAGCATAACTTTTTTAGTTCTCTGTCCTCTGGTTTTTTTAGTGTATAGCGTAGTCTGCTGCCTTTCGAAATTCCTTATTTTATTAATATTTCTTTGTTGCCGTAGCAAATTTGCACATTTTCACATTTTTCATTTTAAAAAATCGCATCTGTTGCGTTGTCCTGCCGCCCCCTGTTTCTGCCCCTTCCTCTGCCTCTGCCCTCCTTCCTCCATTGTCCAGAGTTCGTCCCCTGCTTTTGCAGTCTGTGTTCGTTTCATCATCAATAGTTATGGACACGCACATGTGTGTGTGTGTGTGTGCGTGTGCTCGCTTGTAATTTCCTGCCGCAGGACATGTTGTGGGTGGGTTTACGGCTCGGTTTACGGTTTACAGTTTACGGTTTTTGATTTTCGGTTTCCGTGGCAAATTAACAAACGTCGCGACAAACCGCAAAAAATGAACAGCAGCAACAACAACAATGGCAAACAGACGAAGGCAAAACTATTACGTCAGACAGGACGTGCATGTTTGTGTGTGTGTGTTTGTGTATAAATGTCTGTGTGTGTGTGTGTAGCGCCTGTTTGAGGCACCTGCTGCGCGATGTTGCCGCCGTGCTCTGCACCCATTTGTATGCAATGCACGCCAGCGACATGTGTGCGTGTGTGTGAGTGTGTGTGTGATGTGTTGGCCAAAATCAATAAATAAATAAATTCGCCGCCGCAACTTGCCCGCTCTCACTGCCTCTCTCTCTCACTCTCTCTCAGATTTATTAATAATTAATCAGCCAAATTGCTGGCAGTCTCATTTCCTCATTTCCTGCCAATCCGCATATTTGACTGACAAAATAACTAATCTTCCCTCTCTCCCTCTCTCTCTCTCTCTGTCTATTTCCGTCTCTCTCAGAGCCCAGCAACTACACATGCTCGACGTGCAAGACGCGCTACACGTCCGCGTGGCGCCTCATTCAGCACGTGCAACATTCGCACGGCGTCAAGATCTACGTGGAGGCGCAAGGTGGCGCCACCTTGACAGTGGCCACGCCCGCCGCCCTTAATGCGGCGGCCACAGCAGCAGCAGCGGCCAGTGCCAACGTCAGCAGCAGCAGCAGCAGCGTTAGCCCGAATCGCAGCTTAAGCCCCTCAGCAGCAACAGCAGCAGCAGCGGCAGCAGCAGCGGCGGCAGCAGCTGTTGGTGTCCCGTTGCCGTTGCACGCACTAATGGCGCAGGCAGTTGCCTCGCAGTCGCCGGCAGCCAAGCGCAGCAGCGGCAGCAACAACAGCAGCAACAGCAACAGCAGCAACAACAATTCGCTGGCAGCAGCAGCAGCAGTTGCCAATACGAGCAGCGGCAGCAGCAATGCGAGCAGCGGCAATTCGCCAACACAACAATTGCTGCAGCAACAACAGCGTGTGCAGCAGCAACAGCAGCAACAGCAACAGCAGCAACAACAGCAGCAACAGCAGCAGCAGCAGCAACAGCAGCAGCAGCAGCAACAGCAACAGAACATGGCATCGGCAATGGCCGCGGGAATGCGCCATCATCCGTTGCTGGCGCCGCCCGAGGCAATGCACGCCAATCCGTTCCAGCTGCTGCGGATGCCGCTGCCAGCGGCGCTGGCCCAGAGCAACGTAGTTCCTAGCGTGTCGCCACTGTTCGGGCGACCCTCGCCCGCCGACCACTTCCGCATGGAGCAGCTGGTGAGCGAGCAGTTTCGCCACCACGGCTTCAACCTGGCCGCCGCGGCAGCCGCTGCCCAGGCGCAGTTCAACGCGAGCAACCAGCAGCAGCAGCAGCAACCGGTTGTTGGTGCCGGCGTTGTCGTCAATGTTCCTAATCCCGTCGAGCAGCGTCCGCCGTCGAGCAACAGCAGCCAACGCGGCTCTGTGCCGCCAGCCTCGTTGCCGCCGCCATCGCTCAGCTCCCAGCAGCAACAGCAGCAACAGCAGCAGCAACAGCAACAACAGCAGCTGCAACCAATTGCTGCTGCCGTGAGTCCAGCGTCGGTGAGTTTGGAACCACAGCAGCAGATGGATTTTTACTCGCAGCGATTGCGTCAGCTTGCGGGCACAACAAGCCCTGGAGCTGGCAGCATTGTTAACTCGAGCTCGCCGAGTCCACGACAGAAGCAATCGCCGCGCTTTGCGAGCCCCTCGCCCAGCGCCCTGACCACGCCCACGCCGTCAGTGCGTCCGCACTCGCGCACGCCGCCCGAGAAGTGCGCGGCCGCCGAGAACGGTGCGGGCGCTGGCGCGGGCAGCTGCCTGCCGACCACGCCCCGCTCGGCCAGCACGCCGCCCACGAAGGCGACGGACGCGACGGAGCTGCTGGGAGAGGCGAACTGCTTCGCCTGCGGCTACTGCGACAAGAAGTTCCGGTTCGAGAACAACCTGATCATCCACCAGCGGACGCACACGGGCGAGAAGCCGTACAAGTGCACCGCCTGCGACTTCGAGTGCTCGCACATCCAGAAGCTGATGAAGCACATGCGCGTGCACCGCAGTCCCGCCGAGGACGGCGACAACCAGGACGGCCACGACGGCGGCAGCAACGCGGACTCGCTGGAGACCAACGAGGCGGACAACGACGACGATCCCGACCCCAATCCCGACGAGTCCGACGAGGACCTCAACGACGAGGACGCCGATGCGGATGCCGAGGGCGAAGACGAGGACGAGGACGAGCTGGAGGACTGCGAGGACGTGGACTACGAGGCCGAGGATCTGAGCGTGAACAACCGCATCGACGGCAAGAGCCAGAGCCCCAAGACGACCAGCTCGGGCGCCACGTCGCTGGTGGGCGAGCTGATGGACAAGTTCGGCCTGTCGAACATCGCCCAGTACTCCGAGGCGTACAAGCAGGCGCTGCAGGAGTCCGGGCGCAAAGAGGCGGCCGCCGTGGCCGCGGCCGCGGCAGCTGCTGCCGCCGTCGACAACAACAATCGCGGCGGCGCACCGCCAGCAGCTGGCGCCGACAAGCTGAACGGTTTGCCGGTGGCGGCACTGCGACTGCGCGACGAGTTCGCCAAGAACTGCAACATGTTCCAGCCGCAGCCGCAGGACGCGCCCGCCCAGGTGCCACTCTTCAACCCGTTCCCCAACCCCTTCGAGCTGTCCAAGCGCATGAAGATGGACGGCGGCGACTGGTGGGGCATGTCCGCCCTGCACCGCAACGAGGCGCTCTTCGAGAACCTCAAGCTGAAGCCGCTGGGCCTGGGCGGCGCCAACTCGCTGCTGCAGGGGCCGCTGCTGAAGAAGGAGAGCCGGCAGCGCAACGACACCTGCGAGTTCTGCGGCAAGGTGTTCAAGAACTGCTCCAACCTGACCGTGCACCGGCGCAGCCACACCGGCGAGAAGCCGTACAAGTGCGAGCTCTGCTCCTACGCCTGCGCCCAGAGCTCCAAGCTCACGCGCCACATGAAGACGCACGGGCGGACCGGCAAGGACGTGTACCGCTGCCGCTTCTGCGACATGCCCTTCAGCGTGCCCTCCACGCTCGAGAAGCACATGCGCAAGTGCGTCGTCAACCAGGGCAAGGCGGCCGCCGCGGCCGCCAACGCGGCGAACGCCGTTGCCGCCGCGCAGGCCGCCGCTGCCGCCCAGCAACTGCAAGCGGCCGCGCAGGCACAGCAGCAACACCAGCAACACCAGCAGCAGCATCAGCAGCAGCAACAACACCAGCAGCAACAACAACAGTTATCCTCGCAGTCACAGCTGTCGCCCGCCTGCCCAATGGGCGTGGCCGTCGGCTTCCCGCCCCAATTCGGACACAACATGTCGCTGCCGGGCAGCGTGAGCGGGGACAACGACTCGAACGCGTCCTCCAGCCTGCCAGCGCACTCCATCTCGCTGAAGGAGGAGGCATGACTTTTTGGCAGCTGGAGCAGCAGCCACCCGCCAGCAGCAGCACCGCAGCAACACACGCCAGCAGCAGCGCCGCACCACCCGCAATTGCAGCTGCAACTGCCGCCACATGCCCAGCTGCAGCTGCGCGGCAGCAATCCCTTGTTACCACCAATGCAGCAGCAGCAACAGCAGCAACTACAGCAACAGCAGCAGCATCAACTGCAGCAGCAGCAACATTCACCGCAGCAGCAACATCCTCAGCATCAGCAATTGGCCAGCAGTCGCAGCCGCCTCATGTCGCGCATCTTCTAAAGATGTTGCACCTGCCCCTTGACCCCCTGACCCTGACCTCGTCCCCTGTAAATACCCCAAGGCCCAGTCCCAGTCCACTTTCTAAAAGATTGCCCCCGAGATCGAGATACGAGCTGTAGTTATTATCAAGCCAAGCTCCTAGAAGGCGACTAGACACGAACGACACGACGTGACACGCCGTGGCACGACGTGACACGACCAGAGGCATTTAATACCAAAGCAATAACCGTTATGTAATATAATTTTAATGCATTTTTTTCACTCTCTTTTTAAAGTCCAGCTAAAAAACAAAAGCAAAAAAAAGAAAATATATTTAAATTACTATTAAATCATTTGCACAATAATATATTTTTTTTTAATACTTTTTTTTTATACATATTTTTACGTAATTTATAAACAAATTGAGCAAGAGTGAAGGAGCAGGAGCTGCAGCCAGGACACTCGTCCTGCTAGCGACACATTTTCCAGTGTATTTATAGCAATTAAGCAACAACAATTTGTATAAAAGCAAAACAAAAAACTAACAAAAATCTAAAAACAAAAATAAAAAAAAAAAATACAATAACAACTTTGTGAAAAGACCCACTAAAAAGCAAATGAAAAAGGCATGAAAAAACCACAAAAAACGACACGACATTCGCTCCCAGCGAGCAAATTATGCGCTAAAATTTACTATATGAAAAACATAAATATAACAATCTATATAAATATATATAACTTTTTTTTGTGTGTATTTAAGGTCGCGTATTTGTTAAACATCGATGTACATTTTAGTAAATCTAAATCTAGAACTCTAGGCACTAAAGAGCAACACTTGTAAAAATCTTATTAAACTATAATCATAAACAAATACATATATATAAATATATATCTACATATATTACAATTATTATTATTATAAATAATTATTATTTTTTTGTGTCTACTTTATGATTTCGATACAGTTTTTTTGCCTAGAAAATAGTTCTATTATTATTAAATGTAATTAAACAAAAAACGAAAATAATCAAATTTTTTACATACATAAATAAATCTATAAATGTAAAACACACATTTTTTTTTTAAACAAACAAAAGTCTAGCTTAAGAACTGCAACAAATTTGCAAAAATTAAAATCACATGATAAACCGATGAAAATGCAGTCGACATAAATTTTGAAAAATAAAAATGAAATCTGTACGTAAAACTTCAAAGCAATTGAAATTTGTAAAACAACAACAAATAACTAGATTTAGAAGACTGAGGAACTAACGTATGTACTTTGTTTACCTTTTTTTGTATTTTGATTTCTTGTTTGGCAAATGAAATGACAAAAGAGAAGCACAAGGAATGGAAGATAAAAAAACAAACGAAATGCATAAATTTTTTTTGAAAACTAAAATGTTTTTTGCTGTTGATTTTCGTTATTAAACTTAACTTAAACTAAACCCCATTTTGATTAATGTTTAAAGAATTGTTTTTAGTGAAAATTTTTTGGTGAGCAAAATTCAAAAACCAAAACTAAGAAATTCAAAGAAAAGCAAAAAATTAATTTAAACTATTGGTTTTAATATTTTTTGCTTTCACATTTTCTTATTTACCCAGTGGAAATTGCCTCTATTATTGCAGCACTGCGACCCACCCCAAAAAGACACCCCTGACCTTTGACCCCTCACCCCTCACCCTAAGCTGCTGCGATAATACAGGCAATTTTTGTTATTTTCTCAACCCACTATGAAGTTTATCGTGCATAATTTATTAGAAACAAGTTGAAAGGAGATATAGAAATAGAGAGAGATAGAGAGAGAAAGAAAAGTTAAAAAATGCATATGAAAGGTTTTGTTTAATGAAATTCATTAAATGGAGCGATAAAGCATTGTGTTTCAAAAGACAAGAAATAAAATACATATATAAAAAAATATGTATGTATAGATAAAGTATATATACATCTATATACCTATATATAGTTCATATATCAAATGAAGAAAACTGAATAAAAAAGCAAATATTGAAAATCATAAAACATTTATCTTTTATTTCATTCTTTTCTTTAATTTTTAGATTTTACTATTTTTTTAGCAGCAAACAAACAGAGGGCGATATGCATCTAAATTTTAAATCGAAATTGAAACTAAAATTGAGAAATAAAATCACAAAACAAAACAAAAAACTATCATAAAAATATAGAAAATTTAATGTAGCTATTAAAAAAAGAATGAAAGAAATGACAAAACTTTATACTAAAAAGCACAAAACCAACAAAAGAAAATACTGAAAGAAAACAAACTAAATAAATTGTTGTAAATTGGCCGTAAATTCATAAAAAAGCGGAATGTGCAACTCAAAAAAAAAAAAAAATGAAAAAAAAATGTATAAGCAAATTGCGAGAAAAACAAAAAAACAAAAATATTTTTCAAGTGTGTGTAATTTTTTGAACATAAACAATAACAAAACACAAAAGCGTAAATTAATAATTAAAAATAGTTGTCTGTGTTACGAAATACAAATACAAATACAAAATACATACAAATTGCAAAAACTGTAGAACATGCATTTTATTATTAACCGAATGATCACTTGCTATAAATATTTTATAGCAATGCCTGAAAGTAGGCAACGCAATATCAATTGATCGCAAGCCGCAAACAAAAAAAAAACATTGCATACTTTTCAGCAGTCAACAAAAGCGCCAGGTGTCGCTAGCGTGCAAGCTTTTTAAATTCAAATTGTGCACAAACCGAATCACACATGTACATACATGCATGCACACATACAAACACACACACACACGCATTCCTCACACACATGTGTTGCGCAGAGAGCGAGAGCGAGAAAGGACGTGCTCAGTCATGAGCTGTGGATTTTGTTGCTGTTGGCTGCCCACTGGACCCCATTGGCCGCTGGCCATGTGGCCGACACTGGCTGGACCCCCGAGTCCCCCCATATCGCACAGAACTCGACCAGCAGTGACCAATCCAACATAACTGGCCGCCCCAATTGGCAGACAGGAACTTCAATTGGCATTGGAATCCAACACATCGCACATGTGGCCGGCGCATGTGTGGGCCAAGTCAGCCAACGTTAACGTCAGCGTCAGCGTCAACGTCAGCAGCGACGTCAACGGCGACGGTGACGTCGACTTCAACGCCACCAACGCTGGCCTTGTCGCTGTCCAAGCCAACGTTGCCACCCCACGCCCAAGGTTGTAACTGGCTTGTGGCCGGTTCGAACTTGTTCGACAGTCAACGCAGCAACATCGAACATGTTCGCTCCTCAAAATAGCTCGAGTTCTCTGCTCGTATTCCTCCCCTCTTATTTAACACGATAACAATTAACTTACTTTATTCCAGGGATCGCAAAATATACATACATATAAATTTGAAAAAAATCAAACATGAAAAAAATATATTGATGAATGGAAGATTTTTAGAAACTACTTTGGATGGAGTATCCTGGAACAGGGCAAAGTTTTATTTTCAGCTTCTATTATACTTAGAATTTTCCAGTTAGAAATAACAATTAAGCTTTAATTCTTATTTTAGACACATAATACATTTTAATAATATAAAACTAACAATATAAAAATTAATACAATATATTTAAATTAAAATGGATATATGAACAAAGAACAAGGCGACACGAAAATTAAAAATTCTTTTCGAGTGAAATTCCTGATTGGGTTTTTCTGGGTTTTCCTTAATCCTTGCAACAAATGTTGGAACTATTATAATTCTTTGCATAGCCCAGACTAAGCTTAATTTATTTTAGTTTCAGTGTACAATTAAAATTTACATTCATTTAATTTATTACTTTTTAATTTTAGTTCTAGTTAAATCCATTCAATTTAATTGTTATAATTCATTTACTTTTTGCCGACTGCTATTAGTCGTGCTATAATAAAAATAAAATAAAAATTATTAGGAATTCAAGTCATTTTCTATCTGTGTTATATTGACTGAATGACTGATTGAATGATTATCTGACGAACCGACTGATTGACCAAGGCAGCGGACAGCAATTTCTCAATAATGCGATTAGTTATTAGTTAGTTATTATATGGGACTTACAAAAATATTTGATAAAAATGTCAACTGCTTTAAGCTATTTCTTTTAAATTTATAATATTTATTATTGACACCTTAAAATATACAATTCAGAAATGTTAACGAGGTAGTTTGTGATAAGTTTTGAAAATTTTTCGAAGAATAAAGACAAAAGTACATATGAAATAATTGCATTTTAATTAAATGTATGTTAATATACATTGTGGGCAGTAGAGCGTGCCGGTTGTTCAATTGCGAGGAGGAATCCTCGATTCACATTCTAGCAGAATGCACTACTCTGTCTAGACGTAGATGTAGCTTTCTAGGGAAAAATGCTCGACTTCGTGCGAGAACTAGGGTTAATGGATGAGCTATTGGATCAGAAGGGGCCCCATAGATCCAAAGAGTCGCAGTGCAGGTTTGCCCATTATAATAATATAATACGCATTCATCTTATTCATAGGCATTTGTGCTTAATTAAAATAAGATCAAGCAACAACCGAGACACCTTAAGCTAGTGACTAAAATCCAAAAAGTGAATTAAACTTTAAATCAAAATATAGAAGTCGATAAAAATGAATCGATTTGTCGATATACTTATGTAAATATCTACAAAAAATACTGACGTCTAATTAAAAAAATACATAACACACGCGTACATTTTTACTTATAAGTTGCTAGATGGGAAATCAAATTGAAACTTTCATAGCTTTTCCAAAAATATTCAGATTTGCAAGTGGAAAGTAATTTTTATGATCACATCCTTTTATTTTTTTGCCTCAAGATATCGACTTTTGGGCAGAGAGGCATCCATTTTTTTCTGAAAATTCCAAATTTGAAATCCTAAGTTTTAACATTTATTCGAATCCTCAGGTTATAATAAGCCTATTTTAACTGTGCAAATGAATTACGATGAACTAACTAGCTTTAGTTAACTGTAAAGTTTTCATGAAAATCAATATAATTAACTCGATTGACAGTCCACAAATTTTCGAGTTTAAGTCATTGAAAATTGCTTCTCGAAAATTGAATTTGTTATTTAAATAAAAAATGAACTCAGGCACTTTGAAACATATTCGAATATTAAAATCTTTAATAATTATAAACGGTGTTTTATCTAAAAAGAGGGAAAATTTAGTAAAAAAAAAAACACTTGCCAATGGGAAGACAGAATTCGCAAGCAGTTTCCAGTTGTCATTTTCTGGCTAATATGGACAGAGACTACGACTACGTGTTGGCCCGTCTCCGAAGGTGGAAATGGTGGGGAGTCGGAATTTGGAGAGTTCTGGGAGGTAACTTTGCCCATTCGGTGCGAGCAATTCAAGTGTGTGTGTGTGTCTGATACTCTCGTACCATATGCATATGTATAACGGGTAACCTACACATTTAATGTCTGCATGTGTATGTGACTGTTTGTGTATGTGTGTGTGTGTGGCCATAAGGGTGAAACTTTTACTGCTTGCTTACAGAGATTCTTTTCTGATGATAAATTAATTTATTATGTTCGAATTGAAGCACTCTGCAAGCCAGAACGAGAATCCAAACCGGAGTCAGACCCAAACCCGGACTCAGGACCAAGCCAATGCTGTTAATGCGAGCGGATGTAACAGCCATTGCCAGGCCAGGACACACACACACGCACATACACACAGACAAATACGTATATGTAGAAAGAGATATGTACGTGTAAACTGCCTCAAGTTCGGACTCAGCTAGAGATGCAGGTTCAGGCGCAGATACAAAAGTCTATACATATACATATGCATATATATTTAAGCATTCACATATATGTGTGTGTGTGTGTGTGTGTGGGTTTCAACCCTTTTGGCAAGTGTGATGGCAATTACAACAACAACAACAACAACAACAGCTACAGCTACAGAAATAATGAACAACACCATCTGACCACTTGAATAATTTGCGAGTGCCGAATGGAAGGAGAGGGCGAGAGATAAAGATGGGAGACGGGTGATGTTTTAATTGAATGCATTGCCAGCATGGCGGCATGACAAGAACACCGACCCAGTCGACCACCCGTCCGTGCCACATGCCGCATGCCACATGGACGCAGACAGTTAGCCAAACATGGCCGCGAGTCCAGGGAACATGCGTTGATTACACAATTCCCAGAGCTCAAAGAGAATTGTATTTATATGTACGTATATATACGGTATGTGTGTGTGTGTGTGTGTATTCCCTAAATTTTGGGAACATGTTAACGGAACACAAAACTGGCCAAGTGAAAAAGAACTTCTTCACTTTTTTATCATTGCGCGAGGCGAAAACAATAAAAAAGCCACAAGCGCGAAATAAAATGGCCAAAAAGCGAACTTCAATGTTGAATTGGATTTTACCATGGCCATTGTCACGGTAGCGCCAACTTCGGCACACACACACACACACATAAGAGGGGGTGTGGGAAGGGGGAGTGGGCGGAAGGGGTGGGCGAACAGGCAACCCGGAAAGCAAAGAAAGTCAAAGAACAAATGCCGTCGACGTCGCCATCGCCATCGCCCACATGGACACACAAAACATTCGTGAAAGCAAACACGAGCAGGAACAACGGGTATGCACGACTACAGAATACCGTATACGCGTACCTCAAACGAATTGAGTAACTTGAAGTGAGCAGAGTAAAAGTTAGACCATACAAATGAATACAAGTGAAGAGATGAAAATGCTATTAATTATACTGTAAAGTTATATGCCAACTCTTTTTGGAGAAGTTGCTGCTGATAATAAGCGACAATAAAATACCCTTTAAACTCTAGGGGTCTGCGAATTCTACAATTTTATAGACTATGAAATATCCTGTAAACAGCTTATGATGCGAGCAAACATAATACCCCTTAAAGCAGATTTTGTTAAATAGAATGAGATGAATTAATTGTTAATCTTGATTCAATGAAATGTAATTGACTGCCTGACAATTATATATGTTATATATTAAACAATTCTTGATTTTTTTTACTGAAATGTACGAATATTGAATTAATCTGAAAATTATCAGGGCTTTTTCAGGCTAAAAAAAATAATGTTTTTTGTTACATTTAAACTTTTTTTTAAATTTTTTTTTTAAGATTTTTTTTTTAAACTTTTTTATTTAATTTTTTATTTTTAAATTTTTTAACTTTTTTTAAATTCTTTTTTAACATTTTTTTTTTAACATTTGTTATTTAAATTTTTTTTTTTAACATTTTTTATTTATTGTTTTTATTTTAAACATTTTTTTTTTAATGAAGAGAATGTTTGAATGCAATTGACCGGGGGGAATCGAACCCAGGTTTTTTTCAAACAGGTCGGCGACTCTAACCACTGAGCCACCGAACCAATTGAAATGACAGAGGCCGAGAGAGAATCAAGTAATTTGGGCTTATTTTCCCATTTTAATCCCGATATAGGCTTGATTGTTCAGTTTAATCCTGGAAACATACTTAAAAAATGCTGGCTTAAATTAAGTATTTTAGGCTTGATTTTAGAACGGCATTTTTTTTTCTGTGTACCCAAAAAATACATGCTAAAATCAAGAATCTTAAATTTGAATGTAAAATAAAAAAAAAAAATTTCCAGGGTACATAACAATCTTATATACACTTCCTTTTAGATGCAGGATATGCGAAAGCCGCAAAGCAACCCAACTAAACGAAACGAAACGAAACGAAACCAAACCGAAGCGACCCGGAGTCAGCTCCATCTTCAGCTGCGGCTCCAGCTCCAGCTCCTGTTCCTGCTCCTGTTCCTGCTTCTCCGCCCAAACACAAACGGCATATAGGACATGTGTGTGTGAGTGTGTTTGTGTGTTGTTGGATATCGTGCTCTAGAGACCAAATGGAAACTTAAGCCTTTCTTTTGTGCCAGGCTAAGGACTCTCATACTGTCCATGAACCTTTGTGGCGCTTTGGTTTTGGCTCCGCTGGCGCTATAGAAAGAGTGAGAGAGAGGAAAGGAGAGATAGAGCGAGAGGGAGGGAGAGTAGGTAGAGGGTGGAGTAACATGGAGACAGAGAGAACGGCGGGCGTCCTTTCAATGCATCCTTTTTGGCGCGCACAAAATTCGTGTTGTTCCTCGACCATGTATGTACATGTGTGTGTGTGTGTGTGTGTGCGGTTGAAAATAGCATGTGGAGTGCACTGTCCGTACATTGTCTTCTGCTCGCAGTGACACTGCGAAGAGAGACGCAAACAGAAAAATAGATAGAGATAGACAAAGAACAAGTCAGCTTCCAACTCGCAGATACCTGTTCTTCAATTTAAATACATTTTGAAAGTAGTTATATAAGCATTTTCACTGCAGCAGTACACAAATTATTGCATACAATTAGGCGATTACCTTGCTTCAAAGCCTTAAGCATCCATAAATAGGTGTATGTTTTTTCGATTTTAACGTGATTAAGATTGAGAACTGATAATGATAAAATGAAATGTTCAGGATCAGATAAAACACTTTAGTTAAAAAAACATGAGTGTGGCGAAGTTTTCGTGGGGACTTGAATTCACATTGATTGTCTAGCTTTTGTAGTGTAAGTGCTATATGTTATTTATTATATATTTATTTGTTTCATATATTTCTAGCGCTAAAGTACTCAAAAGATCACAATATGTGCCTTTATAAAACTGTATAAATTTATGTTTATGCCAAAAAGCTTAAGATAATTATAAATCTAACATATTTATTTTATTTTACCGATTTCTTATATCTTGTGTTTTCTATTAGCTTTTAAAGTCCAACAGCATGGAAAAAGAAATGTTTGTCAGAACTAGATTATTTCGCTTTTCAGGGAATAATATTTTATTTGAATCTGGGAATTGCGAACTTTTGACAATCGGATGGATAAAACCGAATTCTATTTTTGTGTTCATACATTTAGTTTCTGCAACGCTTTAGACTTTTTTTAATTTATCTTGTAATTTATACAATATACCCCTTTACTCTGCGAGTAACGTAACTAAAAAGCGAAAGAGAGTGGTGAGTGAGAACAGAATGAGGGAGAGAGCGAGAGAGGGAGAGAGCGAGAGAGCAATGGGAATGATGCGTGGCTAGGAAGCAGGAGGCAGTTGCAGTTGCATTGGCCAGGACACAGCGCGTTCGCTCGCTGGCTCGTTAATAAGAGCCCCAAAGCCCCATTTGGCACCCCTCTCTTGTCCCGCTCTTATCCCGCTCTCACTCTGCCTCCCAACGTTGCCCCCGCTGCACTTCAAGCCGCTTTCGTTCTGGCCAAATGCGCGCCGCTGTCCAAAGCACATGCGATATATGTGTGTGGAAAAAAGAAGGGAAAATAATGAATAAAAGAATCATTAAGCCGGGGCGAATGCAAAGGATGCAAGGATGCATGTGCATATACGAGTACACAAGGATACACACAGGCTACTGTGGCTGCCTCTTCTCTTACACTCCTTATGCGGGGGGGGAGGGGTGGAGAAGGGAGTGGGGGAGGGGGAGGGGCAGAATGGTGCCTGGGTCCGAGGCTTGCTGCATGGCTGACATTCAATGACTTCTCTAACTTCTCAGTTGGGTTTACTGTGCTGCATGCCACTGCTGCTTGCCACATTTTGTTGCTGTTGTTGTTGTTGTTGTTGTACTGTGTGTGTGTGTATGTGTGTTTTTTGTTGTTCTTTCGACTTTTTCAAACAAATGCGAATGCGAATGCAATTCTGACTTGTTTTTTGCCTTCCCCCTAGCCCCACCCCTAGCCCCACCCCCATCTCCGCCCCTCCGTCCCTTGCTAACTCGCTTCGTTTATTTGGAAAATCCATTTGTCCACCTTGGCAAAACAAACATCCTTTCTCTCTGGCGCCCCCCTCCCCCTCGACTTGGTCTTAAATGTCAGACGGACTTTTGCTTTGTTGCCCGCAACGCTTGCAACGTTTTGTTGCACAATTGCAGCAGCAGCAGCATCGACTCCACCAATGGGACAAGGGGAGTTGCCGTTCCCCCTTTCAGCCGTTGGCATCTTTAATGACCCTCGCATTGCATTCGCCACCAACAGTTGCAAGTGCAACAACAATGAAATCATCATCTGACTACAACTTGCCACATTTACTTGCAACAGGATTAGCGCTTATAATAAGCCAACAGTTATGCACATTTTCATTCCAATACCGCTATTAGATTCCGAATATTATGCAGGAAATATTTAAGCTGTCAACATGATTATAAAGAGGCAATCAAATAATCAGAGCAAAATAAAATACATTAAAAAGTATCAAATAAGTATATAAAAAATATAATTTCTAAAGAATAGTGTTGCTTTTTTTCTAATAATAAGTTGTCTTTTTTATTTACTAATATTTTTGATCAGTTGACCCAAATAAAAGTTCGGGACACACCGAGCGATCTGTTTTCTTATGCTGGGAAATCTCTTAAATTATGAGATCATCTTTTGATTCCATCTCTCTTCTTGAGATGCAACCCTGGCTCATGTCTCGTATTTTATGTTTTTTTTGCCATCATTTCTCTTAATATGTATAAAATAATTCTTTGCCATCTCTTTAATCTCTTCAACCTTCAAGTTGCAACTTTGATCGCATTACACTTACATCTGAGGATAATCTCTATATTTTTGCTTTATACTATAAATTTGTGGTATTTACATGTCCATCTTTAAGTTTACCTAATTATTTTTGCCACTTTGTCTTTTAATCTCCATTATTCTATGGGACATATGTTAGCCACAATAGTCTATTCATGATTTTCCACTCACTCCATCTCTCTCTCTCTCTCTCTCTCTCACTCTCTCTCTTTCTCTCTCCAGCTGATCTACTTGCTTTATTACAATAAAATTTCGATAATATTTCCAACTCTTCATTCAATCCTGTCAAAAAGAAGTAATAACCCTGGAATTAACTTGATCATTTGGTACAGACTGCAGTTTCAACTAACTTCCCGCCTTTCATAATTCAAGCAGAAACTTAAGTTCCCTGCAACGTGTGGCATAGAAAAACAGGCCAAGACGTGGGCTAATTTAATTAAATTTTGAATCGCAGTGCCGCCCATTTAATTTCACTTAGCACAAATTTATGCGGGGCGTGCTCATTGCTCGGACACCAGCGGAGTCACTTGTTCTCAGTTCCCAGTTCCGAGCACTCAGTTGCCACTCCAAGTGCCCAATTCTAAATACTGAGAGCCAAGTCCAGTGGCAGTTGCAGGCTCAGCTCGCACATGTTGTCATTTTAAGAGCTTTTGAAAGAGTTGTGAGGCTTGCAACATTGCTGCACGTACAGGTTGCCCCCTGAAGAGGCAGAGGTAAGGGGAAAGGGCACAGATATATTGTGTTGGGATTGAGAACTATTTGAGTGATAAAAGAACCTTGTCAAATGCTTGTCTTTTGTCTCTAATTAAATTCCCCGACAAAAGCTAATTATTAGCTAAAGAAACACAGCATTTAAATGCTGTACAAATGAGAATAACAGCCACAGAGGTCAACAGGTCGGGGGGTTAACAAGTCATCGCCCCTTTATAAAAACTCATTAAAAAAACCCCTTCAAAATGATGTTAAAAACTTGTTTATCTAAATAAAGCATCCTCGCAGCATCCCAGCGAACTGAGAGATCATCGAGATCAACGCAAGGTTAATTGTCTCATTTTGTGGCTAAAAAGTGACCAATGGACTGCACAGACCAGGCATAGAGGTAGGGGTAGGGACAGTGCCAGGGTCAGGGGGCAGGGGGCAGGGATGTGATCTCTCAATGGGGTTCGACTGATGCTGTAAAACGGCCTGTGAATTTTGTCCTTTTCAGCCCGAAAAAGTCAACAGCAACCCTTGGTTTCTCTCTGTCTCTGTCTCTGTCTCACTCTCGCTCTCTGTATATGTATATATGTATCTTTCTCTCTCTGTCTCACCTTACCTCGAGTTGAGTTCGAGCATCAACCGGTTCCACATCCGCTTCCCATGTGGAAGCTGCTCTGCGGTTCGCTCTGCTTTAATGTCGCACACTATTTATTAGCCTTAGGATTAATAAATCTATTCGGTCACCGTCCTAATGAAATCACCAACGCCTACACCAACCCCTTCTCCTACTCCTACTCCTACTCCAACCCCACTCCGACTCCACTCAAGCTGCTCGCAATCAGCCCCAGGCCGAGACTCAGATCTTAGTCTCGTCTCTCTTCCCTGGTCCAGTCCCCCAGACCCCCAAAAGACTGTTCCCTGCCCCACATTGCAGAGCTGTACACAGAAAAAAAAAAAAATCGTTTTAAAATTCAAGTTCAAAATTCTAAATTTTTGGCATGTATTTTTGATGAATGTATTCAGGATATTATTCATTAACACAACATTCAAATAAATTGGTACTAAAATAGTCAAAAAATCTTATAGCTTTTCATTTCACTAAAAAAAACTCGTATAGATCCCCGATAATTTAAATAAGAATTGCAGTGACGGAATTGAAATATTGTACTTGAATCAAGTACAGTCGAACTTCCCTAACTCGAACTTCCCTTACTCGAAGTTTCTCTAACTCGAACAAAATCGAGTGGCAATACTTGTAAAATTTCATACAATTCTACTTCCCTAACTCGAAGTCTCCCTAACTCGAACTTTTTTCGTGGATAATGGTGATTCGAGTTAGGGAAGTTCGACTGTATTTCAAACTTGGCTTAAGAAATTTCGAGATTTCCGAGCTTTGAGTCCGCTCGAATTTGATTATATTCCGGAATCCCAGATTTTTTTCTCTGTGTAGACAAATGCCGCAAGGGGCATAGCTGCCTCATGTGTGTGTGTTTGTGTGTGTTTTTGTTTGCTGTTGCGGCTGACACAACGCCAAAAGATATGTATCTTCACACTCACATACTTCACACACACACACACACACATGCTCTCCTCCTTCACCCCCTCTAGCTACCAAAAGAAGCGTCAGCGGCCAGCAAATGAGCTGAGGCTGTGAAGAGGGGCAGGAATAGGGGAGAGAGGGTGAGAGGGGAAAGGGGAAAGGGGTAAGGGGTAAGGAAAGGGGAGGCCACTGCTCAGAAGTTGCCAATTTGCCTTTTTGAATTTACGCATAGCTAAAAGTATCCTTTCGGAAACCACAAATATTTACCCAGCTCAAGGCTCAGGTCTGCGGTCGCCTCGAGTCCTACCAACTCTCTCTTTCACTCTCTCTCTCTCTCTCTCTCTCTCTTTCTCACCAGCCTTCGCCGTCGCCACACTCTCTTCTTTCTATCCCTGAAGGCACTTGCAACGCCTGCCTGGCGGCTGTCTGGCAGCTCCCTTTCCCTCTTCCCTCTTCCCACCTCTTCCCTCTTCCCACCTCCCGCACCATGGCCACTTCCCCTGCTGGTTGTCGACTGGCAATTTTCAAAATCTGTCGGACCATCATTTTCAATCCCCCCGTTATCCACATTTCCTCCTTCAGAACCCCAAAAAGCCCTCGACCAGAACTTATTTTTCCATCTGACACTAGCCAAGTTGGACCAATACTCATATTTACACCACATGCACACACACACACACACATCGCATACGTGTGTGCGATGCCTGGAAAGGACTTTTGAAATGAGATTAAAAACGGTAAATTCCAGCAAGGGTTACACATCCTTCGGCTAAGAGTAATGAATGCGGTTTCTGCCCAAAGTCAAATTTTAGAAAGTGTTTTATTTGACTAGGTTAGCAGCAGACCCCTCTGCAATCTCCCCTCCCTCTCTCACCCTTGGCAAACTGTCTTGCACGCGGCCAAAAGCATACAAAGTCTTCAACTGGCAGAGAGGAGAGAGGAGAGCTGCATACGAAGGCTGATAAATTTGGAAAATTGTAAACTATGTTTGAGAAAAGCAAAATCAACTCTAATTGTAGTGATGGCAAATACCAAAGAATACCCCGTTTAATTTCTCCCTTCAACTTCGTTAACTCAAAATCGGCCTTTACTAATTTTATACATTCTAAAAAAGATATTTCTGCTGCTATATTCGAGAATTGGAATTTTGGGAGCATATGATTCCCATATGATTATTGTACACATACATATGTATACAGTCGAACTTCCCTAACTCTAATCACCATTATCCAAGAAAAAGTTCGAGTTAGGGAGACTTCGAGTTAGGGAAAATTTTCTTTTTTAGTTTTATGAAAGAAACTACAAACGCATTCATTCAGAAATACATTTCAAATTGCAAATTTTTCTTCTTATTTTCAACAAAAAAGGATTTTAGTTTGTTTAAGACCTGTCAATATTCTCAAAAATTGGTTTCTTCGTTCTTTTGCTGTATCCAGAAGAAGTTCCCGATTCAAATGTCATCATAATTAATATTTCATTTTTTGATATAATGAAAAATGTTTTTGCTGAGATAAAATATTTTTCATCAACTTTAATTTATTTGGTCTATTTTTCAACTTCCTAAACGGGTTAAGGAAATTTTTGAATCATTCGAACTTGAAAATTAAATGACCTTTCCAAATATATATAATAAGCTATTATTTTCTTATTTAAAAGTCAAAATATTACATTTTTAAGGGAGTGTAAAGAATTTCTTGACAAACTGTATACATATATATTTTTTTTTATTTGAGTGAGACAATTTGAGATAAAAAATGTATGCGGTTTTTCGAATTTCGAATGAAAAATACCAATAGTAAAATAAATAGTACTGTAAATAAAACCCCAAAATCCACAAATTGATTGAATTAAGGATATGACAGATGTTTATTTACAAATCAATTGTAAAATATTTAAGGGAGAAATGCTGCTTCAAATTTAGATAGTTTTCAGTGTTTTAATATACCACAAATTATCTAGAAGATTTTTAGGATAATCAACATTAAGAGACTTTAATTTAAGCGGCATTTTGAATTTAAATTTCGGAAATAATTAAAATTTATAAAGATGTTTAAAAATTATTGAATCTATGATAGGTATTTACTCAGTTCCACTTGAAATGTATTAACAATAACTGTGTAAACTTTAAAGAGATGCTCAACAATTTGTAGATCGTTTCCTTTCTAGCATTTTATGTTTTTAGTTATTATTGCATATTTTATATATTTTTCCAGACTAACATCTAACTGTCAACGTCTTGCAAAATCTGCAGATTGGCAAATCAACAACAAGTTACCGAGTTTCCCCTCTCTCTGTCTCTCTCCCTGTATCTCTCTCTCCCTCCCTCTCAATGTTCCTTCTTTCAAGCTGTAGCTAGTATTCAAGGAGTGCCTCTGGCAGGTCCTTTGGCTAAATTGGCTATACAAATGTTTATTGCCTACTTGCGGATCCCGACGAGTCGCGTAGGCCGCAAAATTCGAAAACATTGAAACATTTTGTAGGCATTTATGCAACTCATTTGATTTACGATTCGCTTTAATGGGTTGGCCGGCTTAGCGGACTTGCAGAGTTCTGTAGTGCGTGTGTGTGTGGCAGGCAGCAAAAACAACGAGCACGTACATGCCACAAGCTGCTTTGCCAAGCTGCCACACACAGAGTCAGAGAGCCTCAACGGGGCCTCGTCGGGGCAAGGTCGTGAGTGCTAACCTTTAATCTCTCCCCGTGCGTGCCTGTCCAACTGGCTCGAGAGTCGCCTTCCCTGTCCCTCCATCCTCCATCCTCCATCCACCATCCACCTCCTGCCGCCTCCCAATTCCATGTTGCCGTCTGTTGCCAGCTGAACGTGCAACTCCCATTCCCATTCCCGTTCCCGTTTCTATTCCCGTTTCCGTTGCCTAGTCCTATGCCAAATCCAGTTGCTCGACCAGATGCAATGGCTGCGTCTCCCGTTACCACTGCCAGTTACAAGTTTATCGCTTATCAAGGGTTGAAAGCAACGACTCACATACATTTGTATATGCCATGTCCCGCATTTGAAGCTCAACAAATTACCAAAGGCCAACGCCGTTTGCTGACCAGTGTCCTGTCCTGTTGTCTCCTGTCCTGTCCTTGCCATGTTTCAGCCCCGGTCCCGGCCTCGGCCCATTGTGTGTAAATATTTTGAGGCACGCGTGTGTTCCTTGCTCTCATTATAAAGTTTAGAAAATCAACCCTCAAAGAACAACACACACACACACACACGCTCAGACTTACATAATTGAAACTTATGTACATTTGGTATTAGAATTAGAATTGAATATTTATATACCTTGGACCTTATAAAGGATCTAAGTATCGTATGCAAAGCTCTCCTGTTCATGACTGAACTTCAAAGGACACTTTCATCGGTCTACTTAGTTTAATGACATGCCTGATGGATATACTATGTATCACCAGCCTTACCCTCTCCCCTTTGGATCATATTCGTCTCAAACTCGTACTCAGATTCAAAATCTTTCCCATACCTTCCCCTTGTTCTTTAGATTGATTTGGTCTATCAATTGTATGCGTTTTTAGAAGATGTACTCATGGAGAATAAATTAGAGTGGACGGACAGACATCAGAATAGGACATTTTCGACAGAAGGTCATCAAAAAGAGACTTAGATCTCTGGAACTACTCCTCCATTTTCTTAAAAATAAATCATGACCGGTCTTTAAAAATTGTAGTACACTTTCATCGCTATATACAGTGGCCGTCAAAAGTGATTCAATGTTTACAACACTGACTTTCTTCATTCATAAAAAGAAAACTGTACAAGTAAATCCAAATTTTGTTTATTTCTTATTTTTATTATTTCATTCTTAACAAATAGGAATAAGGCAACATAAATAAATAAGACGAATTCTTAGATTTTAAGAGAAAACGAAAATACACATAAGCTCACTTTTTCAACTTTTACTCTAGATTTTTTGAAAAAAAAAGGTTTTGATTCAAAAAGTTTCTCTAATCAATTCTATTAATGATTGCGAAAAAAAAAATTTTCAAAAATCTTTTCGATAGTATTTTTTAAAATTTTTCAAATTTTTTTTTCAAAAAATCTAGAGTAAAAGTTTAAAATTAGAGTGCATCGATTTTTTTCACAAAAAATGGTAACCCATTTTCGTAATCTGTGGTCAATTCTAAGATGTTTTCACGAAGAAACCATAGTTCTAAAATGAATTCCTGTTCCGCGCTTTTTGAGTTGAAAAATTAATTTTTTGAACATTTATATCTTGGGTGTTTATGGACCGATCCTGACAAACTTGGTGTCAATACTCTTGTTAGGACCAGGACTTTTAAAATTTCACAGAAACAAAGGATCAAGTGTCCTTAAAACATAATTTTCATCCTTGGAACGATGATTTCGCGATTCGATTATGTCAAGATATATCCTAACAAATTAGTCAGAATTTAATATAATTTTGGCCCAAAGGAAATTTTTATCGTCCTTGAACTTGAACCTTGAACCACAGATTACGAAAATGGGTTACCATTTTTTCATTTTTTCGGGCCCATACAAATCGATGCACTCTAATCCACATCTATCCATAGCGACAGGCAAAACTTATGCGCAGCTCAGGCAGTTGGCTATATTAAAATCTTTTCTGGCACTTTAGATCAAGCTGCCAATTGCAAAAATGTTCCTGGTACCAACATTATTTTGAATGACATGCGTAAGCTGAAGGTAGCCTTTAATGCAATTGGCAGATATACATATTTTTAATCGTAGACGTTGTGACCGTATCTTTATATTTGCTAACAAAATTGTTGACCTTAGCCTTCAATTGCGCATAGACTTTAGAGCATTGATTCTTCAGCACAAGATCCTTATTGCAAAGAAGCCTGTTTATATGTTTTAGTCAATTAAATTTTCTGCGACGCAATATCATATAGTATGCCCTAGAATTAAATTAACGAGCTCGGATAATTACTTTTTCGTGTACACTGTCCGTTTATGGAACAATTTGCCTCATGCATTGAAAACTAATAGAAGTGCATCGCAATAATTAATATTAAACTTAAACAACATTTGCAGACATGAGATTAAGTAAATAATGATTAAATCAAAATTAATTAAAAATTAAATTAAATTAAATTATTGCAAAATATAGTTTTTAAATATAATATATGTAACTTTATATTAATTAAACAGCACATTGTGACTAGCACATTAAATAATAAGTGTAAACTTGTAGTGCTGGGAATTCCAATAAAGAAAGAAAGAAAACATAAAATTTAAAAAATAAATAATTATAGATTGGGCAACGTTAGATTGAAATGATCAAGTTTTTCAATTCCTAATCAAAAAGCAAGAAATAATATTCAATCAATTTTTTTATTTTTGTTACAAAAATAAAGTAGGAATAAAAATAAACAAAAAAATTACGATGTTTTATGCATTCTCTCAAAGTTGTCTGGCTTGAAAAAGAATTTAATTGTACACTATTCTTAATTTTAGAAACCGCTTTTATCGGTGTCATAATAAGTTTTTTAAAAGTTTAAAATGTAAAAGAAAGAAATTCTATTTCATGTCCATATCTTTAATTTTGTTGACTTACGTTTCGATTTAAATATAATTTTTTATTTATAATAATTTCAAATTGCAATGGACTAGAACATTAAAAGTTGAAAACGTTACAAACTTCTGTTAACTTTTCGGGCTTTTTGCTAATTGTTCACATGGAATTTTCGGAGCTGGACATTTTGAAACTTACGACTAATGCAGCACACACATACAAGACAGGCAGACAGGCGGACAGACAGACAGACAGGCAGACAGAGGGACAGACACATAAAATAGCGAGTTGGTCGTTTGAGAAATACAGTTACACCGGCAATGGCAATGCCAACGGCAATGGATGCTCATCGTAATGGCGGCGTTGTTGTTCTTGTTGTTGCTGTTGTCGACTGCGGGTGGATTTACGGTTGGATGGTCCGCTAGCAGCCAGAGTCACAGTCCCAAGCAGTGGGAGGGGAAGTCGGCAGTTGCTCTGTTGGCAAAAGTTGTGTCCGCTGTCCGTTGTCCACACACAGTGTGGAATAGCCGGTGGTGTTTACTTGCCGCCAGCAATAACCCTTTTATGTTGCACACACACACATACACATACACACACACGCATATACAGTTACAGATACGTGTAGAGATTGCTGGCATTGTGTGAGTGGTCGCCCACTCTGGTTAGATTGGACGCAGTGCGCCTGCCTGTCCGCCATCGCCATTTCCATTTCCATTGCCATCGCCATCGCCATCGCCATCGCCATCGCCATTGCCGGCAACAACCCGCCGCCAAATCCACCTTAAAACCCATCTCATTAAAAGCTTCTGACCATTTGAAAGCGAATTTAACCTTTTGTTCTCGCCAAAAACGAATGTGCGAACGAGAAAGTGAGCGAGAGGGATGCCAAGAGCGATGCCAAGAGCGAGAAAGAGCAAAGGAGTAAACCGAAGAACGGGAACGAGAACTGAGAACTGAGAATGGGACTTGAGAGCATTGCGAGCCAGCCAAGTGAATCTGCACACTCCGATGTACACATGTATAAAAAAGACAACAACTCAATGCTACACACATGTACACTGAAAAAAATCATTCCAAAATGTAAGCTGAAAATTCTTGATTTTTTTAATTTTTTGAAGAATGTAATCAGGATATTATTGTAAAATTAACACTAATGGCAACATGAAAATGATTAAAAAGAGTCTAAAACTTTGGATTTCACTTCGAAAACTCTTTTAGAGTTCCGATAGTCAAAATATTTGCGGAAAAGGAATTGAAATAACTAACTTAAATCAAGTATTTCGTACTTAATTTAAGAAATTCCGAGACTGCCAAACTTTTAGCACTGTTTGGGGATTGATGTTATGCGGGGTTCCCGGATTTGTTTTCTGTGTAAGCACACAGACATGCACACACACACACACACAAAGACAGAAATGGACGAAAAGCCGACGCTGGGAGCCTTTTGTGCTCTCGTTGGCGACTTGGCTTCGTTTTTTGGCTTCTAATTGTTGTTGTTGTTGTTGTTGTCAAACGAAGCCGCCCACTTGCCACACACACACAGACCCATGTGTGTGACGCATGTGTATTGGGTGTAAATTAATTTGAGACCATTCGAAAGATATTTGAATGCGCGTTTGTATGTCCGTCTATGTGTTCGAGTATATGTTTGTATGTCTGTACGTGTGTTTGTGTGTTTGTGTGTACCTTAGAAAAGTATTTTAAACAAATCACAAACAGATATTCGACATTCATTGTTTTAGGTCTAGACGAGTCGACTTGACAAACCCCTAAAGCCCTCCAACCCCTCCAACACAGCCCTGGCAGAAGCTGGCCTGTTCAAATTACTCAAGTCTGAAGGCAAGCCTAACCCTGGCACAACTACACACATTCCGAATTCGTCAGGCAAATAATTTGCTTATGATAAACATTCCATGGACAACTTGTGAATCACTAGCAGCGACCAGGGAGCAAGTGTTAAGTGTTGAATCTAATCCCCCAAAAAGTAGGCAATGCAAATTCATTTATGCGCCACTTGGAATGAGTTTCAACAGATTAACTTAGCAAATACATCACCACCAATATCTTTATTGAATTCAAATGTTTTCTAAAAAAAAATAGATCAAGTAAGGTAAGGAATCCGATTATTTCCATGCGTTCACGCTTTAGTCGAGTCACCGATCATAAGGTACTCAATAAATCAGCTAAGATGTAGACAGATTGTATCTATAAGCTTATATATTATTTACATTTTATTTATTATACATTATTTATTTAGGTGTCGAATAGAACAGGGTTTGCCACGCCAATCGATACTACGAGTAATGTGTACACAATTTCTTCCGTTTTTTGGTAGATTTTTTGAAGTTTTAATTGTTTTTACATTTGTTAATGTTAAATCAAATAAGAGGTCAATCAATGATATACCGGAAGCAAATCGGTTAAGAATCGGTTAAGAAAAAGTTGTGGTAGTCGGAAGCATTGAAAAGTGTCAAGGAAAAGTTCGATTGTAGCTTGTTTGGCTCGGTCGTTTTCAAAAATTCAACGACTGCACATAAAAACTGCAGTGAACAAACTCAAGTGAGTTGTCGATATTTAATGAATATTAACTTAGCTAACTTTATACCTGTTCAATAAAATAATTAAATTAAAGTACTTGAAAATCGCTTTCGCATAAATCGATTTGTCTAACTGAGATATACTTGCATAAACTTATTAGACTTGACATCTCTTATGCTTAAAAGCCCATATAAGCCCTGATAGTAGTAATCAGAGTAGACAAATGTGAGTTCATTTCATGGTGTAAACCAGTGGTGGGTACACATGGGCTCCGGGAGCTAGCGGCTGCTACCGAATTCAGATTTCGTGCCCACCGCTGGTGTAAGCTAATAAACTCGTTTTTTATCTAAACTCATATACTCTTACTTATGAAACACTTCGAGTCAAAATTGGATCTCAAAGTATAAAACTGTGGCAATAATTGAAATTTTATCTATGTATATGTTCGAATCCAAAATAAAATCAAGCTATTCTACACAATAGAAATTTTCCCTTTCCCTTAATTCCGAGCTCTCTGCTCTCTTTTATAGCTCTCTCTATTGCTCTTAACCAAAATCTAGCAACAGAAGCTACAACTGATGTTTAGGGGTTGAATCATAGTTGAGATCAAACTACCCTTAAAAATGCAGCACATTGTCCCGATTGGGTGAAATCAAATTCTAATCAGATCGGGGAGGTGCCAGTTTCATGACCTTTGCTATGAGCACGTATATCAATATTTTGGACGTGACTGTAGCGACAAACGTACAGAGGATCACAGTCAATTTAAGGCGTCAGTATTTGAGAATCCTTTGCCTGCAAAGCCGCGTTTTCAATTTGATCGTGAGTAGAAATTTCTATACAGATTTAATTTGAAAAGGGAAAAATTGGAAAACTCAAAGTTTTAAAATGCCAAATGAAAAATTAAAATTAATGGACAGCTGTTGAAGAAAATTTTTCATATAGTTTTTTGAGGTAAAGGCACCAAAAGGGATAAATGCAAATAAGAAGATTAAAATACAAAATACAATGTTATATGACTGAAAAATTTTAATATAAAATATAAAAATATATATAATTGGATAACAAAAAGATAAATTTTTTATAGAATTACGTTTTTAGTAAATCAATATAAAAATAGAGCAGGCCTAATATAAATAAAATATAAAAAAAATTAAAAAATTAGAATCTAAAAACATGAAATGCACCAATATAGAAAATATTAAAAATATAAAATACAAAAATGGCTGAAAAGGGAAAATTTAATTTCCAAAAGTTTCCCCTCATTAGGTTCTCCTCATTCAAATACTCATTTCATCAAATGTGTCCCAGCCACAATGATGAGATTCGTAATGATTCAACGGTCTAATCAATTTGAACTTTGCCAAAGTGTTGTGACTTTTGTGACTCTCGGTTTTTATCAAGATTCACACACAAGGTGATCGTACAAACGCCACAAAACCGAAGCTGGACAAGGACAATACGAAGGAGACCGGTCCAAGTTGTCCAGTTCAGGTTCAGGTTCAGGCTCAGGTCGAGATGAGCGTCTTTCGAATCAACCCCAAGGCGGACAACCCGTTTGCAGGCGAAGAAGCACCAAGGACCTTCTTGGCCAATGGTCAAATGTCCGACGACTTGACGAAAAGTGCGGTCAGGCCAAATGGCAGCACCCCAATTAGACACATGTTTTGCAGGATTTTCCACGATTTTCCCTTGCTAGGAAAAGTGTGTAAATGATTGATTTGATTTTCGCTGTCGTTTTCTTTGACAAGTTTACAACAGCAACAACAACAACTACCGCTACAACTTCAACAAAAGCCGTCGGACGGACAGACAACTTCGTTGAAAGTGCATAAAAAATTAATCATTTTTGTCCGTCAACATTTTGAAAGTGAATCGACCTTGTCGCACTTTTAGTGTGAGGAGGGAGAGAAGTGGGCCAAGTATCGGCATCGATATCGGTATCGATGTCAGTGTTGTTGTTGACGGTGTCGGGTTACAACTCCGGACAAAGAAATTCTCTTCTACTTACCCCCCGCCCCCTCCCCCTACTTCTTCTGCTGCTTCTCCATCTTGTTGTTATTGGTTTTTTATAAGCCATAAAAACTGCAAATTTGGTCCGCTGTCCATTTGCCAGATGGCCCAATTGACGTGTCTATGCATGCCGACTACGTGTAACGTGTATAGGGTATTCCGCCGGGAAATGTGGCCAAACTTGGCCCATAACTCTCTCTGCCACCTCCCCCAGCCCCTGCCCCTCCCCGGTCTAACACTCACTCTGTCTCTCTCACACATAAAGTAATTGACAGATTGCAATTAGAAATGAATGCAAAGGTCCAGTCGCATCTCACCCGGCACGAAAAAGTATCGTATTACCAATGGAAAGTGTTTTTCCCTGCCATCGAACTCAGACACATTTCTATATTAAGGATAAGTTATGGTCCAGCCTCAGAAACATTTAACGATTTACCAAACTAAGCGTTAAATTTGGTTACACATCAAGCAGAGATCAGTTTTATCATACAACAGAGAGAATATTTGCTAGAAATAAAAGAACAGATCAGTTGAATTACTTAATATATGTAGATATCAATTTTGTGTAGAATTTTTCATTAAATCTTTTACGTTTTATGTCGAAATACTTTTTTTCAATTGTTATTAAAAACTTTATCAAGAACATTAAATCAAAAAGACCATCCTTGAATTTATAAATGTATCTAGAAGCTAGGAAAAACATCCACCTAAGATAACGAAAGATTTTGTTAAGTTATAAGGCTAAGACAGGAAGAGAAAGGGACTTCTACGCGCTGTTAGAGTATTTACTAGTCCTAAAGGGAGCAACTCTTGCTTGGGGCAAATTGAGTGTAGAAACTGCTTCTAATATATGGATGGTTACTATTCAAATAACAAGGGGCGAGTTGTCGGTTTGGTCCGAACGACCGTCGAACGTCGACCGATGTCAAAAGGCGCAAAAAGAAAAATTTCTTCTTTGTGGCCATAAAATACACGAGCTTCAAGCCAAACCCCCCAAAGACACGCGTGGATAAAGAGAGAGAGAGATAGAGAGAGAGAGGGGGAGACACACGGTTACACACATGCATGCAAATAGCCCTTTAACGCAAGGACGAAGGACATTTGACGCCTGGCAACGTCCCACGTCCCACGTCCACACACAAAGTGACCGTCGAAATCGTAAAACGTAAGACGAAAACGAGCTGGAAAATAAAAACACATTAGACACAAGCAAATATCCTTTCTCCTCGAAGGACATGCTACTTTGCCTTTCCTATGTATATACAATATATGTGTGACCACACCACATACACATAGACACACACACACGCACACACACACACATACGCGCGCACACACAAATTTATCTCCATTTGACCCTCTTCAAAGTGCTTTTTATAGTCATTTAGTGTTTTGGCCCTCCCGTCAAGTACTTTTATTATACACGTATAAATCCAATTCGGCATTTGGCGGAGCCACAAACGACACACACACACACACACACACACATGTACATTTATATACATATACATTTATATAGATACAGCTACAAGGTAGGTGAAATGACAGTCCAACTAATGAAACGGAACCGGGCAACTGAACAAGCTTCTTCTGGACCTGGACCCTGCCACCCAAAAGTGTCGAAAATATACACTCGGAAAAATATGCCATCCTAAAGCTAAATATGTCCGTACTTGATCTTAGATTTTAAATTCTGACAAATAAAATCTGTGAGTTTAGTTGAAACACCAAGAAAAACAACAGAGTTATTTTATATGTACTAAGCGTTTGATGTAAGTTTCTTTGTACTTAATTTATTGTATAGTTTATTTCAAGATTGAAATTAACTTCAGTATGAGAATACATTTGGGATTTGTTCAAGTATAACTTGCCATTATGGAGCCTTAGAGTTCTTAGCTGATTCTAGATTCAGCAAAATCGTACTCTATGATTTCCAAGATTAGACAAATTGAACTTACTTATAATAAGATTGTTAGTCTCAGTTTTAGAAATTTCAAAATCTCGTTTTATTTTTTTTAGTGTATGTAAACTCACACACTCGTTTATATATAAATACTTATATATTGTGGACATATGTGTACATGTGTATGTATGTATATTCATGCACATATAGAGAAGCAGCGCAAACTTTTTTGGCCCCAATGCTCGTTGTCAAAACTACACCCAAACAGCTCGTATGCAAAGCAGATGCCAAGGTCCTTTTTGGTCGCGTCGCCTGGCCGACGGTTGTGTCCTTTTTAAAATTTTAAGACATGTAAATATAAAAGGTCCTGCGCTGTCCTGTCCTGCTCCGTATCCATCGTATCCATTGCGAAGCCACCCCAAACAAAAAGTCCGAGCTGCGTTTTGGGATCTCGATGTTGTATCACTCCATTCGATCTATGTTTCTGTGTGTGTCTGCTTATATATATGTGTGTGTGTGTGTGTGTGTGTGTGAGGGGGGAGGGGGGACTGTGCGTGTCCTGACCGGTCCGTTCTGCCATATGCCTCCCCAAGCCGCACCACCGCCAACTTTACCCACAGCAACCACCCAGCAGAAAAACGAGAAATATCTGCAAATGTTGTTTTCCTTTGGGTTGTTATTATTTTAAATTTTTTGCATATGCTTGTTTCTTTGTCTCCTTCCCCCCTTTTGCCCTTCTCCTGCTGTATCGTTGTTTATCTTTATGTCTGTTTGTGCCATCTTGTGTCATCTCCGCGTTTGGTCTGAATTTCAATTTCTTGGCCACTTTTTGTCATGTTTTCTCATCTCACATTTATTTTGCCAGCTTTCAATTAACCTACAGATATCAATTATCTCAAGTAGAGCTTTGAGAAGAATAAATATATGCAGATGGATAGACAAGAAATTAAACGGGGAAAATATCGAATATACGCCTTTTGAAACTAATCTAACAATTTAATAAAAGAGAATGGGGCATAAAGCGGGTAATTTCAATCAGTAATTGCACCTTATTAATTAATTTATTTTATTTGATTAATATCCCACCTCGAAAAATGTGTTTAATGTTTGGGGCATAGCATTTTATATATGAGACATTATAACTAATTTTAAATTCAATATAATAGACCAATTAATATCACAACAAATTTATGGTTAATAAACGCTATAAATGATTTGTTTGAATGTATGCCATAATATAATAAAACATTTATTATGACTGAAGACTGCTCTGATGACTTTTTTAATAATTAATCAAAATTCTTTTACCCATATTACAAAAACTGTTTAAGTCTTTTTTTACGGACAATCTTCATAGGGATACACTGGGTTATAGTTATATAAAAGCTCACTCCAATTAAATATAATTAGGAATAAATTCCTCTTTCTTTATAGATTCGCAATTTTATTTGTAGTCTTTCAGAAATTTGCCTCAAATATTCTATTAAAAACTAACCAAGGAGTTACAAGCTAATGATCAAAATTACTTCGATCAATATCAAGTTGGCCAAGAATCCATAAATACAGCTTGTAATGAAAGCCACAAGAATGCAGACGAGGTCCACACATATCACAACCACCGCCCACCGCAGAGGCAAAACGCCTCCTATCAGTCAGACGGAAAATAAGAAAACATGTTAAAAGGAAGTTAAAAAAATAAATAAAAAAAAAATAAGAAGAAAAGGGAAACCCTTTAAAAAACAATACACGAGCCGTAACAGGGCCATTAATTTCCCAATTTACAGTCTATTCGCAAGCCGTTGCCGAAATTGTTTAAGGTTTTAAAACCCACATGGAGATAACCGCATACACACACCCACACACACACATATGCACTGATAAATGTGGGTCCAGGGCTTGGGTTTTGGGTACGAGCATGCCAATGGCCATATGTCCATTTTGGAAAGGAAAAAACAACACAGGAAAAGAAAAAATAACAAGAACAACAACATTAACTTGAAGAATTTCCAGCGAGAAGAGTTTGAGCCAAAGGTGTACGAGTGTGTGTCCATATGTGTGTGTTTGTGTGGGGGTTGCCAGCTTGTGAATGGGGTGGTAAATGCTGCCCAAGGGACTTGTAGCCGGATACCAACAAACTTTTCAAAATAAACGAAAAACCAGAAGCTCTACGAAAAGAGAAAGAAGTAAAAAAAAAACAGGCAGCGGAGAGAAGAAGAAAGCCTTTTTCTTAGCCTTCACATATCTCTTGGCCAAGTACGCTGCCCCACATATATGTATATATGTATGTACTTACATATGTTATGTATGTATGAGTTTGTCTGTTTGTCGTTCTGGTTCTGGCCGCAATTTTAGCTCGCTTGGCCAGCGGCAGCTGAAAACGCAAAAGGAACCGTCACCGCACGGTTTTATTATATTGTGAATGTGATTACCTTAAGGATATGCAATAAGTACACACACACACAACCAGCGTGTGTGTGTGTGCATGTGTGTGTTTGTGTGGAGTTATCTGCTGAGCCACCCTGTGGGCCATGGCCTGTGGTTGGCGGCTGAGTGGCCGACAGTTGGACAATCGGACAATCGCGACAGTTCCAAATGTATCTTATGGATACTTTTAGCTCTAGTTTAAATAATATGAAAATTTGGTGTAGTTTGAAGAATTAAATAACTATTCTTAAATTGTTTCACTTTAAATTATATTTTCCGTTTTCAAACTCTTCTTCTTGTTTCTATGTCAGTAAAAAATACAAAAATTTTTTTATTTTTAACAATCCAATAACTATTTTTGAATTCTTTCACTTTACTGTCTTTGTGTTTGAACGTTTCTCTTTACCTTCTGTCAATGTTTGTGGCTAAGGACCTTAAATTTTTCTTGACGTCGCTTTAAATAGTGATCCGTTTTAGTTGTGAAAACGTTTTTTTTAAGTTAATAGTTATAAACTTAAGATTCCTATTTTATTTAAACTTGGCTTTTAAAAAAGATTCAAAATTATTTTTTTTTTTGTCAAACGCTGAAAAATGTTGTCGAGGATCAAACATTCTTAAAAATAGTGAAAATATCTTGACCACATACTTAAGTATTTGCTGTATTTTTTTTTTTCTTAAGCTCATTTTTTTTTTCGAAAAAGTAAATACTTAAGACAAATTCTTGAATTTATTTAATAATTGATTTCTTTTAAAAAATTTAAAATATAATTTTAAAATAATAATGTCAAATCAAGTATTTTATAATTTTAAAAGCAAAAAGATAAAAAATTAAGTTCAATTAAATTCTTGATATTGGTCCTATTTTATATATCTCTTAATAGTTTCAGTCGTCATTTGAGTACATTATTGATTCATTGAAAAGCAATTTGGTAAACTGCTGGAACGACCCTCGGCACATTCCGTGAGCTGTGTGTGGTATGCAGATGCAGATACAGATACAGATATCTTGCCAAGCAGATGCAATGTCATGTAGGCCATGTGCATCACGTGGCATGCAACATACACATACACATGCATACATATGTGTGTGTCTGAGTGTTTGCGAATCTTTTGCTGTGAAAAGTGACTCAAAAGGGTAAAAACCAAAAATCGAGGATAAGAACGGATAATCTAATGTCGCAGTGAAGTAGGTAAAGTTACTTCCATTCCAAGCACGGCCGTCACGTCAATGAGGCGTCGAGTCATGGACTCAACAACACACACATACACACACACAGACAGAGAGACAGACAGACAGACAGTTGGCTGGTGGCAGTTGAAGGCCTATAAATAACTGCAAATAAATCAAAATCTATCAATGCGAACAATTCGATGTGTTACAATTGACTTCACCGATCAAAGCCGTTGCTGCTGTGACTGTTGTTGCTGCTGTGACTGTTGTTGTTGTTGCTGTTGTATTTCATCCTCTTTTTCATACCTTTTGTATGAAGTGCACGACCAAAAAGTATCCTTTGTGTCAATATTATTAGCAGCAGCAGCAGCAGCAATCGAACAGGATAATGGCGAAAGGGTGAAACGGACACGGACACGGACAAGGACGAGCAGGAGCAGGAGCAGGAGGTGGAGAAGAGGAGGCAGCAACAACCACTGTGCGTGAGTGTGCGAAATTTTACAGTAATTTAAAAAAAAAAAAAGAAGTTTCACCAATTTAATCAATATTACACAACCCATTCAGACGAACCAAAGATACGGCAAGAGATACAGATACATTTACGCACACACACATAGAGACACCAGGCGTATCTGATAGGACGCGCATTGCCTAATGGACAGAGGAGAGAACATGGGAGAGAGGAGAGAGGAGAGAGGAGAGAGAGAAAGGCTGTGGCTCTGGTCTAATTTTATTTATGATCTAATGTGCTGCCAATGATGACGGACCGGGGCGACGGCAGGACGATGGCAGGACGGCGGCAAGGACAATGAAGGGGCGCTCTGATAACGCGGTGTGAAAGGGCATGTTTCTGCGGACTGATATCCCGTTGTCCTCTCACAGAACAACAACAGCAACAACAACAACAGCAACAACAACAACAACAACAACAACAACAACTACAACAATTGCAATGTTGTTGCAATTTCTATTTAATTCCTTCGTTTTTTTTGACACAATTTATGCGTTATACATTTTGCCATTTGCTGTCCTGACACATCCTGGCACATTTTTAAAAATTTCTTTTAGGCGTTTACCGCAAAAGCATCGCCGTGCAAACAAACGACAAACTCAACAGCGGCAATTAGAGATGGCAATGGGAAAGTAGGGATGGCAGTGGAAATCAGAATAGGAATGGGAATCAAAATCGAAATAAAAATAGAAATGGCAATGGAAATGGAAATGCCAAGAGAGGCTGGTCAAAAGGTCAAAGATATTAAATAATTCAAGAATTATTAGTTGGGCTGCATAGAAACAGAGACAGCAAACGAAGTAGTGAAAGTGAGAGACTGATGCAGAGAAAGAGAGAGATGGAATATAGAGGGGAATAAAAGTGGTTGAGAAAACTGTTAAATAAGATAAAATATGGGATTACCCTTAATATGTAAGTTTTAATCCAATTAATTAAGTTAAACTACAAAATAAATTATTCAGGAATTTAAGTTGGGACATTTTGTAGACTAGCAATACACTTATTAGGTATGTAAGTAAACTTAATAAATAAAGCAATAATTACATTTAATGAAACATTAGTTCAAAAGAGTCGTGGGGAATTTAGAAATCTCTTTAACATAAGACATAAATAGAAAATGAATTAAGAATAATTATTAATAAATACTATAAGAAAACATTGAGCAAATTGTTCGTCTTATAATCATTTAGGAGTATCTAACGATTATTAATTGGAAATAAATACAAGTCTTTTTTGCGCATCTTGAAGCGTTAACTATCAGTCGAAAGGTCAACTAAATAAGATTTGAAATTAGCATAGTTAAGCAAAAAAATATATTTGATGTCAAGTTAAAAATGAATACAATTTTCCCGTATTTGCTCATTCTTCATGCTGATTTAAAAAGTGAAATGTCGAGAAGTGAGCTCAACTTCCTGCTGGCTTTATCACCGTGTACAGTTGACCACTCGGCAATCAGTTTAACTCTTTAATCAAAAGTCCACAGAAGCCAGCTAAGGACACAGAAGCGAGCACCCAGAACCAGGGAGCCGTGGGTTGAGGGGCACTGAGGGCTGAGACCAGTCCCCCAAGGGCCGTTTTGCACTAATTAATAAGAGCAAATTCCCCAAACGAGCGTCAGACGAGCGTCGAGTCGAGTAGTCGAATCATTCCGGGTGTGGTTTGCATTCTCTAGCATCCTTTACACACACACAAACACACATATACATATCTATAGGTATATATACATACATACATGTGTGTATATGTATGTAGTTGTAATGGGCGACTGCACAAAACTGACAGTTAAAAATGTTGCATAGTTTTTTACGTCCTTACGAGTGTCAACCACCCAGTTGGGCAGCCCTTCTTTAGCTACCGCTTGACTCACGTGGCCAGCTGCTTTTATATCCTTAAGGATGCGTTACAACATCTCCTCTGTGTGTGTGCGAGTGTGTGTGTGTGTGTGTGTGGTCCACTGTTGAGATACAATCGCAACGTTTCCCTTTTTGCTAAATTGGCAAAATTCTTGTCTATTCTTCCATTCAGCCACGTTGTCCTTTGAATGACCCCCAAGCTCAGACCCAGGACACAGGACACATCTAAATTCACAGCCACATGCCACCCACTCATTCGAACGTGGCCCATTTGGACATTCAAATGCGAAACGATGCTAATTCATATTCAAATGAATGCGAAATAAACCCCAATCACAATTATTATGAGACATGTTAAATGGACCAAAAGTCCTGTATAGCAACAACAACAACAACAACAACAAAGGATTCACATTCACATATTTATTTACTTACATACACTCACATCATATGTGCATGAGTATGTATTCATATGAGAATATATGGGTGATGGGCAAATGGACGCATCCAACCAAAGGATAAGAACAGAGCTCACAAAACACCAGCATATGAATGGGTGTGTGTGTGTGAGTGTGTGTGAGTGTGAGCGTCTGTGAGTGTCTGCGAGTGCAATATCGCGCATGTCCCAAAATCGGACATATGGCGGACAAAGCAGTGGACGGGTTGGACATGTGAGTGTCTCTCGTGTGTGGATGTACTCGCAACTGGACGCAGTGCAATAAAGTCCAGCTGAATAGAAACACTCTGCAATTTAATGAATATATTCAAATTATTCACATGCAAATTAACACACGTTCAAACATCAAGCGGCAATTTAATTTGGTCATGAATATATTACATTTTTATTATGAGTGTATTCCCTTTATTCACATTTATTCAAAACTAAATGAACATGGTCAAACTGTATCAATTCACAAGTATTCACAAGTGTATTCACTCAAATATCAGTAAAATTGTTAATGGGTGTCTTTAAATGTAATCATGTGAATGTATTCACTATACTTAAAATCACATATGTATTTATGTTTCAAATGCAATGATTGCAAGTTAAATCTAGAAAGTATTCACCATTAAGTAAGTAAATAAAAAGGAGTGTTTGAATTGTATTCAAATATTTCGACTGATATGAAGAATACTTTTAGGCAAACGCGATTCATGTCTTAAAATTAAAATACTCGCATGTAAATGTATTTAAAGCAGCATGAATGCACTGCATTATTTAAATACAGGCTCACATTCAGCGAATTGTGGACCGCAACATCATCAACTGGCCCCATAATGAGCCCAAAAAAAGAAGAGAAAATGGAGGTGGAGGTGGAGGTGGAAGATGGCCCCAAGTTGGACGCTCAGATTGACACTGGCTACATTCAGACCCAAAGCGGATGGGGCAGGGGTATATGAAAGGGCGGGGGGACTTGCACGGGGACAGAGGGGAGTGCGGTAGGCAGAGGAAAACAAATAAACATGCTGTCAACTGCCGTCTGACACCACACGTCACATCGCCGAGCTTCGTACCCCAGACGCGCCCATCTGCACAAACAGCAAAGCCACATTTGCATACGTGCGGCCAATGTCCCAGGACACACATACACACACACCCACACACAGTCATTTATGCACAGAAAAAGAATATGGGACTTTGGAATTCCAAACGGCATCAAAAGATCTACAAGTTGGGTATTTTCTAAACCAAATAAGAATTACTTGATTCGAGTAGCATTTTTCAATTCCTAATTTATTCAGTGAAATCAAATGGTTTTTGGCATTTTTGTTAATTTAACAATAACATCATCAAGAAATCAAGAAAATCAAGAAATTTAAATTCGTATTTTAACTTGGTTTTTCTTTCGGTGTACACTCATTTGAGTGCCGGCCTGCGCTGTACGAATGCTCGCATGCAAAAGCAGTTGGAAAAGTTTTTGGGAAAGAACTTTCATTAAACAATGCGACCAACTCGGTACATTTGTGCCCGGCCCATTCATCTCTCGTCCAGTTAAGTGTGTGTCTCTGTATGTGTGTGAGTTTGTTTTTTGCATTTGTGTGTGTGTGTGTGTGTGTGTGTGGATGAGTGCGTGATTGTTGGTTGCTTGTGTCGTCGGTGGGTCTGGGGCGTGGTTTGGGTTTTTCGGGGGGATTTTACAGCAGCCATTCAGTCTGCAAAAAATGATTTTAATATAAGCTAATGGATAACGCGCCAACACAAACACAACTCACACGCACACACTCACACACACACTTACTAAATATACTCATATGTACATACATATTTCGTAAGGACTCATGTCCCGCATCATGGTATGATATTTCAAATGCTTAATAATAGCACTCAAAAATAAGAAATGACACAGCTATTTTATTCCATTTTATTTCCCACTCTTCCTCCTCTATTCTTCTCTCTCTCCTCTCTCTCTCTCTATCTTTCTCTCGATTGCTGTTTGCAGTTTTTCTTTTTTGTTATTCCACAGTTTCGCGTTTTGAGTACTAATATGTATTCACATTAGTTACTTGTTATTACTTATTTTTCATTTCTGTTTTTTTCTTCTTTCTCTCTCTCTTTATTCACTTTCTGTTCCTTCCTCAGTTACCCCCTGCCTCCCCTCACTTGCCACTCAGCTGCCAAATTGGCATCCCAATGTGGGCCAATTAGGTTGAAATTGTCTGCAAAATGTAAACGTTTATTTTTAATGAGTGCGCGCCTCACGACACACCCATTCACGAGTGGGTGGTGTCTGCCAGTTAACAAATACATGCGAGTACTCATTCCATACTATGCAACGAATACATGTACTTATACACATATGTATGTATGACTAATCATAAGTGTGAGTGCATTTCCCCAATCGATGCTGATGCTGAATTTAATGACTCTTAAAATCGCACATGACTGCAGAAAACAAACGAAGAAATGGCAAAGATAAGAAATATTGCTTAATACGATTATGTCTCTTATTGTATCATATAATTATTCAGCATTTATTTGATGAAATAATGATATCATAATTTCAGAGTTCAGTGAAAAAAGTATGCGGGAGATAGAGAGCGATTAGTAATAGTTTATTTAGGGGCTCCAAGGTTGAATGGCTCGTTAATTGTGATTTCTGATACTAAATCGGTACAAATCGCACTAACAGACAAATAGATCATATAATATAGAAACAGTATCAATATATAAATATTTACATACTATCTTAGTAGATAAATAATGTCAAATTTGTAAAGAATGAAATCAATTTATCAAGAGGTTGATCACAAATAAAAACCTTCACAGACCCAACATTGAAATGTACTTATTTCATTAACATTTATAGACTTTGCAGAGAATCTTGAAGAATAATTTTACATCTGAGATTTTTTACTGCACAAATATAAATTTTATCTAACAAAAAGGTTCAAATATCGCATTATTAGCTATCAATCACCTTATTTAGACATTGAAAAAATGGGCCTAACATTCGTTTAAATAAATAACGTAATTAGTAATAAGTATTTACCTCACAAAGTCAGATTGTGAGCTTTCTTCAGTATAAGAAACGACTATAAATAACACCGCTTTGAGTACCCATATTGAAAGTTATCCAATATTTACATTGTTCAAATAACTAGACTAAAACTCCGAAGAGAGACAAACTTGATGAACTTTGACATCTGCAATATATGCAAACCAATCGACCGTATGAATTATGGGCAGTTAAGGCCGGAGCAAAGATCCTATGACGGGGTCATTCGAGTGGGAGGAGGAAGGGAGTTCAGAGGATGCTGAGCAAACACTCAATCATGGTCAGATCTTGACAAAAGTATTTACTCGCATGCCCGGAATTATGTTTATCCACATGCATATTTTATGAATCTAATGGTCGAGGGTATCAGGTATGAATAGTACAAACAAACCAAGGCACACACACGTTCACAAGCGAAAGGAGCAAGGAGCAAGGATATAGGACACAGGATACAGAGCTAGAGGACAATGGCCCAACTTATTTCAAATGCTAAATCGTTCGAATCCTTTTGCCGACACACATGAGCGAACCAGAGGCAAGAACTGAGTCAGGACCAGGACAACACGTAAGAGCTCAAGGACAACTCGCAACTGGCCTGAGGTCCTGCTCTACACTGTCCCGTTCCGGCCTGTTGACAGCTATTGCCAGTTGAGGTATCCTAAGCTGCAGAGCTAAAGTCGAGCTGGGCACATGTCGCATCCATCATCACACAATCACAAAATGAGTATCACATTCACATTCACATTCTCCTCAATAAGCAGTGGGTTATATGTAGGTTGTAGCCATGGCCCAGTCAGCGAGTCAACCACACATACTATACCTACAATTCGAAGGGCATCAAACGTACTTATCAGCTTTTCCCCAAGAGCTAAACCCAACAGAACTAAGAACTGAGCACAAGTTCAGCCTGACTCTGAGCTGCTTAAAATACCAAACCAAAATCTCGAATGTCCATTAGCATACGTATCCAGCAGCCAGTTCTCCAAGTCTAAGTCGCAGTCTCCGCACTCAGTCTAAGATTCCAATTCTCAGTTCAAGTTCTCAGTTCCCAAGTCTTGGCCACGTCTCTGGCCTTTCCTATCCTTTTATTCTTTCGACACACACACACTGAGAAAGAGAGACAATAGAAGCAACCACGCAGGACAAGCGTTGAGTCCGCATCGCTCGAGTTACGGCTAACCTCTTAGCCCTAACCCTTTACCCCTTTTTATTCACAGACGCTCCTCTTCGAGACACACACACACACTCACACGACCAGGACAAAATCCACACCATCTGCTACACCTTACGCCTAACAATCCAATTCCTGCCAACAATATGCTTGGAGGCGGACTTCTCAGCCTGCCAGAGCGAGTGAGAGGGAGATAGAGAGAGAGTGGAGAGAGAGAGAGCAACAGCAAAGATAGATATAGAGCTTTTAGCTGGCCACATTGCAATGTATGACCAAGGCACATGGAGCACGCATAGAGAACGTGACGCTCAAAGCCGTCTGCCTTCCTCCCACCCCCCACCTCCATTTGAGTTTCAAATTTAAATTTAACCTTTTGTCTTAATACGCCAATGGGGTTGCATGTGCTAAGAAGATGAGTGCGAGATGTGTAGAGGACCAGGGAATTGCCTCTATCAAGGCGTAGGCCAGTTGGAAGCTCGCTGTCTCTTTTTCTCTGGGAAACCATGTGTGAGACAACATTCGACCGGTCTCACTGTGCGGCTTATTAGAGACTACACATGTATGTGGCAAGTGGACCAGGTAATGCCGAGCTGGCTTAACAATTGACCCCACAAACTGTCGAATAAGTCCAATCTGTTGAGTTGTCAAGTGAAATTGAGCACTAATGCGCAATGGTTGACTGAGGATGTTTGCTAAACGAAGAGATAATGTCGAAAGCTAAAAAAACGGCTCTATAATGTGTCAGCTTATTAAACTGAAGCAGGAGTATTCCTTCAAGGACAGTGATGAACTGGACAATGTCTGGCAGCTGGGATGAGACCGTACTAAATCGTTACCCCATTCTGGAGTTGTTAAATAGGAATATTTTTCAAAGAACATAAACTGATTTGGAAAATAATTGATTAAAGAAGAAGTGATTTTCTAACTGGTCAATGTCTTGAGGTTGAGTAAGGATCTATGCTGAGAGGGTTACCCTTTCCTCATAAATCGCATTGACTTATTATCGAGCGGCTACAAAATTAAATAAAGAAGAAATCCCTTCACTTCTTTATTAAAAGACAATTCTCAAATCGAAACTATCATGGTGCTCAGATAGGGTCGCTGTTAAAGAAAAGCCTCACCATTTCATCAGGTGTCTATTCAGAATCTTGAACACCATTTTTTGCTACTTTATGGTGGTGTTAGGAGTGTCTATTCAGCTCTTTGCTTATTCTTAGACAATTCCTTTGCTGAACTTGGTCAAAAGATGCCACTCAGTTATTAAAATCAATTGTTGAGCTACGGTAGGTGTAACACGGTCGCTGATAAAATTCAAAATGGCCTCTGAACGGGGTGGGAAGCGGAGGATAACTGCGTCGTAGTGGACACACACAAACAAAATGCGGACACAATTCGCAAGCCAAACGGTTAAAAGCGGGAGCAAAAGGAGGTGGAAGAGAAGCAGGAACACACACACACACACACACTCAGACACAGAGAGTTATCAACATAAAAGTCAATCTGTCCGAGGGGTTGAATGTGTACAAAACTGAACTGAACTGAACTGAACTGAACAGAACTGAACAAACTTGAACAGACCAGACCAACAAGCTGTGCTATAGGTATTGACCCTTTTGTTTGGAGCGAGAATCGGACAGCAGAAAAGAGAAAGAGGAGGAGGCGGAGAGAGTATAGAAGGGGGAGGCAGAAACAGGAGCTAACCACCCTCACACCGCTTTCCGCTCCGACTCTTCTGCTGTCCACGCTCTCAGCGAACTCGATTGTGCCATTGAGTCGAAGCTGGCTGCTCGTTAGTCCAAGTGATGGACGGCACTGAATCCGGACTCCTCTGCCTCCTGCCTCTGCCTCTGTCTCTGTCTATTGAAGTGGCTGCTCGGACGCGGCACAGCGACATTGTGGAGAGTCAACATTGGTGGTGTTGGTGGTGGGAGTGTCAGTCGGGTAGTCGACTGAAGTGGATTGAAATTGTACAATATTTTGAGCTGGCTTTTGCCTCTCGCTTGCTCTCGGCCGCAATGTCTCTGGTCATATTTTTATTGCGATTCGAATCGAATCTAAAGTCCACCCCTAATGGCTAGCGGACAACGTAAACGGGCAGCGGCAGCGGCCATTACCCATTCAACCCTATGATGGAAACTTCGGTCTTAACCTCAGCATAACATACAACAGCCCACATTCCGCCCACTCCTTCGGGCTGAATATTGGCATAAGCAGCCCACTTATACAATTACATTTATAAATGTTGCGCTCTGATATCAAACAGACAAACAAACAAGCAGTCGGAGAGACAGACATACAGACTGTCAGACAAAAAACACATTCACCATATTATTAAACAAATACCCAGTCCAAGGAACACAATTGAATCTCTCGAATGTCCTTTGACAGTAGGTTTTTTGACAACGTTTTCCACTCATTCCCATGTCCCATTTTCCCTTCACAGGACCGCCCCAGTCTATCAACCAATTTGAAACTGCTTAAATTGCCCATAATCAGCTTGTATGCGACCCCATCCATAAGAAAAAGGTTTTCTTTGAGCTTAAAGCTGTTGAATCACCTTTAAAAAAGCAAAAAAAAAAATAGTAAGAATTATTCAATGAAAGAAAATTCCTAATATATAGAGATAATGTCGATTTATTTATATAGATAAGATGTTTAAGAGAAGATGGATTATGTAATTTTTTGTTGGGGGAAAACTGTTCCAGTTGGGCGCCAAATGGGAAACAAATGAAATTTAATAAGTACATTTTTAAGATATACTCTATATAAATTAAATAGAAAATTTCAAAACAACTTTAATTCCCAATCAAACACTAATTTACCCCAAAAGAGAAGCATGTTTTACTCTCTCGTTCAACAACGTTGGGCGCCATTTCAACACATTTCGTTAAGTAAGGACTTTAATCGTTCGATCTACAGCAAAAAGCACAGTCTGTCAAGGAATTGAGCAACGGAGATTGTCTAATTGATGGTACTTTGTGGCGGCCACTTGACTTGATCGCTGCGTCCGATCGGATCGTCGAAGCTGCTCGGCCGTGAAACAAGCCGAGTACTCGCACTACCCTGACACGGGCTGCCAAAAGCGCAGATCCGATGGGGCAGATCGATAAGACTGACGAGTGTGAGTGCGAGAGTGAGTGTAAATGATAATTGACGAGTGCTGATTAGAGCACACAACCCGTTGGGCCGACAGACGTTCGATCTCTGCGAGCTCTGTCTGAGTCTTTGGTCTCTGATCGTGACGCTACACATTTGCCTATGTCGGGATGGTTGGCTCGACAGGGTTAATTCACTTTTGCGTAATTTGTAAGCACTTCTCCTACCCCCTTCAGGCTCTCAAAGGAGCTGCGCTTTGTGCACGTTCATTCCGCATTATTCATATTCCCAAACAGGACACGACAGCGACAGAAGAGAGAGAGAGAGAGAGAGAGTAGATGACTACCTGGCAGTACTCGAAATGAGAACGGGAATGGGAATGATAAAGGAAGGGGGGGAAAAACGGCAACTGCACATTAAACACTTTGGCATATTTTGTTATTGGAACGTCGAGCGGTCGTCAGAACATTGGGATGCATGCGTAACCCTTTCGTAAATCGAGTTAATCCCGTAAACGCAATGCATATACCGCTGACGATCGCGATCACGATTCTGAACCCGAATCCCAATCCCAATCCCAATGTCAGGTAAGTAACAACGACACACACACACACACACACACCACGTTAATAATTGCGTCAATGGAAATTATCATTTTTCATTTTTACTTTTTAGTTCCTCTTGGGTTTATTTTATTTTTTAGGGTTGGGCATGGGTCGAGGTTTCGGCAGTGACGCTGCCGTCTTCGCTGGGATCCGTCGCCTGGCGGACTTCCTGAAGTGCCAGTGACAAGTTGTCAAAAGACGGAATTAGGGGCGACCCGTAGATCGCGAACAATAACCCGAAATGTCACCGCAAGTAGGAAATGGAAATGAAAATGCAAGTTCCACTTAGAGGGCAAGCCAAAGGACAGATCAAGGGTACAATATGCTTGGTAGATCCAGAAGTAGTTCCAAGATTAGAGGCCATACACAAGGTGAGCCTGTCAATTCACAAGCTCAAAACTGACTTCATTCATTAACTCAAGGAGCTAAGGGCATGATAAAAGATGCCCAGTGAAGTTTACAGTACGAAAAAAAAAGAATAATAATAATAACGAATGAAAATTAAAATAAAGAAAATTATCATATTATATGAAGGATACTCAATTAAAAAATATGCTCTAAATAAAAGACCAACAACTTAATTTCACTTCATCGTTTTAATTATTTAATAGTTTCAAATTATTAATTAATTAATAATAATAATAAATGTAATTTTTATTTAATTTAAAAATTGAAAAATAAAATGCCATGTGAAAGGAGAGAGAGAGGAGTCTAGTAATAAAGTAGTGTGGTGTTCCAATAAACTTTCTAGAGTAGTGTATGCAAAATTCGTAGTGATTTCATAAACTATTCGTTGCTTGCCTTTATTAATTGAGCACACAAAACGTGACTCGCTCGTAAAGCTTTTGTTGGTTGTCACCGGACATGATTGGGTACCTAACCCTCACCCTCACCCTCTCCGTCTCCATCTGCATCTGCATCTCTCTGCCGCTCAAATATTCTGGGCATTGTTTTACCTTGCCCATTTGCGAATAAGGGAACAAAGCACAAAGTGCCAATATTGGGAAGTACGGGATGTCACATGTCACCAAAACAATGGAACCCAGAAGGAAGTGCTCAAGTCAAAGGCAATCAGAGAGAAAAAAAGGTTCAGTCCTCAGTTTTGACAATTGCCTGATGTGGGCTTTGAAAAAACCAAACGACTCGACATTGGATCTTAAAAATAAATGTATGTGCATAACTTCTTTCTGAAACTATCAGTTTAATTAAATCTATCAGAATAAATTCGGATTTCCTTAATTGGTATTCCCCTTTCCGTGGGTAAATTAAGTAAATATGTAGTCGATAAAGTCATGTACTTATATTTATTCTTATGACAAAGATGACAAGAGGACAGGAAATAACAACTTATACCTCAATCCAGTTGGGATTAAACACAACAGATGTGTTTCCGTGGAACTCAATGAACTGCACATTCCCGAGCAAGGAGTGAGTGTATCAAAGTCCTCGTGTCAAAGTCTGAGTCTGGGTCATATGAATATATTTATTGCAGTTTCGATACTTCCACTCCCAGCAACTGTTGTCGTTGTCGTTGTTGTTGTCGTCATCTAATCCCTGAAATATGTAAAAATCTAAAATGAAAAATTGAAAAACTAACTGACAACGCAGCAGTTGTAAAAATGCGAGCATTTCAAATGCGAAGGAGATGGAGATGGAGCAGCAGGAGATGAAGAAAATGAGGGAGAGTCCGCCAGAGTCACAGTCTTTGCGAGCTTATCACGAGTCTGCAGACAAGGGCAGAGCATCAATCAAGAGTTTCCAATGAATGGCTATCGAGTGAATTAGAAGGCCAGTGCCATTTTTTTCCTCCTTTTTTCTAACCTCCTTCCCCACTTTGGGCATGTTTTGCGAATTTTACTTCTATATATGTATATGTATATGCTTACTTTCTCTCTTGCCTTCATTTCTTCTCTTTTTATTTTCATGGCGACCACCACCGTACGGTACGACAGTTCGACGTACCCGGCAATATTTTTGCGGCTTAATATGTGTTAAGGAAAAGTAGCGAAAATAAAAGAAGAAATGGAAGCAAAGTAAGAGGAAAAAAAACCGAAGTCAAGCGAAACGCAATGCTAAAAAGAAGAAATATGCGAGAGTTTAGTCGCAAGACAGAGGAACTAGAGAGCGTTGTGGTGGGCAGGGAAGTAAGGGGTAGGGGGATGGGGCATGGGGCATGGGACATGGGACATGGGTAGTAGGTCTGGCTTATCGTTGCGACTGTAGCCAGTGACAGGACATAACATTACCCTCGGTATCTGCGCAGTGCCATGCGTGTGGCTCCTGTGGGCTGACGAGCGAACGGTCACCCCGGGCCACCTTCAAAGGCCAAGGGGGGCAGGGGAAGGGGAAGGGCAAAGGGAAAGTGAAGTGAAGGAAAAGGGTAAAAAGATGCTGACTAAGTACTTTGCGAAATTGCTTACATGCGTTGCGCCTGGTCTCGGGCTCAGCTTCAGCTCCATCTTCAGCTTCGGCTTCAGTTCCATCTTCGGTTTTCTGAATTCAACGCCCGCCTCCGTTTAGCGGTAATACATTGTCATATGCAGCGGCTGGCGTGTCATCCTCTTGCCCCCTTCAGCCAGATCCATTGCCCAGAGCCCAGAGCCCAGAGCCAAGCCCCCAGCTCCAATCCAAGTCTCCTTCCCATTCTCCATTCCCATTCTCCATTCCCCATTGCCGGATCTCGCAGTGGACGTTGCCAAGCGAAGGATAAACGACAAGCGTCTAACGGACGGACATGAAAACAAGTGTTGGGTGCCATGTTTATGTTTTTCTTCATCTTCTTCTCATCGCGAATGTTGCTGCTGTTGTTGTTGCTGCTGTTGTTGTTGTTATCGTTATCATTGTCGTTGTTGCTGCGTTGTCTTTCATTTCATTTCGTTTCGTTACATTTCAATCCTTCTCTCTCACTCAGCTGCTCTGTTGCTGTTGCTGTCTCTGTCATTTCTTTTTGAAGACTAGTTCGTATGTGTGTTTTTCTTTTCCTCCTTTTTACTTATTTTCTTTAATCTTTGTTGTTCTTGTTGTTGTTGTTGTTACTGTGCACGTAATATAAAAATTCAGCATCGCGCAAAACTTCACATATGACAACTTGCGCGGACAACAACAACAACTACAGCAACAACAACAACAACACCGAGACAACACAGTGTCACTGAGGTAGCTGACAACACAGAGGCAAAGAATCGGTCCATCATCATCATCATCGTCATCATCATCGTCCTTGTCATCATCATCATCTTCGTCCAAGACGAGGCTCTGGTGTTTCTGATTTTTTGAAGCGGAAAATCAAACGTCTCGCGTTGTTTACACTGTACGACGACATCAACAGCAGCAGTAGCAGCAGCAGCAACAGCAGAAACAGTGGAAAACCTCTTTATAAATATATAAAAATAAGTTATATTATATCGTTCAATTGTTCGATTTGAAGCAAAGTTATTCCCTTTTTTTCTTAGTCTTAATTGGTGATGAAAAAATACTAGATCGTTTAAAAAGTCCCCGGACTGACAATGAAAAAAACATTTTTCAAAAAACTCAACAAGTTGCACAACAATAATTTTTCTAACTCGATAGCAAAGCTTCCGATTTCACTCAAATGTTCACTGGAGCCTAGAAATGAATTAGTCAGTCAAAAAAAATGTATTTCAAAATTTTAGAGGAGTGGCCTAGTACATATCATGAAGCAACAACAGAAGGAGGTCTCGTCGGCTGTCAAATCGTTCGGTGTTTGTCCCTTAATGCTTCAGTGCGTGCTTGCTTGTTGACGTGAAAGATATTGTCGTCTCACTCACACTCACTACGACTCACTACGATGAGCCTTTTCACTCGCACTTATTGATAGTATAGTCAAGGGACAGCTTTTTGCCGACGAGATCTCCTTCTGTTGTTACTTCATGGTACATATAAATATACATATTTACATACATGTATCGAAAAATCGACAGTTCGGTTTTTCGCGGATACAATTTTAAAGAACTTTAACTCGATGTTTTTTTGAAAATATATCGACAACTCGATTTTTGTTTTGGCGATTTTAAAATTTCGACTTAAAGCTCGTACCAAGATTTGGATTTACATCACTAGTCTGGTTCTTTTCCTACTGCTATTTCTACTTTATTTTCAGTTGCCTTTGTGATTAATGTATTTAAACAATTTTTAATAGTGTTTTATTAATTTGACACAATTACGCTTAGTTCATTTGCTGCTGTTGCTACATCGATTGCTGCTACCGCTTCTTCTTATGATTTGTATACTACTACTATTTCTACTACTATATTTTCGAATACTATTTGTTCCAGATTATTTGTTTTCTGCTGTTTTAATTTTTTTGTTGAGCAGTGTGAATGGGGTTTAAAGGCGCTGCCCCAACGATTCAGCTTGTAAAAGTGTAAATGTATATGTGCGTGTGTGTGTGTGATTGTTATGTGCGTATGTGTGTGTTGCTTGAATTTTAGAAAATTGCATTTTTTCATATCATTAGGTTTTATTGGTTTCTTCCTGTTAAATATTCGTGCCCTTCCTTACACTTGTCTTAACTCTCTCTCTCTCTCTTTCTCTCTCACACACATATGCAGCACATGTATTTTTTGTGTGTGTGTGTGTGTGTTGAATTGCTGGTCGCATGTTGTCAAAACAACAACGCGCCAGTTGCGCTCCAAAAACAACCTGAAAAACACACGAGGCACGCATCATATCGTCGCATATTGTTTTGCCTTCTCTACTTGCCCCATTTCCCATCCCCCTGTCTCCTGCTCCTTCTCCCTCTCTCTCATGCTTCCTTACTCTTTGGCTGTGTCAGTCGGCCAGTGTCAAGCTGAGCCCAGAGACAAACGCTTGGCAGCCATGTCTGGCCATGTCAGCTTCTTTCTCGCTGCCCCCAGTCTCCTCTCCTCTTCTCTCCTCTCTCCTTTCTCCTTCTTCACCTATCCTCAGTTTCCTGCCCCATCCACTGTATATGAGGCGATAAATGCAAGTTGGCGAGTTCCTTTGTTGTTCTTCTTAGAGAAACAACTTCAGTTCCACATTGAAGTCCATTACGTACGCTTTACCTGCTTCGACTTCGACTTCGACTGCGACTTCGACTGGAGCTAGGTGAGAGATGGAATAGAGATGGGACAGAGAACGGGGTTGGTGAGTGGGCCAAGAACAATGCGCATCGATTTACCGACTGTGAGCTCCAATTAAATGCATGGCAAATGGGTTATCAAAGAGCCGAGAATGCTTGGATGGCCAACCAACCGTTAAGCTGCTCAGTTTACCATGCGATTTGTGGAACTTTCCCTTTCTTTCTTTTAGAAAAGGTGGAATAAGTCTACACAATTGCTTCTTATAGGAGTTATAGTATATAAGAGCATAAAAACATACCTAGGTTTTATCAAAAGTACAATTGGTAGGCGAGCAAAGCGAGCAGGGGGCAGTTCAACATGGGATATTTCCTCTAATCCAACCATTTGCCCAGATAAAACATTCACTAAAAAGCCGTAGAATGCCTTTTGATATATTGAATCTTTCAAAATGGTCTCCATATTTATGAATCTAATCAAATTGATTTCAATCTCATACTAAATTCCGGTCTATCCAATCATTTCTGTTGACCAAGCATGTTAAAAAAGAACTTGGCACACAGCAAACATATTATTATCGAAAGGGGATTTCGCTTAGGCCGGGCCAACTAATGCACTGACATCCATCTACATCTACATCAACCCCAAGCTCGTGTGTGTGTGTGTGTGTGTGTGTACAGATCTGCCCACAACAATACAAACACAGCCACAAATGGAGTCAACTTGACGTTACCTGCGTAAATCAGGAAATGTGGCAAGCAGCGAGCAGCAACTTCTGATTGACTGCCTGACGTATGGATGGATGGATGGTTGAGAGGGGATGGAAGGGACAAGTCGGAAGGCGGATAAGGGACTTTGACGTCTCTGTTGTTGCTCTGTTGTTGCTGCTGGTCAAGAGAATGTCTCAAGAGCTCGGGCTCGTTTCGAGCTAAGTCGCCCTAATGCAAATGGAAAACTGAAAACGGTTGCACACATAATTTCAATATGCCAGCTAAAAACCCCCCATCCCCCTTCCCCCCTTTCCAATGGAGATTCGGCAAAGCGAGGGCCAAAAACAGAATTAGACTCAAACCAAGTTAACATAGAGCCACAACTCGAGTTATACCACCTGCAGTGACTGTCGGTCGACCGTCGTCGGTCGTCGGTCGTCGGACCGTTTTTTTGGCCCCCGGGGTCGTTTTGCGTACGCCCTTGTGTTGTGGCTCATATGTGTGCGGGGGAGTGGGGGCTGTGTGTGTGTGTGTGTGTGTGAGCTGTGGGTCGAATGTGGATGCCGCCTTGTTGCTTCTTGATGCGCTTCGGTGGTCGCCGCCTGCCAACGGAAAAGGAAATGAAAAAAGGCGAACGAAATACCGCCTCAATTCTCGGACGGGTTCTTAAGCTCAGTCTCAGTCTCAGTCTGCGTCTCAACCTTTGGCTACAGCCCAGCCTGTTCCCCTTTCCCTTCCTCTTCCCTTTCACCTTACTCTTTCCCTTGGCAATTCCGCTTGGTTGCTTTGCAAAATTTTTGAATTGGATACTCTGGCGACCAAAAACGCCCACGCGCTGGGCATGCCAACTGCCTAGCGGGCGTCCATTCAGCCCTCTGCCCCTGCCCCTTACCTCAACCTGCCCCTGCGTCCAACAACGTCCGTCGTACACATGACCAAAAGAATCAACGAGTGTGCGTGTGTGTGTGTGTGTGTGCGAGGACTATTTGAAATTTTGCATATTAAAATATCGTCGTGGATGCAAAAGGTCGCCACGTCTTGGTCGAATCGAGACGAGACGAGGCGAAAGGTGGCCGGCGCCGTGTGCCGTGTGCCGATGTTCCCTCCATCCCCATCCCCTTCCCCTCCCTGCCAACGCACATCGAAGCTGTAGTCGATGCCGCACAGTGGGCACAGCACAGCAATTTATGTCATTTTCTTTTCGATTTTAGGTATTCAACTTATCGAAAGCACATAGATGTGTATCTAACATAGTCAAAACTATCTGAAATCGATTGAGTGATATCGACTTTAACAATTACAAACACAAAGATCGAATTAAAATCTGGAAATACCGATAGCCTGTCGATAAATGTACACAATTTAACAAAATCTAAATGTATCGATCAGTTATCGATTACATTGCAACTCCACCTAACGATACTGGACCTCAAAAAGCTTAATTAATTTTTCACTAGATCAAAACTTTTCTTAATTTAATTTAATTTAATTTATTTATTAATATACTAGCACGACTAAAAGCAGTCGGCAAAAAGTAAATTAATGTTTAAAAATAAAATAATATTTAAATTACAAAGTAATAAAATAAATTTATGTGACTTAAGCTAAAAACTGAAAAGAAAAAAGTTAAATTAAGTTTAGTCTGGGATGTGACTTGGTGAAATATATTGCATGTTTGATTTTTTTCATCCCTACTATTGTTATTCGGGACTTGTGAATGTTGAAGTTGTAAATACATCATCTCTGTTATCAAAGTATTATTGACAATTTCTATTTTCTAATTATCAATAATCTGTCTTTAGCCCCACTGTGCGCTGCTGCTGCCGCTTTTGCTGTTGCTGCTATTGGACTGTCGCTGGCTGCGAGTGTGTCTACAATTGTGGGTGGAGAATGTCGCCGCACAGTCACTGGCAACTGGCAACTGGAAACTGGCAACTGGCAACATAACATTGGGACACAGACACATCGCCTGTGGTAACACAATAACGAATTTCCGTAGCAACTTCATCACCAGCTCCTGACGATGTTGCTGCTGTGTTCGTGTTGTTGCTGTTGTTACTGCTGCTGTTGCTGTTGCTTTTTGCCTTTACCCTGAAATGTTATCCACTTTACATGGAGCTTTGGTCTGTGCTGTTTCATTCGATTTCTTTTGCTGTTTTCATTTTCATTTTCCTTGTTTCCCTTCCCTCTGCTCATTTTCTGTTTTGTTGCACTTTTTGGCTTGGCAAAATATAGATGAAATTATACACATTTCACAGACAACACACATGCCAATAGTAATGGTAATAAAAATAATCATAATAATAGGAATAATAATGCAAACAAACTGAAAATAGGAAAAGTTGCGATAAGTTTGGAGCCCGAAATGGAAAATCTGTTTCGGAACTTGCAACTGGACCCTGTAATCGTCGATTATTGGCACAGCTGTCTGGAGATTTCGCACAATCGACACAAGAGGAAGATTCAGGAGGGAAACCCTTCTCATAAATATTTTGAAACTCTCAAGCGTTCGTTACCCTTCCCAATTTCAGCCTCCTGTCTCTCTCGCCAGACAAACAATTAAACTTAATCAGTTATCCAAGAGCAAACACTTTTCCCATTTTAAAACTGTCGATCCATCGAACTGTCGAGCTGTCGAACCATCGATGCGATCATAAAGAACCCGTTACATGCTAAAAAGGTAGCAAAAGGAAAGAAAGGAATCGAAAGGAAAGGAGCGGATCGAAGGAAGGTAGAATGAATTATTGCAAAAGGCTTTTGCGTTTTCCCGTTTCTATTTTTTATGGATTTCCATTTTTCTATTTTTCTAGATCGTGAGAAAGTTTAACCCCTTCGACGAGGCTGCGTCTTTCCACAAAGATGCGACTGAAGATGACGCTGGCCCATTGCCACATAATTTATAATGATTAGGTACCGTGGCGTTGCACAATGCCAGCCCAAATCGGAAAGGAAAAGGAAGCAACGAAAAAGGGAAACAGTTGCAGGCAACGGCAACGGCAACGACAACGGCACAGGCGCCTCCTTGAGCCGCAGCGAAAAGAACACACGGATCTGTCAAGGATCGAGGGTGACCGCGACCGAGGCGTCATCCCTCAGCGAGGGGCATCGTCTTAGGGTGCCTCATGGCACCCTGTCACCTTCCCCACTCCCTTCTCACAGCACGCAGCATCACCAGCTGAGCGCTGCTCAGAAGAAGAAAAGATCCCGGAAAATTGCTTACAGAGCATTACGAAGGCAAAGTCTGTGCGCAGGATTATGATATTAGTTAAATACTTTCAGAAAGTTGTGATGATTGTCAAGTTTTCCTCTTTTATTACAATTATATAACATTGAGTATAATTATTTAAAAATTAAATTTTTTGTATAAAATTAAATTATATTATTATTAATATTATTATCAACCATTATATTTTAATTAATTATAAGACAAAAATTTAATGCATCGTGAAAAAGTTTAGGTAGACTATAGAAATATTAAAAAAAAGCATTGAAAATGTGTTCGAATACGATCGAAAAAATACCATACCCATTAGAACTTTTGTTACTTGTCTTCCATCCAAGTTTGTAATTCTAATAAATCCCTGAAGCCCATGTTGATGAATTTCAAACATCTTTAAAATAATATTTAAGCTGATTGGGAAAATATAGACGGTATAATAAAAATTCTTACCTTCAACTATAAATTAATTATTTCATTTAAAATTAAAATAAACTAAAACACACGTTAAAATCGTTTTCTATCCTTTTGGAGTGAATATTTTGTGTTTATAAAAATTCTCTTTAAATATACTATTTTAAAATGTTTAATCTAAATCAATACAATAATTAATAAGTCTTTCTACCTTAGCATTAGGAATATATCAATTAATATTTAATTATTGATAAATAATAAATAATATACATTTAATTATAATAAATAATTATTTATAAACAATAAGGGACTGTAATAGCAATTACACCCACGACACACATGATCAAGAGGTCACCAGACTGATCTGAACCCCCGCAGATCAAATGACCGCCAGCAATATTTCGTTAATCTGGCAATTAGTCAACTTTGATTAGCGTCTGACAAAACATACACACACACACACACAGGCACATGGATACACTCGCAATATGAGTATAAATATCAATTTGATCTGTCAAATATTGACACATCAAACCCTAAACAAACCAATGACAGGCAGAGGGACCCTGCACTTTCCCCCTCTCGGCCATTTAGCGGCAATTTATGAGCAACAAAACACCAGAAAAAACTCATGGAAAATGGGAGAAATAATAAATGAAAACAAAAAAGCAACAAAAACAACATGATAATACAAAAAAAAAGGGAAGGGATTCTGTTGCTGTTGATGCTGTTGTTGTTGTTGTTGTTGTTGAGATCATTTCAAGGGTCCTTGACTTTGTGCCGGCAATGAGCCAATTGAGTGATGCTGCCATCCATAACAATTATGTTATGGTATTATATGATACGATATAATGTCGAAAACGTTGTTTTTTGCACCAAAAAATGCGAGCGAGAGTGAGAGCATTAGATCATGCTTAGGGTTTGGTTTGCTTTGGTCTCGTTTGGCTTCCCTTTTCTGTTAGGGGATGCTGAAAAGGTTCAAAGTGCGTGTGAAAATGAGGATATTTGTTGTAGTTCCTGTTGTTCCAGTTGTTGCTGCTGCTGCTGCTGCGGATGCTGGCAAAACTTTTGCGGTGTTTTTAAGGTGTGAACCCGGCGATTATTAGGGACAAAAGGATGCTGTTCACCAACAGAAATGGGAACAGTGGCTGGACAATTACTTGTTCTCGCATATTGTCGAGTCTATCACACCGTGTAATGCGATAAAGGCGCCAAAAGTAATACCCGATTCACAATTATCCATATGATCTCTCATTGTTGAACTGTCAACCCAAAAGAGTTCTCCTGTCTTTTTTTATTTGGGTCAAAAGGTGCAGTTTTTTTTGTGTGTTTTTGCCTTAACATGTCCCCGGGGCCAATTAGTCAAGTTGAGTCGAAATCGGATAAGGATGCCGCATAGAGCACAGCTGACTGCATTGCAGAAGGATAACTGTACGCTTTCCATTTTCCATTTGCAATTGGAAAGCGAATTCAAAATCGACAACGGCTCACAGAATTAAAGGCAAGGGTTAAGGGGCTTAGAGGGTTGCCAATCGGAGGATCTGCGGCTGGCTACAGTTGAAAAATCGAATATAACAAAGAATGCATGCGAATTTTCTACAGGCAAATTTAATGTTCATCTGCAGCAGGCAAAAAGGGGTTGCAGAGCGGAAAAACAAAGGAAAGCACGGCTGCGAAAATGTTTGCAACATTTTTTAATGAAGGCAATGTCATTGCAAATACTCAGGACACTTTGCGAAAAACGAAGTCACTTTTTCAAATCATAAAGTACAGTTGAAAAATGGAAATTTAATTCTTAACATAAGAATACTGCGAGAAATAAATAAATTCAAAATTTCATGGTTTTGTGTTAGCTTTGTTGGTGTAGAGCTGGAAATATTGCGAAAATTAAACATTCAAATATTTTTTATATATAATAGAAAGATAAATATATATATAAAAAATGATGGTTCAGATAATTCAGGGCCATCTATCAGTTCATTTAATTTGCATCAAAATAGAGCTAAGGAAGGATTAAAAATTGAGTTCGATCCGTTCTAAAGTCTAAGACCCACATTTTCTGTACAAATAAAAAGCAAACTAAAAAATCTGATCCAGAAGTCATAGTACCAATTTTTTTTAATGATAAATAAACTGTGATAAAAAATAATACAGTTTTACAAATATTAAGACGAGTATATTTATTACTAAACTAAATATTTTAATAAAAGGTTTTAGAAATTAATTAAATTTAACTATGTAATGAGAGACCTCGCAACTACTTATCTTCAACCAATTCTTCTACTTTTACCTGTTCTTCACATATAATATTTAAAAATGTTTCTGCTATATATGTATATTTTATATCTTTTATCATTTCTTTTGCATTCGACTCGTTTGAATATTCAATTTGGCAACGTTTAAAGTCGTGGCAAGTATATGAATCGAATTGAGTTCGATTTCGATGGCGAATGTTGCCCAGGTGTTGCTTTGATGTTGCAAAATCCGCTGAGGGCTACCCGCCCGTCCCCTGCCCCTGCCACACACACACACACACACACACACGCGATGTTGCCACATGCGGGCTTTGCATTTGCATGGCCTCCTTTTTTTCTGCATAGCATAATTTCAAATTGCGAGCAAATTTTCCCGCTCAGCGGAACACACACACACGCACACACATGTTAAACTGGCATAGTTTTTCCACACGGAAAGGATTATTTATTTATTACGAAAATTTTCGTCATTCGATGCGCGGCTGGCGCGTGGAAAGCTGCAAAAAAGAAAATAATAAAGAGTGGAAAAGGTAGACGACTCGGCCAGGATAACAGGCAGGCAGACAGACACGCAGACAGACAGACAGACAGACGGGACGCGTCCAGGCAGCCGCAAATGTCGAATTATTCAAATGATGATTCAACCCCCTCCTGCACCCCTTTCAATCACTCTCTCTCTCTCTCTCTCACTCATTCGGTTCAGGCATGTGATATGCAAAAAAAAAAAGTAAAAGAGTTTAAAAAAGCAGCAGGAGCAGGAGGAGAAATACGCACAGGACTCGACACACGGCACACAGGACACGGGACACTGAGAGATACAACGAAGCGGCGTTGATTTTGTGTGCACTTTTTTTTATTGTACGATTCCATACCTCGTACCTTGCGGCAATCTGGCGGCACACACACACACACACACACACAGAGACAGCTTTTGTTGTTGTTGTTGTTGTTGGTCCTTTGTAGTTTGCATGTCCCGTTTCGTCATATGAGATGGCAAGCGCGCTTACAAATTTTTCATATAATTTGAAAATAAAAGGTAAGCGCACAGACAGGACAGGAACAGGACTCGCCTATAGGCCTGCACCAGACCAACACACGTATAAGTGTGTGTGTGTGTGTGTATGTGTGTGATTTGATAAAAAAGTCGCTTTTAAGGACATCTGCGTATTTTCCCTACACAAAATATGCAAACCTTCAGCTGACTCTCTCTCTCTCTTTCATTCGTACTCTTACTCTGCTCTCTCTCTCAATCTTTGTCTATCTATTTCAATGCCTCTCTCGCTCTCTCTCTCTCTCTGTCTCTCTCTTTAGCGACCACATTTGAATTCATTTAATTTGCACCTTGTTCGCACAGTTCGGTAATATTATATTGTGTGTGTGTACGTAAAGTATTATGCTGGTTAGCAACATCTGCCTCGGTTCCTCATTCTCATCCTGATCCTGGTTCTGATCCTGCCACCACTTGACAGTCGGTTTGGACAGCAGCATATGCTGGTTGCATATTGATATATAGGTGAAAAAACTTTCAATTCACATTTAAACTATAGAAAAAATGCCAATAACTTTGACAATCTCACAAATTGATGTACTTTCTTTCTTATATGAATTCTTGAGAACCTAATTTCAATCTTCCTTAAATAGTACAATAATGAAAATAATATCAATTTTTGTATTTCAGATTTCCAAAGATCAAAAAAATCCATTGAGAAAAGTTTAAGCAACACTGTTAATGAGAAAACTATACTTAGAAGCTATACTTTTTTTAAACTAAGTTTTATAAAAAAATTTACATTTGATTTAATTAAATTTAAAAAAATTAATTGTTCTGTGGTGGAATTTTATTTAGGAGCACATTATCATAAAAGATACCATTAATTACCAAATCTTTTAACATTTCATTCTCAACACCCAATTCAAATCCTATTTATTTCTGAGTTATTTGAATTCTTGAGAAATCTTTTTCAATGTTTTCTTAAAAAAATTAATAGTAATATATTTCTTTGTAACATTCGCTTTTGACTAAAAAACTTGATACCTTATTCCAACGCATTATTTTAAGCAAATATTTATGTGTATTGCATCTATATAAATTGTACGTTCATGTGTGCAAAGTCCAGGGCTGAAGCTGGACCAACTTATTCCAATTGCCTTGGTAAATCCCATTGCCCATTCCCCATGCCCAGCTCCCATTCCACATATCGCATTCCGTATTTCGCATTCGCATTTGAATTCGCAATTCAAAAGGCGGCATCCCACAACACCGAAAACTTGTGCATAAATGTCCGCAAACATGTGTCCTGGTACCCACTGCGAGTTCCCACTCCGAGTGGCCGACTATCCAGTCACCAGACTCAAGTAACCAGTTCCCCAATTGGGCAGAGTCCTTTTGCGGATGTTTGTGGGGCGCCTTTCTCATTGGCGTCGTTGGCGGCGACTTTATAAAAATGTTTGCCCTTCTGTTTGTTTATTTGTTTGTCTATGTGTCGATTTGTTTGTTTGTTTGTTTGTTTGTTTGCCCGACTGCGTTTTGTGTCGTAAATTTAATGGACAACAGCAACAACAAAAACGACAACAACAACAACCAAACAGCAACGAGAGGAAAAGCAGAAATCGAAAAGGAATCGAATCGAATTGAATGGCAAATGGGAGCCATGCATAAAAAATTGTCAAAGCCAGCCAAGGGTTAACTTCGATTAGCCCGAAATGTTGTCATGGCCTGTGGTCGCACATATGTGCGGGTGCCCAGAAAAAAAGGGGCATTCAAAAGGGTGTGCGTGTGTGTGTGTGTGTGGTCATAAGGCCAAAGCACAAATAATAACAGTCACGCGTCGAGGAAAGCAGCAAACGCAGCAAAAATAAATAATAAAATAAACATGAAAAAAAAAAGGAGAAACAAATAAAAAATCTGTGAAGGGCCATGGATGACTACAAGATACCCTGCAAACAAATAATTGTTTTGAAGTAAGCAAAGCATGAGAAACAAAGAATAGATTTTTGATTTTATAGCAATTCCACAATTCAAGAGACTTACACAAGTTTTGAGAACTTGAAATTAGGAAGTTGTGAAAATATTATATGCAAATAATAATATTAAGTAAAATGTATCATTATTGTATTATTTGAATGACTGAATGAGATCGGAAATTTATTATAATCGTATATCTGAAGATTCAACAAAAGTTTTCATGCTGAAGGTTGAATTTTTATACCATATGCATAAAAAAAAACGAACCTGTACCGAGTTTCATCGAGATGGATGTAAAACTGAGGGAAAGGTTTGCAAAATGATCGACAGACTATTTAAAATTAGCTTGTTGACCTGATCAAAAATATGTCGCTTATTGTCTTCAAAACTGTCATAGCTAAAAATACAGAAATATTCGAAAATATTTGGTTTTAAATTGTGCATAAACTTCAATTTCATATCTTGTTTACTCTTTATGTCAGAGTCCAAGTTGATACCAAGTTAAAACTTCTTTGATGTGACAAAATGATCATACCCAAGCAGAGGCAGGGTATGAAAAGGAAAGGACAAGGGACGATGCCCAAAAACGCCAAGACATGCGAATGAATATGAGAGCGACGAGATTGGCATTGGGTCCGCAATTGGGTTCGATTTGGCTGGAGTCGAGGTCGAGTCTGCTGAGGGGGATCTGGGGGGTATTGGGGTATCGGGTATTGGACTCGTTTTCGGCGGACAGCGGACCAAATGGGGCCATTGATCAAAATTGTTACAATAATGGCGAAAAATCCACCCCATGTGGCAAGCAAACCAAACGCCCACCGAGGCCAAGTTGACCGAGTGGTGCGGCGAGTGAGAGTGAGAAAGGGGAGGGAGCAGTGTGGCATGTGGCGTGTGGCATGTGGCATGGTGGGTTAGACCAAAAGCAATGCGAAAGGCGACGGCAAAGGCAAATACGACGAGCATCGCCATTGCTTGTCCGTCGTGTCGCAAAAACGGACACGGGCCACAGCTCAAGGGACCAGGAATAGGGTGGGATGGGATAGGTTGGGTTGGGGTGGGGAGTGTCGGACTCTTGGACTGTCGTGACGGTCGTAGCCGGTCGTAGTCGACCAAAGCCCAATCTCTCTGCGTCTGCCATTGAAAGCCTTTTGATGGCAATGGCGGCGTTGGTGGTGGAGGTGGTGCTGCTGCTGCTGGCGGTGGTGGTGGTGGTGGGTTAGACTGGGCTCGGGTTCGAGTTCGAGTTTCGAGTTCTGGTTGCTGCGTTTTAGCTTGTGGATTGGTCTTGCAAGGTAGCGACGTTGCTACGAATGTCCAAAAGGACCAACAGCGCCAGGACGTGTGTATGTCAATGTCTAAGTGTGTGTATATATATCTATGTGTGTGTGTGTGTGTGGTGTTTCACATGCTCTAGCATCGTAATGGCCACAGATGTTGTTATGGCAAAAGTTCGTACGTGAGGGTCGAGCCGAGAACGACATCCTTTCGTCCTTAGCGTCCTTTTGCTAGCCGTTGTCGTTGCCGTTGCCGTTGTTGGCCGGGTCGTTTGTACATATTGCATCAAAGAAAAGTTGTTCTGCGAAAAATAAAGCATGAAAGTCCTGCACAAGGACACACACACGCACACACACACACAGAGAGACCACACGCAGTCGCAATGCAAATAATAATAAAAACTGGGCTGACAAAATCGTTTCCTTGACTATGCGATAGACGCCATGGACAACGCAAAAGGATCTGACTGCCATATACACATACATACATAAGTAAGTAAATATACATCTATGTGTATATGTGTGTGTGTGTGTGTGTGTGTGTCATTTGGGCATAAGCATGCATACAATGCTCTCAATCCCCCACGTGCAGGCAACGCCAGCTCCAACTCCTCTCTTGCTTAGCGTCCTTGTGTCCTCCCCAACTCAACTTTCCCCCCTTGTTTAGGCATTGGCGTTTATCAAGTCAAGACGCGGAAATTGGCTGCCATTTCGATCTGCCTCACAGAATCCTTTCTCGTTGACACACACACATACAGCCTTGCGAAATCTAAGGATAATGCTGTGTTTAAGCATAACTGATAGCCTTGGTCAGAGTTTTGGCCATAGCAGCCAGCTAGCACTTGGCAGCAGCATCAAATCGAAGCCAAATAATATGCTTAATCAACTCAAATCATGGGCTTAAAGTCAGCCTCTCACTCTTGGAAGCAAGGCAGTTGCATGACGAAAGCTGCATGCTATGCTCGATGAACCAACAGAAGCTACTTGCTATGTTAGCCGTGTTTAAAACTTGGTATCAGACACGAAGCTAAAAGATATGTCATAAGTTATTTAGATAATTGAGATTTGAATGGTGATGTTAACTCAAACGGTAAATCGAGTTTAATATCAAAAAAATAAGTCGAGAAAAAAAGATAAATTGAGTTGTTTATTTAATACCGATATATCGAGTTTTCTAAATACAATTTTAAAAGAAAACGTACTTATTAATACAAATATACGCCTACATTTGTAAGTTTCAAATTTAAAAGTTAAATCAAATACAAACTTTTCCATGCATAATTTCGTTAAATTAATTTTACTTTCACCTTATGTTTTTATAAATTTTAAATCTCAAGTTTCAACTTTCAATTACATTTTAGGTCATAACTAGTACGTATATGAAGCAAAATTTTTACTTTGATTCTGAAATGGTTCATTTATTTTTGTTTTTTTAATTTCTAGTCAAGGTGTAACCAACTTAATATAATCATAACTTTGCCAAAACTAAACAGATTTTCAAGCGATTTTGATAATTTTGATCATGATTTATCATCTTAATTATTTCTGTATTCAATTTTGCATTCATTTCGAAGCCAAATAGTTTTCGATGTATTTTTACAACAATATTCTTAATTTTTTCGAGTAGAAGCAGCTTCCTAGGGTTGTCGTTACTTAATGCATATTATTAAAATACTATTTCTTACAATTATGCGTCGATGTACATTTAAGAATTACTGCAATTAGACGAGTTTTACTGCACGAATAGCTCCACAGAGAATTTTCACTGAAGAATCTCAGTTTTTCTAGCTGTAACCGTTGTCTAGGGTTGTCGCTTAATCAAACTCAAAGTCCTGCTCCAACCCTTCGACATTCTTGGAGGCACAAAAACCGCAATCTCAGCCCAAAAACGCCACAACACATCACATCATTGGAGCAGGACTAAAGAGGGGAACCAGAGCAGGAGGAGGAACGTGAGGGGGAGCTGTAATGGGAGGGGGAACTGTAGTTGGAAGGCCACATCAACGGCAGCCTGATCTGTGTAAAAATATTAGTTCTGTCAAAATAAATTTCTTTGAGTAATGTAATCCCATTTTGCGGTCTTGACACACATACGCACACGATTCTTTAAAAAAATTTGTAGACAGGCCAGGAAGTGGCGCCCCAAGTAACTCGACCACTCAACCCCATCCCCTTCCCCTTCCCCTTTCCATCTTGCCACGCCTATTCATTCTTCACATTTGCCCAAAAGTCTGTCCTTCTTATTCGGTCACATACTCGTATCACATCTGAAGGTGAATATGAATGCGATAAATCTGTTCATGATTGTTTTTGCTGTCGCACATGTTGTGGGCCCTCTCTGCCCTCCCTTTACCCCCTTTTCCTGCTGCCACTCCCATTCCCTGGTCTATCGTCTCCACTGTACGACAAGGTGTCCAAACGCTGATTTGCTCCGTGGAGTGCGTAAAAAATGCCAACGGAATTCGCTAATCCAGCCAAGAAGTCGTCTAGATCACGGAGTTGGGGTTGAGATTGAGCTCTGGGTGGGTTGGGTGGTTTCTTCGGAGTGGGTTGGGTGGTTGCGTGGTGTTGCGCAGTTCAGCTGCCCTTTATTACACTATTTCTTGGCCAGATTCGAGGCGCAGGCAACGATTACGGACACATGTACTCGTATGATATTTTTGTATTTTTTTTTGACATGTAAACGCAATACACAAGCCTATGACCAGGTGGCTGTGGGTGGAAAATTGGTGAAATGGGCTGCTTGGTGGTTGGGCGGTTCGGTGGACAATGGGAAAAAAAAGGAAATTTTGCATTACCTAGAAATATTATATATTGCAAGAGTCTTGGGATTGTAATGAACCTTAGTGAAAGAAATTTAATTGGACTACGCCTTCATCTCCTCCTCCCCACCGAATTTATATACATATTTTATTTCCTTTTAAGTTGACCTTGTCGTCAATCCATTGTTCAACCGTCACAAGGAAAAATAAAATTTGTAATTAACTTTAAATGCTCGAGACTTTGCTTGCTTAATAATTAGACTAGAGTAGAATTCAAAGTGGTATTTGGTTCTTGATTCGAACTTGTCTGACTTTGTTCTAACTTCAAAACATATTGGATAGTCCTTAAAAATAAAAAAAAAACCATTTCTGTTCGATCCTTTCAAGATACTGAAAAAAAAAGTTTTTTTGCGAAAATATCGGACTTTTGCCCATAGTGCGGTGGCGGTCGCCTTTTGCCCGCTGCTGCCTGCTGATGATGACAATGTGTTCTGACAGCTTTGCGGCTGTGATTGCAAAAAATGAGAGACGATGACGAGAAAAGAACAAGAAATTGCAAATTTTTGACACACACACATCCACACACATGTGTGTACATAGAGCAAAATAAAAGAAAATCGTGTAATGTAATATAGTCAATGTCGGAGTCGGTTTCGTGTCGATGCCGACAACGTGGATGCGTGTGCGTGCAATGGCATTTGAGGGGATAGAAGTGTGTGCGTGTATGTGTGTATGTGTGTGTGTTGTATGTGTGTGTGTTTATGTGCGTGTGTATAGGTCGCCTTTACGGGCAAAACTAGAGTTGAGTTGTGATTCAAGAACAAACATTGATGAGGCCAAATTTCTGTGATTCGTCATCTAAATAGGTTTTATTCAAAGCACAGTTCTGTGTGTAAGTATACGCACAATCACCCACACATTGGTGTAAAATTACAACGCATTACATGCACACACCCATTCACACACTAACACTCACACACACACATTGCAATTTCTGGCAGCTGCCACATGAAATTTGTTAAAATTCAAATTTAAAACTTCAAGCGCATTTTTGTGGGCTGATTTCTTTGGAAAAATTTTCAAAAACTATTGAAATTTTGTTTATTAATATATAAATATTTATAAAAAAAAAATGAGCACGGGGTCTAATTAGTAAGAATTAAGACAGTGGAAGAAATTCGACTGTAAGATACTCTGTGCTTATTAATTTAAAAAAAAATTAAATAAAATAAAAATAAAAGCAGGCAAAATGGGTATACTCGATATCCCGATTAAGAGATACCCGTACTATATTAGCTATTGTAATTAGTTATTTTTTTTAAATGCGTTTCATTCCAAAGAACTTAAAAACACATGTTTGACTACAATTGACGACTCGGCGACTCTAATCAGTGAGCAACCAGAAGGTACGATTATTTCCATAGCTCATCAAAAAAAGCTTCGAAAAGATTGTTTTAAACAAACTGGGAAATGCTGTGTAATTTAAAACATTGCTTTACAATAACAAAACCAAGTTCCCCGAATAAAAAACAATAATTTAAAAAATGTAAATTAGCATTACACTCCCGGGAGATATCACAGCCAAACTCTTAGTCCTCCCATTAATAGTCAAGAAGAGAGTTTTATCTTCAAAATTGTGGGTGTGTTGAATTTTAACGATTTTCGGGAATGGAATGAGGCGTGGCAAAAATTTTGAACCAACGGCTCCGCATTTATAGAAGTGTACCAAATTTGGCCGTTCTAGCTCTTATATTCTCTCAGATCTACAAGGTGTTTATACAGACGTCATGGTTATTGAAGCTGATCAAGATTAATAATGCAATACATCTTAGCAATCTGAGATAGACATCGACGTATGTAGTTATATATATGACTAAACCTGATCTTGAATTATGATGAACCACAAAAAGCCTTAGTTATAAAAGAAACTATTTTTCAAGGGCGTTGGCAGGGGGGTCCTTATTGAGTCCCCCTATTTGGTTCTCCATTATTGAGAAGCTGCCGACGCCCTTGCTACTTTTCATTACTTTCTGCAAAGGAAGGACGCCACCTAGCGAGCGTAGATCGCAACAGTTATGTGTACAGGGGCATGTGTACAGGGGTATGTGTACAGGGTACAAGGCAATAGATGGTTCCCGAACAGGGTAGAAACGCAGCAACTGTTCACCGAGTCCTGTCGAAGTCGCCTCGCATGATGCCCGATTGACGAAAGCAGTTGAAAAAGGAAAGGTTAGCATAAGTAGCATATACATATAGCAATAAAAGTAAACTTAAAGAAGATTATAAAAATATATCACTCGCGCACGGCAAGAAAACAACTTAGCACTGTTGCCTAAAGTAAACGGTAAGTTCCATTACAAGTTACCAATTCAAGCAGCTGTTTGCTTTAAAATTTAAAGTTTAAATGCAGCGCCATCACAGCTATTCATTAAATATATTGAACTAAATAAAGCTCAAGCTCCAAGCTCAATCGGTGGCACAAACCAAAAAGCTCTGCTTGGCAAAAGTTTGCCCAATTTGAGCGTAAAGGACAACCCCTGCAACTGAACGAAGAAACTTAACGAGGTTGTCGCTAAAATTTGTGAGTCCTGACTAAAAAGCCTTACAAAAATGGATGCGTGAAAGTTCGACGATAAGCATTTATTTAAACCCCGCCAGAACTTGAATTGGTAGGAATGAATTTTTTAATTCTGAAATCAAGCCTGTTGGGAATTTCTTAATAATGAAATCAAAGTACTCGGGATTGCATTTCTTAAGCCGGAAAATAAGAATAGTCCGGACTGAAATAGCATGAGTTTGTGAATGTGGACTTGCTTTCGATCATAAATCTAGAAACTTTTGTTGTACGACTTTTTCGAAAAATCGAAAAATCCAGAAATCTAGCTTGCTGGGGATTGAATTCCTCAATCCATAAATTATTAAAAAAAAAAGTTTGGCATTCATAATCAGTATGAAATTAGTATGAAAATTAGTATGATAAAACACTTAAACTTGATTGTAAGACGGTTCATTTCTTTGTAAAACATCATGCCAAAATGAAGAAATATTTTAGCTTGTAGAGTTCCTAGGTAAAAGGTGTGACCAACTTTAACTTTGCCAAAACAAATCCGGTGTCCAAGCAGAACGTCATTTTGATATTGGTTTGGCAACTTAATTCATTCTACATTTAAATTCAATTCGTTTCGTTCAAATAATTTGCTGCCTTAAGATATAGATTTTTTAGCGACTTAAATTTTAGATCTCAAGTTTTAAAATTTTATCAACTTCTTATATAATTAAATGAACTTAGTTTTGCAAGTGAGCTATGAGGAACAAACTCCAGCGAGTTGTCGATTTTTAATAAAAATTAATTTAATAAACTCGATTGAAAGTCCAAAAAATCATCGAGTTAAATTGTCATTTACTCGACGTTTTTTAACATCGCTTATAATAAGATGTCGATGTTGAAGCTACATTGAATATAACAATCAATAATATTAAATAGTTCAAAAGTATTTATATTGATATTTTGAAATCTTGTGGATCAATCATCCTCTTTCTCTTCTATGCACACAAATTAAGGTTCAGCACGCGGACAATTGTGATTAAGGCTTGAGAAGACGGAATAATGAGAGAGTCAGAGCGAGACAAGAGAAAGAAAAAAAAGAGAGAGAGAGAAAGATAGAACGAGAAAGAGTCCCTGTTGACAAATATTAATTGCAAGTAATTAATGCAATTAATTATCCACTTCAAATTAGCTGATTGAGCGCTGCCCAAGGGAGATGCGACAATTAAACTGCGTCCAGAGATTAAATGCCAATCCCAAAAACAAAAATAATAATAACAACGACAGCGAGCCAACAACAACAACAACAAGAGCAACAACACCATCGACAATGCCAATGGCTAACAATGAAGCCAGCAATAAATGGAAGCTGAAAGGGAAAGGGAGCAGGAGCAAAAAGAGAATCCAAAACGGGAGCAAACACAGGAAACTTATCATTTTGTCCATCGGTAAGCGCATCCTGCGTAATTATGGGTTCAGCGAGGGATCCCAATGGACTTCGCTTTGTTTGTGGCCGGGATTCACTTTGAAATGCTCCATTTGACTTGGCCAAAACCGCAAAAGGGGAGAGCAAATGTCGCGGGCGAACAGACAAATAGATGGCTAGATGGACAGAGGGATAGAGGGACGAAAGGGCAGATTTTGATGAAATGTGCGCTTGATTCGAAAATGATTTCATTAATTAAACCCGTTCACCTTTTGCTTTGCCCTTTAGCCTCTGCCCTTGTGCTCCGACTTTTTACCGCGATTTGTTCAGCTTTTTTTTGTTCACACTTTGCCTTTTAAATTTCTTGACATTTAATTATAAATTGTTAAATCAGCTTTCAGTCGCATTTAACGCAATTCGCTGTGTGCCGCGCCAGAGGCGCTTCAAAACACAAATTGTTGCATCCATTTATTCAATTTACATTTATACTCTTTACCCGTAATTGCCTGGGCCAACAGGGAGTATAGGCAATATTTTAGAATAGAATATGAGTTATTTAACGCATTTCGCCTTTCTTCGTATTCTTACGTATAATAATTCACAAAATACAACTCATTCTCTTTAAATTTAAATACCACTGTATCTAAATGTTATCGACTACTTTTTAGTCGAGCACTTTCCATTCAAATTTTTTGTCAGCTTATTATCTAACATTACACAGCAATTTGTTATTATTGAATAAGAAATATGTTTGCTATACTATTTTATGGAGTGTAGAGTATCTGCTAGTCGCTCACACTCATCTTTTATCTTGTGTTTTCGGGTTGTTCAGTTGCATTCAGCCTCTGCACTGTGATTGCAATAGCTCTTAATTGAACATCGCCGCAGGCCATTACGGAGTGACCCTTTTTCATGTAGAGCTCCCCTCTCAATATATTAAATGGGGTATATTAAACTGCGAGTGTGTGAGATGTGAGACCTTTGCATAAGAAAACAGTGACACAGTATCGAAAGAATTCAAATCTATGGAACTGTCACATTAAACCCTGAAATGCACACCGAAAACAATTTCGGAATCTTTTAATATGTACGAATACATAGTTTTCGATTAAGGATGCAGATAATTTGCATAAACAATGAGTCCCTCATAGCCTTTATTCTTACACAAGGAATTTTCTGGTAAATAGATTCATACATTTCATACTACATTTTTAATTACTGAAACCAACCAAAGCAAAACGGAAATATTCCATGGCATCCCATGATATAAAAAAAAAAAAAAAAATTATTTATGCAAAACGTTTAGTTGTTAAATTTTAATTAAGTAAATTAATTGGGTAAATTAGCCCAAAAGAAATATGATCCCCAAAGCAAAGAGTACATTTCTCGGATAAGAATGAAAATTAAAAATAAACTGCATTGAAATACGATATCGAACAGTTCATGTGTAATTATTTTACGTGATTGTGGTTTGAAATTTTCTCTCGATTATTCACGTTTAGGCACATCCAATAATGACCTTTTATTTATTTGCAGTTGCGCTTCGACATAAAAAAAAAAGAGTTGGAAATATGTATAGCCTTTAAATATGTTTTAAGAACATTTTTCAAACTTCGCCAAATTAGAAATTAAAGGTTTCGAAAAGAACAATAACCGAATTGTTTTACATATTAAATTTTTGTCTAATTCCAATCGAAATGCGTCATAATAAAATTGAAATACAAAATTTGTTATTTACTTTTTGAAAGAAAGTCATAAACAACAATTGTTATTGTAGCTGTACTGAAAGTGAAACGAAATGAAATGGAAAATATGGCTTTAATTATATTTTAATTCGAATTTTATGTTTAATAATTTCATAATTATATGATGTGATCTAATTAAAGTCAAACTTGACAAAAATTAAAATAAAACTGAAAGCGACTAGAATTGGAATAGCAAATTAAATACATTAAAAAAATATTTTACTCTGGTTCTTATGTCATTAAAGTCACTCTTCACTTTAACGAACAGGTTACAGAGAGTTTAACATCAAAAGACAAACATATTTTTAAAAGAAAAACTTAAGGAATATTCTGTTCTAAACTAAAGACATTTATTAATGTAAACTCTTCATCATATCGAGTCTCTTTTTTCATCTTCAATTCGTGCTTGTGAAACTTCACTGTATTTTTATTGCATATTTCATGCCCTCACATTTGCTATTGAAGCTTGCAACAGAATGATGCCATTCGATCGACTGTATTTGTCCGTCTGGTTGTCTGTCTGTGTATTTGCTGTGATTTACATGGCAGCTGCTTATTTACGATCATAATCGCTGGGGAATGCGCTACTCCCACCACTACCGGCCCCCCCTTTCCCCACTTCTCCGACTCTTCGCACTTGACACACTCATTACCCCATAAATAGTCGTAGGCACGCATCCATTTTAAGGCTTCTGCCAAAGCCAAGCTGCCAACTGGGCTAATTAATTTCCCCACTGCGTGACTGGCATGACCAAAAAGTGTTGCCTCAGTGGGTGACCGGGTGATGGGTGGGTGGTTTGATGGGTGGATTGTTTGAGCAACTGAGTGGTGCGGTGGTTTTGTATGTGCTCATATTGAACCACACACTTAACTACACATATTGGCAGTGAGTTTGACTAATGATTAAATGCTCGTTATGGTCACTGTCACGCCCACCCTCCCACTGCTCTATTACCAACCAATTGCTGGTGCTGTGTCACGGTCAATGCCGCCCCTCCCCCCTCCTCCTTTTCATTACTCTGCCTGCCCCTTTCCTTAGACTGCTTCCATCTTTAGATTGATCAATTGACGCTGCAATTGCGCGTGTCTCAGCTCATAATTGTGAAGTGTGTGCACTCAGAAAAATATTTTATGATTTCTATGAACTATTATTCTTGAATTAAAATTCCTATGATAGCTATATAAAATAATAGTCCGACTTCAATCAAACTTAGTCAGAATATATAAGACCATGGTTGAGATTTGTCAGAAGCAAGAGTTTTTCTATACTTAACATTTGATAGTAATAATTTCTGTGATGTACTTAGTTGTTTTGTGTACTTAGTTAAGTATATTAAAACCAACATTGAAATGAACATATGTATGTAAGTATGAAAATATTTTGGGATAGTTCAAGATTTTTGTGTACAATCTTTAACAGACTTAAATAGTTCCCAAAATGTACTTAAAGTATCCCAAAAAAACTTTATTTTCAGATTTCTGGGATTGGAAATAAGATTTATGCTCTCAGTTTTAAAAATTCGGAGCCCAGTCAGTTTTTGAGATCGCTTGTACTTGAAAAAACCCATTAAGTAGAAAAATCTTGATTTTTTTTTGCTGTGTGTGTGCGTGCGTGTGAGTGGGTGTATGTGTGTGTGTGTGTGTTGTGGTTCAAGGACTTGCCCTTTACCTACATATCCAGCAGTCGCAACTTAAACTTTATTTAACTAACACAGAGAGACAAACAGACAGAGAGAAGGAAAGAGAGAGGAAGGCTCCACTTTAAACTGTCAGAGTGGGGAGAGGGATGAGGGCGTGCGTGTGTGTGTGTGTGTGCGGGGGGTGTTACATATAAATTGCACTAAGATATGGCGCAGTTCATTAGCTTAATAAATATATACACACACAACACACACACATAAGTACTTAGCCAAGATTTGCCTATGCCAACGGGGCAGACACAGCAACAACATCGGTAGCAACAACAACAACAACAACAACAACAAAGAGTCGTAACAATAACATAAATAAACAAGCTTAAAATCGACGTTGGGGGCAAGCACAAAAAAAAACTTCATCAACTGGCAAGAAAAGAAGCAACAACAACAACATCAGTTGTTGCTGCCGCCCAAAAAGAAAAGCAACATGCGTCAGAGAGTCAGACAGCTAGAGAGAGAAAGAGAGAGTCTTCTGGAGTAGGGGTAACAAGTGCAAATTTTCTAGTTAACAAAGCAACAGACGTCGCCATGTGACCCATTGCCCAAAGGGAACTGGACAACGAAAGTTGCCGTAGTGCCAAACAGTTCACAATGGGCAATGAGGGGTTATTTTTGTTGCTGCCGTTATTCTTTTTGTTTGGGGTGACAAAACATTGTAAAGCTTAAAGCTTCGCTGGGGAATTCTCTTTGTAGGTAGTGAAGAGTTTGTTAACTTTATGTCTGCCACTTTTCATCACTTTGCAACTGTTGAACAACCGACCAGATGAGTATTTATAGTGTCTGCAGCCTTTCGTTCTGATTAATCCAAAGTTTATGATGAGGACCTTCAGTGAAAGTGTCGAAAGTTAGTATTCTCAACTCTCAGCTGCATTGTAAGCTCTGTAAATGGTAATTTTACTTTCGGTTTATGCTTATGCAAATTTTTAACAGCTTTTGCAAGCTTTTAGACGCGGTCGTTATCCTTTAGTAACTTTCGCTAGCCTTCAGTAACTTTCATCTGCTTCCATTTCATTATTCTGCTTTTCTGTTGATCACGATATTTCAGTATTTGTCTATTTTAGTAGTTTACGTCAGCCTTTAGCAACTTTAATGTGCTTGTGCTTTCTCATCATTCAAATTTAAATTCAACTTCATTCAGTCCAATTATGACAAGAAACATTCTCCTTCTCGGAAATATCTAAAAAGATAGTAAAACAATTAAAATACTATTCACTAATTAATCAAAATTTCTTAAATTACAGCCAATTTAACAAGTAATGTTATCTGAAATAAATAAAGCGCATTTGTATTAATGCGCTTTTTGCATGAAAAGCTTTGTTGACTCTCTCTCTATCTCCCTCTGTCTCTTTACTCTTGAATAGCTTTTCTCATGCTTGGAGAGAGACTAACGGCATTGCGTGCGAACGAGCTGTTGTTTGTTGAATCATCATCCAAAGCGGCTGGTTCCTCTCCATCTTCCCCTCTCTGTCTATGCTTCTCTTTCCTTCGCATTGTCAAAGCAGAGTTCGCTTAACACCTCGGCGATATCTATTGTGATATAATAATAACTCAACGATCCGTTCGCTGCCTCTCCGTCTTCTCGATGACAAATGATAGCCCGCATTGCTGACCGACTTCTCTTTGTTCTTCCATTTCGCAGCTGGACTCCGTTCGTTGTATCTTCTGTCTGATAAGCTAATCCAAAAGAATAACAACAACAGTGTTGAGTGGTGTTTGTGACTTTTTGGCTTAACTAGCAAAACTCAGACTTTATTACAACTAATACACACATACACTTACAGACATACACACATAGACACACACACACAAACTTAGTCAATTGACACTAGCTTAGGACAAGAGTTTTAGCTTAGACTGTTTGAGTGGCAACATCGCGCTGGCGACTGCGTCGATAGCTTCCATAGGCCTCCAGGGCATTGATGCTGAATATCGTCAGGCCAAAGAACTAAGAGAGAGAGAGAGAGAGAGAGAGAGAGAGAGAGACAAGGTCAATGTCAGCAAACCAACAACAAGTACACAGAGTTCAAGATCAACTCCAACTTTAGCTCACCGCAGCCGCTGTATAGGCTCCAATATCCAGAGAGAGCACCAAGCCGGAGGCAATGAAGTGCGAGAGAGCAAGGGCTGCGTGCACTGGGAGCGACCATCGCGTCGCGTCGAGTCGCCAGCCCTGGCCGAGACGCAGGTAGCGAGGGACGAACAACGCCAGCGTCGTCACAAATCCGACCAGAGCCACGATCATGTAGAAGCAGCCCCGAAAGTTGCTCAGCCGCACCGAACTGCAGGCGATGCACAGGAATCCAATGAAGCCGCAAAGCTAAAGAACAAGGCGGAGAGGGGGGTAAGTGTAACTGTAACATATGTTTGCTGTGGGCGTGGCTAGTCGCTTACCAGGCAGGTGATCTTGCACAGACCCTCAATGCTGCGCAAATACTTGCGATCGTAGTCATGGTTGACAGACATCACAATACCGTAAACAAACGCACAGCACACCAATAAACACCACCAGCACCAACAATAACAATCAAAAACAGAAAAAAAAAACAACAAAGAATAACCAGCAAACGGGCAAGCGGCAACAACAAATGCGCAACGGGTGTCTGACAAAATAATCACATTGCGCGCGGAGACACAAGCACGAACTGCCTTCGGCGGCGGCGAAACGACTAAACGAGTCGAAAAGCTTAGAACACTCGCAAAACAGCGGCACGAATGCGAGCGCGAGAACAAACAAGAGAGAGAGAGAGCAAAAGTGTTCGCATTAGTTAGCATGGGTAGTCACAAGAGCTGACATAGTAGTAAACGCACTTTAAGTAAACGTCTTTAATTTATTAGGACAAATCAATTTAGTTTTTTTTACTTTCGCTTGTTTTTGTAAATATCTGGGATTGCAAATAAGAATTATGAGTCGGAAAAATACCAAGCACTAAAAAAAAGACAGGGACATTGAACAAATTACACATACATAATATTAGAAGGACTTTCCAAGAACAGGACACATTTTTATTTTCAATTTTTATTTTTAAAATTATTTTTAGCCCTTATTTTTACTATTTATAATAAAAATTATATATAAGAGCTATTTTTCAATTTTTAATTTAAAAGTTATATTATAACTTTTATTAGCAATTTATATAATAAAAATTGTAGTTAAAAGTTTTTTTAAATTTTTATTATAAAAGTTGTAAAATAAATATTAAATGCAAATATCTTTTGAGCCGGAAGGTGGCCGGGGTTGGGGATGAGTGAAGGGGCAACGTCGCTCCGACTCTTATTGGTTGGGCCTTTGTATTTACATGGCACTTGTGAAAATATTTGCACTCAATTTTTGTGTGTCACAACTTTTATAATAAAAATTGAAAAATAAATATTCAGGCCTGTTCCGAATTTCACTTTCGATAAAGTTTGTCGGAATTGAATTTCTTTAATCTGCTTTAATACCATTTCGGCTATATTCAGCGGATTGATATCACTTTGAGTTAATGAGTTTAAGTCTGATAAAGAAAAAAACGATAATTTTCAAACACTTAGTCTAAATTCAAAATGAATAAATGCATATATCTAAATGCCAAAAAGTAAAAAGTGAAAACCGGAACAGGCCTGATTATTTTCAATTTTTATCGAAAAAAATTGCAAATAAGAGTTATTGTATAACATTTAAATAAAAATTGAACAATAACTCATATATATAATTTTTATCATAAACATTGAAAATAAGAACTTAATAACTTTTTTCATAAAAGCCTTCCAGTGTGTTTCATGCAAACTTCTGGAGCCGCCCTCGCACAGTATGTGACGCTAAACGTTTACCACTCTCCGAGAGAGCTGGTCAATCGAAGCTGTTGTTGTTGTTGTTGCTGTCACTGATTTTTTGTGCCTGTTTTGTGTCTGTTTACGGCTATCGCTTTTTGATAAATTCACTGAGCACAAAACTCGAATGGAGAGCGACCTTATCAGCTGGTGATCCGCTCTCTTTGCTCCGCTCTATGAAGCGGCCTTCATATCGTAGCATATACAGCAAATTATTACTTAAGTGTACCAGCAAACATATGTATGTATTTAAGTAAGTGTACATATGTACATACAGATGTGTGTTCGTGTTGAATGTGCTTACTCTTGAGCTAAACTTGCTCTCTCTGTGAGTCATTTGCAGGTGGGGAAATGCAACGCGGAGGTTTGTGATTCATTCCACTGGCGGCACATAAACAAGTGGAAAAAATGCTCGATGAAAGCGCAAGGCGTTCACTGTATACTCTAACAAAAATGTTAGCAAAGGGTTAGTCGACTAAAAGATACCCTGTACACACTTGTGACTATATGATAATGTAGTCAAAATTAAGTATTTAAAATGTAGGCAATTGGCAACTCAATGCTTATATCGATATTCTCTACACTGATGAGAGTATGATGGATTTTCATCGTGTCATCAATTGGGCTACAAAGTAATATTTATTTAAATTTATTCAAATTCAACATACATACATATGTATGTGTGTGTGTGAGGTGTTTTGGTGCTAACGAAGGGGGAGTGACGGAATTGGGGGTTTTCACTCTCAGCGGTTCATACAGAGGCCCAAGGTCACTAACTGCCTGGCACTTGTTTCCAAATTGGGACGGAAGCATTTGGCGTAATCAACAGAGGGAGACAGCATGATAAGGAAAGAGACAGATGAGGACAGCTGTTTGATATGGGCAGCAAATCTTTTTAGGCTACGCCCAGATGCAGCTGGAACGGAAATGGGCATAGATCGTTCGTTTTGCTCAATATGCAGGAAATGACAAAAGCAACAACAACAATAGCAACAACAGAAAATGGTCTTAGAGAAACATATTTACATATATGTACATATATTTTGGTATATATAAGCAAACATATGTACATATCCAGATGCTTCAAACTTATGTATGTTGATGATGCATCATCATTAAATGCTGAGAGTGCATTACAAATATTCTGAGAGATTTCAATTGTGCGGCGACTTGATTAAATGAATCTGAGAATAGCCTTGAATATACTTGAAAAATTACACTATTTATTGTACATATGTACATGCATACATACATATGTATATATCGCTAAGCAAATATTGCTCATACGTGATTTTTCAGCCAGTTGTGTTCCTATTTTCACTCATTTAGAATATTGGAGAATAAGATAATTTGTATCTTCACAAACAGTACAATGTAATTATTTCAAATATTTTAAATCGTATCTTCACAATCATTACATTATAATTATTTCAAATATTTTAAATTGCAAGCAGAAGCGTAAGCTGTCTTTAAGTGTTTTCGTAGAAAATTTCAAATTTATTCTTCAATTTCGAATGAATTGCGCAGAAAGTAAAGGCGAAAGGTTTGAGAAACTGTAAGTGAGAACTTTTTAAATTTATTGACTTTTGTTAATCTCAAATGGTCTTAGTTCCTAATCTGCCCGCAATATTCATAAATATTAAAAACTGCAACTGATTTAATTTGTATTTGATTATCCAACTTTCCAGCCTTATACAATTTTAGCTTTCCTTTTGATAGCTTTCAACTTTAATCTCCGTTGGAAATATAATTGACAATAAAATATTCAGATTTGCTTTAATTAGCTAATAGCTTTTCACATAATTTAGCTGCAGTTTAGCTAATATAACGCGTTTAAATGAATTGCCTAATTTGGCATGAAACAACTGAGAATGCAATTTTAAAGAGTGCAGGACTGGCAGATACCCTTTAAATAACTAGAATATTAACTAATGCAAGAACATATTTTATAAATTCATAATATTAATACAAAAAAATGTACATAATAATTTAATTTATAAGGCGTTTTCAGGACGCAGGACGCAGGTCGAAGAATGAAGATTAATACAGCAACATGATGATATTGATTGAAAATTAATATATCTAAAATATATTTCTGGTTGTCACATAACTCGCCACACATTTCATTTTCTTCCCCTCTTTTTTCTAATTTACAATGAGTACGGGGCATAAAAACAGTTCGATTTGAGTTTTCAAGCAATTTGAGCAACATTAAAGTGGCAATTTAGGTGAGTGCGCAAGTGTGTGTGAGTGTGTGTTTGTTGTGTGTGTGTGTTGTGTTAGCTGTTGGCCATTGTGGTTGGTTTTTGTGCTGTTTGTTTTGGCCAAGTTGAGTGCACTTCACAAATCCGCTTTGGCATTGTGTGAGTGCCATTTTGTGCTGTGCAATTTGACATCATGCATCGCTTTACGCCACCATGCCACAACGCGTGCCACTAAATGCTGCAACGAATACTTGCAACAACTTACCTAACGTTATACCCTCAAAAAACAAACACGACGACGACGACGACAACTCACAAAAATTAGCCATGCAACAAACGCATGCGATCTTTATTGCCCTCCCTCTCTTCTCACTCTCTCTCTCTCCATCCATCCTTTTCCCTCCCCCGCTGTCTGCTGTATTCTTCCTGCAGCTAGCTGCACTGTGTTGGCATTTTGCATTTCACTAAAATATAATTTTTTATGATTTATGCACATGGTTGAGCATTCATCTAACTCCCAACAGACGACGACACACACATACATTTACACACGCACACACACACACACTCACACACACACTCGTACTGGCAAATGGCAATTTCTTTTGTGCTGTTTTACTTTATCGCCTGCCAGGACTCTGTCACATGCGTCGTATACGCAATGCATATGCAACACATCACATCTAAATGTATATTTATGTATGTGTGTGTATTTGCCATCTAATTAGAAATGCAGCTATCGTAATTGACAGCTGCAGTGACAGCAGTTTTAAGCGTTCACCTGCTGCAAATACACAGAAAAAAATTATTCTACAATTAAAGTTTAAAATTTTTGATTTTGCCATATATTTTTAAGTATGTACTCAGGATATTATAATTAAAATTAATATTTACAAAGAAGTCTACAAAATTTGATTTAACTTCAAAAATTCTTATAGTTTCCTAATACTCAAAATATTTGTGGAGAAGGAATTAAAAAATCGGACTTGAATCAAGTATGTATTTTGAACTTGGCTACTCAATTTCTGACCTTGTATCGAATTAATTTTTTTCCGAAACTCTGGATATTTTTTCCTATGTAGTAACAACAACAACCATAATTTGAGAGAGTGCTTGACATAGAAAATTTATAAAAAAAAAATATGTCACGCGGCAGCAGCAGCAGGTGAGCAAATATATTTATTTATATTTTGAAATGATAAACATAAACTTATAATTGGCAGAGCATTGAAATACAGTAAGACATGACTATTATTAACTTGGAAGCAATTAAGAATATAATATGCCATTGAGAATAACTATACAAATAACTGCTTTGGGAAATGAAATGTTCTGAATTGGTTTTGATTTAGAGAGAAAGTAAAATTCAGAATGCACACGTCAAGGTTTCCTCTTTATTTAATTAAATAAATGGCAGGAAAACAAAACAATCATGTTCTGAGTTTTATAGTACATTCTTTTGTAACCAAAAATATGCCATACTTTCTGAAAAACAACGTAGTTAATCTAATTCATACAGCAGAAACACAATGACACGGTTTGAGAGCCTAAAGTCTTGAATCCAAAATTTGCAAATATGCTATTGCTTCAAACATTTTTAAAAATATCCCTAAAATAATGTAATAAAATAAATGTAAGAATGCATTATGATACCTAATTTCTTTTTTTTTATATACTAATTTTTTATATTATTAAATTAAACCTAGTGTACGATAATTGTTTAACAAGAACCAGCTACTGTAGAATGTTTAAATTCTATGCAGTATATTAAGTATTTAATAAGCAGCTGTACTCGTTCTCTTAAGTGGAATCGAGAGACGATGCCATATGCCAAATACACGCACTTTATATTCAGCGCAACCAATTCCAATGCAAATTTCGGTGGGACACGCCCCCTTGACAGGACGCAGACTTGGTCGCCGCTGCAACTGACAGGCTCAAGTTGAATCACGCCCCTTCCCTCCTCGTTTCTCACCCCTATCATGATTTCAACGACCTTAGCGCATCTGCCAAGTGAGTCTGACACAGAGTCTAAGTCTGAGTCTGAATCGGAATCAGACTCTGTCCAACGCCTCTGTCTCCTCTCCTCTCCTGCCCTCGCCACTTCCTTGTGAGTGTCCTGTGTCCAGACTCAAGAGAGAGGGAAGAAATACTTTGCTTGAAGCAAACATTTATGCGCCTTATAAATGATTATCGTGCGCACTCAAGTGCCATCATCATCAATCACAGGCGAGTGCAACAGGATTGTGTATCTTTATATATGTTATGTATGTACAAAACATTTGTATCTAGTATCTGAATCCGCTTTTAAAAGCGAAGCAACACTCAGTGCGAGTGTTAAACGAGTGCAGTTTTGCCAACGGAAACGGAAACGGACACAAAGACTCCAACTCCAATTCCTATTTTGATTTCCACTTTGTACACTCCCTTTCCGCCCCTACCCGTTGTTCCTTGTCCGTTTCCTTGGCCTGCGGGTAATTTATGCTAATGAATTGCCTTCAGCTTTGCTTTGCTTCGATTCCGATTACATTTGCTCGCTGCCGCGCCATCAATCAATCAATCAATTTCACCGCTGTCTCAAGTGCTTCAGCGGGCAGCTCATTAAAGACACAATGCCCGCAGCCTCCCCACCCTCCCGAAAATAGCTCCCTGCACCCCCTAACCCCACTATCCTGATATGATATCTGTCAGCGCCAGCCAAAAAAAAAGAGAAATGAAAATAAAAACGAAAAAGAAATAATAATATGAATGAGAGAAAAAAGCGAAATAAATACGTTGAATTTCAAACAAGTTTAATTGGCGTCTGTTGGCGATGGCCACGCCCCTTCACCGCCCTTGAACAGAAGTTTGGCTTGGTGTCAAGCAGTGTTGTTTGGGAATAGAATTAAGCTATAAAATAGCTTTATAAACATGCCAAAAAACGGTTATATTTGTGGAATAAATCTTAGAATTCACAATTTTCCTTATCTAATGTTTTCTGCTTAAAAATATTCGAATAGTACAATAATACTTCCTTTGTATACATTCACAAATAAAACATTTTAGATGGAAAAAATATTCATTTTCTGGAGTAAATATATTGAGGCAAATTATTTTATAAAAACGATAGAATATTTTAAGCTAATAGCACTTGCTAAAATATTCTAGCGTTGCAGATAAAATAGCTAATTCAAGCCACAAATAAGCTAAAGTGCCAGCACTGGTGGCATTTCATGTCTAAAGGAATTTGTGGAACTGGCTGTGTTAGCACATTTTAAAGCAATTTCCTCAACGTGATTTCTGATCAATTTACCATGTCCTGCCCGCGTCCTTGTCCTGGCTGCGTTTCGTGTCTCTGGTAAGGACTTTACAATTTACGACTTTGGTTACCCCAGCGATATTTGCCCACTTATGTAAGTGGAAAACTGGGGAAAATTCGATGTCTAGCTTTTTGCACACTCTGGCAAATAAACGCAGTGAGTATTCCACTTTTTTCCTTTCTTTTCTCTCTCTTTTTCTCCCTTTTCACTGCTTTGAGCAACTGCCCCTAAAGGTATGCAATGCTCGCCATCAATTGTTTTCAGCTCGAAGTCACACGGTCCGAGTTACTCTAACTCATACTCGCATATTCGAATATACTCGTGCGTAATTTTCAATTTGAATCGAATGCTGAGCGAAGCCAAAAGGCACGTAGACCACGTGCCCCAAGCGTAACTCTCGCACGCGAGGGCTGATCAGTAAGTACGGTCAATCTCTGCCCTTCAATCAGTTATATGGAATTATACCTCAATTATTTTGATTCTTTAACTCCTTTATTCTGTTCTAAAATATCATAATTTTTGACAAAATTTGTAAAGAACTTGTTGATCCGCCCTCGGCTTTGCGCTTGCACAAACAGATGACATTCGTTATGCTTAGATTTCGATTTAGTTTTGATTTCGCTTCTGATTGCACTTTCAGTTTGACTTGTGTGACCAAAAGCTGTCAGCTATGTCACCGCTTAGTTGATGCTGTTGCAAATCTGATTAATTGTTGGCCCAAATTCTATGAAACTCTCGGCTGCTATATATTTCATCCAAGTGTATTTCGAAAGCTTCAGGTAACTTTAAAGGAACTGAACCGATTTTAAAATTTCTCCTTTAATTTTTGATATTTAACAAATAACTTTGAACAAAATATTCTGATTTCAATGCAAAAAATCATTTTGATCATGAATTGCAAACAAAAACTGGGTTGGATTCCCACCACATATACAAAAATTTGCAATTACCGTCATTGGAAAGAAAAGAAATAAAATAATAAAATAAATGATGAATTGACAACGTCATTTTATAATTGCTATTTTATTCTCTCTATCTTTTACAATTTAGAAAAAAAAAACAAATTCTGTAATTAGTTTTACATTTTTATAAATTCACCCCATCTTAATATTTTTCAGCAGCTGTCGCGCAAAGGAATTGTATTGGACGCCTAATGATAATCTTGTGGGAGGAGTCCGTGATGTTAGTTTCTGGTTCGTCTGAAGGGGGCTAAAGGGTCCATTGGAGTTGTGACTTTGGCTTCTTATGGTAACCAGCACTCGCAATACTTTTTTACGGGCTGCAATTTGTGGCAGGTGCTGTTGAGGCAGCGATAGCAGCAGGAAAAATGGAAGATGCAGTTGAAAACCAAAGGCGTCTCATCAGTGTCATTAATTTGATTTGTCTTGATTCACAAGTAAACCAGTAAGAGCAACAACAACAACAACAACAAAAACTTGAGCGGCAATAGAAAGTGGAACAACAACAACAACAAAGGGAAGCAGCAGGGAAACTTTTACTAAATCAACTTCATGAATAATGCAACGAGGAGGACAAACACACAGACACACACCCACACACACACATACCCACACACACACCCACACACCCACACACACAGACACACACACACACCCACACACATACTCACACACCCACTCGGATAACTAGAGGCGACTATTGAGTTTTGTCGCTTATTGCCTAGCACTTGACTTGCTATTGCCATCTCTTTCTCACTCTATCTATCTCTCTCACTTTTTCTGGCTCTCTCTTTCTCTTTATCTTTTGATGTGCAGCTCCTGCTTGACTCGTACCCCAATGCAATTACGCAATTTATGAAATTACAAAAGCAAAGTGACTTTAGCAACAATTTTCGTTAGACAGATATGAAGCACACACACACACACACATGCACGTATCCAGTTGCACACACACACTCACACACGCACACACATGCACAATGCATATAACGGAAATTGCGAGCAAAATATCTTTGGCCCCCAAGGCAGATGTATTGACAGAAAAACTGTGACAGCAACAACGACAGCAACAAAAACAAAAACAACAACAGATGCATAAGATGATGATGATGATGATGACAATACTAGTACTCAACATTCCCTTACTTTCACTATCTGTCTCTCTCTCTCTCTCTCTCTCTCTCTCTCTCTCTCTCTATTTCCCTGTCTCTTTCATCGTGTCGGTCGTAACAATCAAATTACCAGTTATGCTAACTGACTATTTGCAGCGACGTCTTCCTATCAAATTCCAAATCACATTAAGAGGTATCAATTTGCAGTGCATCCTTACATGTTGTAAACTGTTGAGTGTTGCCATTTGCCATTTGCCACTTGACAAGCTAAAAGATGAAGAAAAAGCAGAAGAAATAGAAAAAAAAACACACACTGTTTAGTTCTGAAAATAATTCACAAATTCCCCGAGTTCATCTTTCTTGTCGTCGTTGATAAAATGCTATAACGCTTTTACAATTTCATACGATTTGAGTTATAATTAAGTCTATAAGACAAGTAGAACAAGATGTTGATGAAGAAGAAAAGATAACATTTGAGATAACATGGGAAAGTTAATAACTACAGGTATAAAGCCGACAAGGATAAAATTTAGCAAAAAATCATATAACACTAAGGAAATATTAATATAAATAATGCCGAAGTTTTAATACCCATCCTGAATTCTTTGTCAGCCGATCGTTGCTATTTGTGAAAGCAGTATTTGTGATGAGATTTGTGTCGCAATGAAATAAACTTGGAGTCGCCATAAATTCAGCTTGGATTGAGTTGCATATTTCAACATTGCACATTGCACGTTGCACTTTCAACATTGTTGACATTTTATGCAATCGTAAAACGGCAACAACTGAGCAGAGGCGAAAGCAACTTGCAACGCCAAACAAAGTGTCGAAAATATTATAGCATACTTTTCAGCGCATAAGCTTAAACACGTGCCACATGCTGAGACTCTCAGCTGATCTGTGCCGAAAAAGCGACATTGTTGAAGTAAACAAAAACAGAGATATGAAAAAGGGGATTAAAAGAAGACGATAAGAAGTTGAAGTAGTTGTAAAAAACAATTGCAGCTAAGAATATTCGAGTAAGTGGATACTCTCTACTTATTCATACAATTTTATTTACTTAAAATCGATTAAAAATCAATATGAATATTAAAGTATTAGCTTTTAGTTTTTTCCGATATTTTCAGACTAAATAACTATTTAGTAAACATATTTTCTTATTCAAAGAGCTTAACATTATAATCATTATAACTATTGTACTGTTAAAAATTGAGTTGAAATAAATTCAATATTTTTAAAAAATGAATACAAAAGTGTCAGAATATAGTTTTGTTGTAGCATAATTTGATATTATGCGATTTCAATTAACAATAAAGAGAGAGAAAAAGACTTGCCGCACTTTTTGTATACCCTTTTCGAAGCGCTTTCAATGAGTGCTAGAAAGAGTGAGTTTCGCTATAGCCATAAAAAACTGCTTAGACCTTAGATTTAACTTGGGGCAGCGACTCGACACGCGCTAAGCGCAGTTTTTATTACCGCAAGCACATTAAGTAAATAAGCAGATTTCGATGTCTCGACTTATTTTATATATTTTTTGTTCTTTTTATCGTCTGACCAGACAACGCGTCGCTGTCCATGGGACAGACACACACACACATGTGCTGCGATTGCAGCAAAACGAGATCGTTAAATCAAAACAAGAACTTTGTGCACGTGTTGGCCTATTACCATGATAAATGGCCAAGGTCAAGGACGTTTGCCATCTGAAGATACGGCGGAGCATGGACTAACCAAGGATTATTCCAACTTCTCCTATCTATCTCTCTATATATTTATATATATATATATATCTCACTCTGCCTCTCCACAAGCTCTATTTATTCGGCCTGCATTTGATTGGCATTTGGCATAATTGTATGTTAATATCGAGGCGTCGCAAGAAGTGCCTAAACAGCTGTGGCTGCGACTGCGACTGCGACTGCCTGGACAACAGCTAATATCGAACTTATTTCACACGCACACACTAAGCTAATGACAATAGTTAGATACACACACACACACACACACACAGACACAGCACAATACAGATGCAGATAGAGCTTAGTGCTGTTGTCATACGCGCTTATGAGCTCGACCTTGACATTGTCACTGAAAGCGCTGATAAACTAAGCCCTAATCCACTGGCATTATGTACATTCGGCACTTTGGCAGACGGCCACTATACACACACACACCCACACACACACAAACACACACACACAGTGAGAGCTAGGGAGACAGCTAAAGTGAAACAATAGCGTTTTTTTCTTTGGGCCTTTGATACCAATATAAAAAAAGAAGCGCAAAACCAAAAACAAAACAAAAACAAACTGGAATGTGACTTGCGAGTATGATCGACTAGAAAATACCCAATAATAGAACAGAAAACAAAATATCTATCAAAAATGCAATTCTAAATTTCTTGATTTTATGCATATATTTTTAAAAATGTATTCAGGATATTATTGTTAAACACAAAATGGGAACAATACAAACTAAAAGGATTAGATTAAGCTCAAAACATTTGATTAGACTGAACATATACTTGCAGGGTACAGATGTTCAAAAAATTTGCTGAAAAAGAATTGAATCAAGTATTTCGTACTTGATATAAGAAAATCCGGGATTGTCAAATAAATAAACTAATAACTATTCTCTTGCATTCCCACATATCAAATCAAACTCAGCTTAATTTTTCTTTGCCTTCGAAATAACCTCTATTTACATGAATTTACAGGGTATCAACGGAATGCGAAGCAAGTGCAAAACCAGCGTGGAATGCGACATAAAATCAATTTCCATTGTAATTGGCATCTTAAAGGTTTAAGCGCCGTCCATTTCTATTATTGAACTGGCCAAAAACAGGCGACAGATTGCAGTAAGCGCACAGTGGAACGAGTATACTCCAAATGTAAAAGAAAAAATAATATTAGTTATTAGACACAATTAATTATTTAATTAATCTATAATTTGTTTTTAAAGCACAAAATCATTTTCACTTTAGAGATATCATTTGCTTTCATTTAGTTAGCGACTCTTTAGTAAATCAAAGAGTTTTGATCAACATGATGTGCAGTGGCTACTCTCAGTATCCTCCCATACCTAACATATTTTCTCTTCTCTCTTAAGTCGGCGTGAGTTATAAAATTGGCTGCACTTTACCTGAAGATGAGTGCATTTGAGTAGTTGGAACTTGGTCTGGTTTGGTTTATTACCCGGGTTTAATTCGCCGAGTTTGCGTGCTTATGCCAAGAGTCTTTGGTCCGGGATTGACTGTGCCATGGTGACCTTGGGAGTTAGCTTCATTGGACGCCGCATTATTCCCGCTTATTGTCGTATATCAAATTTAATGGCTCCACTCGCAGTCAGTTTCCTGAGCTGCCTTCATTGTTTGATGTGCGTGCGCTGAGCTTTAATGGTTGCCACGCAGCTTTTAAAAGCGTCTTTAAAGGGTCTGCAGATACCCTTACCTTACCTTTTGTGGATAACTCCTCGTTATGCTGCTTTACCCCGCTGACTGGTCGTTGGCATTGTATTGACAACCAGACAGCGCCCATATGTCGAGACGAGTCGCGCAGCATTGCAACATTTACAAGTGTGAGTATGTGTATGTGTGAGTGTGTGATGTGTATTTATGTGTGTGTGTAAGTTCAGTGATGTCTCCCCCTTTTCATCAATCAACATTCAAATTGAGAGCTGACGTCTTTAGAAAACACTCGCTTAGTTGATCAAAACATGCATTTTTATCAGACAGTTCCACAAAACGCTTTCGCTGCAATATCCTATTAAATGGAAAAAAAGTATCTCCCTGTTTTTACAGTATATTGAATTAACTTACTCATCAGATAAACATCTTATATAAATCACACTATTATTTCAATTCTATTGATTCAGTCGAGCATTTATTTTTAGGCAATTCCACAAAACGTTTCCTCCCTCAAATAGGGATACTGAGTAAATGACTCAAACTTATTTGAAGAAATGGAAAAACTCATACACAAATGTCTTCATTACCGAATTCCACAAAACGTTTTCGCTAGCTTTTTCTCTAGGACGTTAATGACTGGAAACAACTGGAAATTGAGTCGATTTTGCAATATAAATTACTATTAACGTCTCAGCATTTCAATTGTTTTCATCAATGCGAAAACTTTGGAGCTTATGTCAATTGTTGCACGTTGCAACAAGCTTTGTTGGGTGGAGAGAAGGAGAAAGAGAGAGACTGGCAGCTCAATGTCGCACCTTTTTGATATTGTAAGTAATTTCAGTGCTGCTTTTCAGCTGTCAGTTTTTTGCAATGCCACAACGCATCACCCTTAGGCGCAACACGCAACAACAAAGTAAAGCAAAATAAAAAATGAAAATAAAAACCAAAAAAATTGGAATTCGAAAATGAAGTTGTCGCGTGTCCCAAAATGAATCTGATGCCAATCCTGATGCTGATGATGACAAGTCGCTCGTCGCTCGTCTCTTTTTTGGCTGTCGTCGCTGTTGATTCCAAACTTAGTTGAATATCTCAAAAAAAGCAAATGTTGTTGGATGTCTGGAAAATGGGAGCACGGCTGGCTTGTTTTCACTTTTCGCGCTTGTCCTTGGCACGGGCCATGGCCCATGGACCACGCGCCGAGCTGCTCACACGTCAAATTATGCTAATCAGGTGGCAGGCAATAGTTGAGGGGAATCTCGCGACGGAGGGGGAGGTGGGGCAATGGAGGCAATGGAGGCGATGGAGGCAACTCAACGCGTCTAACGCTGCGTAATCGATTGCTGCTCAGCCGAAAGTCGAATGAAAATGCGCATTGAAAATGAATTTAATTTTACCGCGAAAAAAGGGAGGCAGCTGTATTGAGGACATGAGCCGCAGAATTTGGAGCAGGAATCGAATGGGCAAAAACAGTTCAACGCAGTGAATCAAGCAGAGTGCAGAAATCATATTCACAATCTCAAAGCTTTTGTAATAATAAGTGAGAATGCTTCAATCGAGCAAGCTCGACAGTAGGATACTCGGTACCCATATCTACAGAGCCTTTTTAGACAAACTCCAAAATAAGAGCTATAGCTGAAAAAATATTTTAATTGTTTTATTGCTATTGTTTAAATCAGCGCTGCGCACTATATTGTCAATCGGGAACAGTACAACAATATCTACATCAAACACAACTTTAAGAGGCATAAATTATAGCAAAATGAACACTTTTATATTGCATGCAAATTGAGCATTTGCTGTGCTGCTCAACAGCGTGTGCGCCTTTTAGGCGCTGCTTAGCAAAACTTATCGGAACGAGTTTTCGGAGCATTCAAGCAAGTTTCTAATAGACGACCGGACAGCAGTGTTGTGACTTACATTTTCATAATTATTTCTAAAATTTGGTATTACATAAAATGTTTGTTTTTGATGACCTTTCTAATTTGTAGAAGTAAGTTTAAGTCAACTTGAGTTGTTACTGAGTCAGTAATACTGACATAAACAGAAAACAAAATTGTTATTGCATTTGCACAATAACAACAACACAAAAAGGGCTAGACCAGTTACACAGCTATTTTTTCACTTTTTAGACCTAGAATTTACAACTGGTTCTGGCTTCTCATAAGTGACATTAGGCTGAGATAGCTGGTCAAGTCAGCAAACGGTACTGATGATAGAGATTGGCATCTCTTGAAACAGCTGCATACCGAGCCATGCTCCTTGCGTTCTGCAAGTGTTTTGTGTGTTGTTGTTTGTTGGTGTCTTATAGACATTACTAGACCTCAAGTTGACTAAAGCTTACTTCTTGGTATTACATTTTGAATGTTAATAAAATCATATTTCACTAGCATTAAAAATTTCACTTCTAATGTCTATTATCAACATTTGAAAAATGAATAATAATAAATTTTTTTTTTTGCCTAAAATGGTTATTTCGACACGGTTCTTGTCGATGCTGATCAAGAATATATAAACTTCTAAGGTCGGAGTTTCCCCCTTTTGTCTCTTTTAAATATTGCCACAAACTTATTAGCCCCGTGTATCCATTATGTACTGGGTCAATGCACTGACAATGCCACAAATTGCTGTTTTGAAACTCGTGCCAATGCAATCAAATGTAAACAACAAACTTTACATGCTCATAACTTACAATTAAAACTGTTTATACCCTGTTTATTTGTGAAAGTCTGAAAGACTGATGATTTCTACTATCTTGAGACTAGTTGATATTAAACATTGAATGATTCTGATAATGGAGAAAATATTGGGATATCAAATTAGGTATTTATTTTGTTATGCCCCACACAAATCAATAACTTCTAGGGTATATCGCAGTAGATGTACTTTCGACTTAAAGCTCTCACATATTTTAACTTATGCTTTCGGTGTTCCAAATTTTTTATTACGATTGCAGTTACATATATTTATTCATCAATTGTTTGCAAAGAAGAGCTAAGGGAAGAAAATATAATTTTTAGCTGTTCCTTTTTTATTTAATATTTAAAGGTTACATTAAATGCCTGTGCCTAAAGAAGATGTAATAAAGCATAAAAATCTGAGGGGATTATAGGGCATCTTCTGGTAAATATATCGAAGCAGTTACATCTAAACATCAAATATCAAATTTGGTGAAGCATAGTGTTGAGAGACTTTAGTAATGGGCATCTGCCAGTCGAGCAGTCTCAATTGTGACGTTGCCAGTTTGTTTGTTTTTGTGGCAAGCTGCGTCTGTCGATGATGTGCAAATGCTGAAGCCAAGCACAAAAGTTGCATAAACAAAACGTACAATAAAAGCAAAATTTGTCAAGGGAATTGACTGCATTGCTATGCAGTACAGCGATTGCAACAACAACAATAACAATGATGGTAACAACAACAACAGTAACAATAACAATTGCAACAAGCTCAAAACATCAATTTGTGCGAGACCAGACGCAGATAAAGCATGAAAATGGCATTGCAATGCATCAGTGAGCATTTGAAGGAAGTAGAGAGAAAGAGATGGAGAAAGAGAGAGAGAGAGAGCGAAAGAAGATTGTGGCATGTGGCAGAGGATGAATGGGCGTGGTCACACACACGCACACACACATACACAAGTACAACTGGGGACCAACCAAATTGACAGTGTCATCAGTTTTGAAGTGTCGCTGCTGCTGTTGCAACACTTAAATGAAGAATGTTGCATGTTGCATGGTGAGCAAGGCAAAATGTGATATGCTGCATGGAGTACGAGCAGAGGAGGCAGGGCGGGTGGCAAAGTGTAAACACTATAACCAGCAACTTGTAAATACATTTGCAGGTCTCAAATGTGACATCAGTTCAAACACAGCTGCAGACGGTTGATGAATTCGATTTACAAACAAAAAAAAACGCGAAGTTCTTTCTCTGAATTTTTTTTCTGTTTTTATTTCCCGCAGCTTCTGCCAAACAAGTTTAATCTAAGGATTTCAGCAGCAGTTTCCAAATAAGTGTTTTTCTTTTATTTGCAGGTTTTCACTTCAAGCTTAAATTGCATTAAGAGGGGCACAAGCAGGCAAAATAAACTTCAACTAATTCAGTTAAAGCTCATGGAATGATACTTAAAATCGTTTCATTTCAAAGAAATACACTGAAGAAAATATTATTGAGTAAATTATCAACGTATAGTTACAACAAGAATAATGGAAATCGGACTTTAAAAACAATTCAGTGAGACTTGACTTTTAGTCTAAAATGTACAAAATTTTAAATAGGCAACTTTAAAGCATTAAGCTAATTTTTTTTATTTTAATTTTTGAATACTAACAGTATTGTACGACTGATCCTGGTAAACGGTTTTTAAAAAAATGACAATTTTTCCTCAAATCAAACTTGAAATTTGTAATAATTTTCCACACGTTGGTTTTAGTTCTATTTTTATTATATTGTAAGTAAATAGTGAATAAAATATGTTTTTTAAAAATGGTTTTTAATTTTTAATATAAAAATTAAAGGAGATGTAACTATAATTTACATATCATTTTATTATTATAAATTTTAAATGTAGATTTTGGTTTCGATTTCGTTGATTTGAATTTCTCTCAGCGTATGTGTGAATAAATGCCTGTGCTTCAAACTTACGTTGCTTGAAGTCGTTGCCTGCAGTCGCACCTGGATTGGACATAAATGGCAACTACTTACTTATCTCCTTCCACTTAACTTTTACCACTCTTACTCCCTTCTCTGTCACTCTCCCTCTCCCGCTCTGCTGAGTGTCTTGTAAGTTGAGACAAAATTGTCGTGTTCGAGCGCCTGCAGATATGCAGCAGTTTAAATAGCTTTCACAACAACAGCAACAACAACAACAACAGCAAAATAACAACATCAACAACAACAACAACTTCACTTTCATTCAGCTAACGACGCTTGTTTAAAGTTTGCACTCCAGGTAATTACTTAATGTAAATAAAGCCCTTGGGCGCCACACACTTGGACTACAAATGGCATTCATTTTCTCTAGGCCAGACAGGGCAGTACAGCAAAAGGGGGTGGTGGGGGGGGAGCATAAGATAGAGATGTGTGCGTGTGTAACTGACATGGCTAATAGCTAACAGACAAGCGACAACAGTCGACAGCTAACAGCTAAACAGTCAAGTATTGTTATCAAAGTCAGCCAATGAATGGCAATAATCACAGCAAACTATTTGACAAACGCGCTCGAATTTCCCCCCTCAAAACTGCTCTATCTTCCCCACTGCCCCCCTTTGTCCAACCCTGCCTCTGGGGGATGCTGAGTAATGATGCAGGCAAAAAGAAATCACGCACGCATATTGCAAAAACAAAAGCCCGCACTTAAGGCTGTAGAAAGGGACAGGGAGGGGAAGTGTTGGGACGGTTATAAGTATCTCACAGCTAATGGGCGGTACATGCTATACGCTATAAGGTATGCTTTATGCTATATGCTTTCCACACTCAAAAAAATGCAGAACAAAACAAATTTCTCAACATAATCCCGTTAATTTTCAGAATTTTTGAAGAAAGATTCCCAAAAGGTTCTTGCTTGCTCTGACGGGCCCTGACAAATAAGACTATATTTAACTGGACAATATCTGTAGTCAGTCTTCACTTGCTTTCACAAATTTTCAACACATACCCTGATGATTTTGAAAATTTTATTAGTATCGCGTTGCATAATGCTCATAAAACTTGTTTCAAGAACATTTCATACTAGCAAATACAAATACACTACAAAAACAATTTGAATGTGTTTAGTTTCTATTTAGAGCATGAAAGTGCTTAATAAAATCTTAAAAGAGTCCTGAAATATGTTTGACTTATCCGAACGCTCTTCAAGTGATGAGCTTTGAAGAGCGCTCTTTAATTGAGTTTTTGACACCGAAATCGTATTTGATTTTCTCTGAGTGTATATATATTTATATGTCTATGTGTGTTTGTGCGTGCTTATGTGTGTGTGTGTGTGGCAGGCGACACGTCAACGGCAGCGTCTCGTGCCCCATTTGCAGGCATTTATATGTGTCAGCATGTCAGGGGCATCATCAATCACTTTTGAGTTATTTGTCAGTTGAGTTCGTTCCATTTTTTTTTTGTACTTTTATGTTTTTTTTTTGGGGTCTCTATGCTCAGTACATCAACATCTACATCTAGGCAACTGACATTTATGAGCTGCCACTAGCCGCAGCCCCATGTGCCACACCCACCGTAGACGTATACACACCCACCACACACACACACACACCCACCACACACACACCACCAAACACACACACACACCAAGGTGCTGCATTGGCTGCAATTGCCGAAAGGAATACGGAACTCCGTCTGATGTGTCCCCACATTTGTCTGGCTTAACTGAAGTGCCAGCATATTTGAGTCATCAAACATTGCCTATTGCCACGCCCCCGCTTCAGTGACAGTTCCAGCCTCTTAGCCTCCAGCCCCCGCCTTGTGCCACGCCCTCTTTGCTCAGCTGCTGTTGTTAGGCAATTGTCATCGATTTCAAAGGCAAATCGCTTGAGCTTTGATGGAAAATTAAAAAATTATGCAATATTTGTTGAGTTTAATAGACAGAGACAGAGAGTAAGAGGGATACGGAGAGAAAGAGAGAGAGAGGGAGAGAAGTGTGTGCGTTTGTGCGTGTGTGTGATGGCTCAAGGACAGCAAAGACAAACACAACAAGATAAATAAATAAAGAAATGTAAAAAACTTTTAAATATATGCAGATACACGCAGGCATACTCACACACACTGCCATGAGCACACACACGCACGCACACACATTTTCACGCACACACACACACACACACACAGTTACACCTACGCACACTTAACAGACGTTGGACTCACTCTTTGCATATGAAAATGAGTTTGCGTTTTTTATATTTATGTTTTTTTTTTTCCTATGTTGCTGTAATCGCTGTTGTTATTGTTCTTGCTTTTTGTCCTTTTTGCAAATCCAATTAAAAAAGTCAAATCGAAAAACTATCAAAACGTATTAATGTTGAAAAACCAACAACGATATAAAAGATTTGACATTTTTATAATCAGCGCTCAAATTATGTTGCAAAATGTTGACAAAAATTAAAAAGGGATGTTGTAATTATGACTTGCAGATGCGCTACATTGATTGCGATATTCAAATGAGAAAGATATTAAAAGAATTTATTATAGATATCGACAGTATAAACCACAACTTTTTTATAATAATAAATAAATATAAATCCTATTAGATTACTTTTACTTCCTTTGAAAAACTCGGAGTTTGTTAAAGCATGTCAATATATTTGAGTTTAGTAAAAAAAAATGTTGCCAATGCTTTTCAGCTTAAAAAAATAATTTCCTTACTTATTTGAAACCCAAATTCTGTTCTCGTGCGTCTACCTTAATATGACCATTTTCCAAATACTCTTTAAATTATTCCTGCAGCGTATGCAATAGTCAGATTTGGTCAATATTTATTATATGACTTTAACTAAAGTTGACATTTTTGCCATGGACTTGGCATTAACAATTTAAATTATTTTTTTTTCGCGGAATGTTAATATTAACGATAACTATAATACTTACTAAACATCAAGTCATTTCAATTGATCTAAATTCCTCTTTTTAATATTATTTCATAAAAATATAACTTTTTGTTAATTTCATTAATCACTTTGACTTTTCCCTGCACGAGAATCAACTATCGTTTTTGAGAAAGTTAAATCATAACTTGTTACAGTACTTAACATAACTTTTTGGAAAATTCATAATTTTAAATTTCAAGTCTACACATATAATTAAGTCCTAAGTAATAGTCTTAATATAATTATTTAGCAAATAAACTACGGTGAATAAACTCCAGTGAGTTTTTGGGACATTTCTGAAAATCGATTTAAATAACAGTCAAAGAAATGACCGAGTTAAAGTATCGAGTTAAATATCGATTTGTCAATTTCTCGATCTAATTTTGCATCAATAATAATGATAATATTTAATAAAGAATTCGATTTCGAGATCCAAATGAAAATCAAGTAGCAACAGCAAATGAAAATATTTTCTTTATATGAGAGGAATTTAACCTTTTCGAGCACTAATTAAAAATACTCCTACTTGTAGCACTAGGAAATAGTCAAATAATAAATAAATAAATAAAATAAAATAAACGGCATTCTTTCAAAAACACACCGTAGGCGTCGTGTCACGAGGGCAATAGAAATTTCAATTTAATGCAATTTCCATTTAAGCACTTACATACTCGTATATCATCTACATCATCTTGGACTCTGTGTCAGCAGCAACGTCATTGGCATCGATACTACAGTCCTGTTGGTTGTGTTTTGCATTCGCTTTGCGTGTGTGTGTGTGTGTGTGACAGTGTTGGGTAATGCCCATTTAATTAGCCTAATGATGCTGACAGCAGCAAAGTTCTTGGCATCTGCCTTGTGTTCACAACTCATTTGCAAGTAATTAAATTTTTGCAGCAATTTGTCAAGTCGGCAACTCGCAACTCGCAACTCGAACTCCTAAGTTCCCAGTCGGGTCACATAAACTTGGTAACTTTTCATTCCAGCTCATTACGAGCTGATGCTGATTCACAACAACTCGCGTCTCACGCTTCTCCTCTTTGCTTCACTCTCCTCCTTATGCCTTTCCTTGCGTCTCCGCGTCTAATTCCATTTCCGCAAGCGCAGTTTTTGGCCATTCTGCAGTTGTAGTGCTTCTAGGAAATTAAATTACAAACACTATCCGGCTGATTCGCAAATATCGTGTATGTCATTTTTTTTCTTCTCCATTTTCGTTTTCTTTGTACCATTTTTCAAGGGTCACAGACGTCGCGTCGTCGCATCGTTTTGGCCTTTGACATTTGCCTCAATTTCCGTTTGCCAGAGCATTTTATAATTATGACGCTTGTGGGTGGGAAGAACAAGCAGAAGCAGAAGCAGGAGAAGAAGAAGAAGCAGGTCATCACCTAGACAGTCGCTATATCTCGTATTCACATGCAGTCCGACGAATTTCCTGTGTCCTTTTTTCTGATGTGCTCATGTCCTGTAGGCATCATTTAGTTAAATTTGCCAGAAAAACACACAGAGGAAGGGGACTTCAAAAACTTGTTGTGACCTTCAAATTCGCAGACAAAATAGTTGTTGAAGCTCATTAACGAGATACGCATACGGCAGTGCCTCGGGCATCTCTCTCCGCCTCTCTTTCTAAATATATGTGCATCTCTTTCGTACAGAAATTTAAATCATATTTTAGAAACTAGTTTTCATTGTTTACTGCAGAGATAGTTGCTGTTGTCAGTTTTGAAATAAATAGTGCCCTTATAATTATTTTCAAAACTTTATTAAATTGATTAAAAATTATTCATTTATTTTTATATCCAATCCCCATTAATAATGGACAAGAGAAGACTTTATGGTTGTAGATTAAAAATTAAGCTTAGATTAATAATTATTATTAAAAAAGTCACAAATTAGACTTACTTCGTAAATTGTGTTTCAGAAATCTAATTTGAATTCATGAAAAATTTTAAAAAATTTTTGTTTGAGGTGTTCTTTTGGCAACAATTTAAAGTGCGTTCCCGTCAGACAATCCTCTGCATCTGGTTTGTTTTTTCTAATAAAGATTCAGCTCTTAAATATGAAACAGTCTGTATTCGGTTGGAGATATTTCTCCCCGTCTGCCAGTTGACTCCAGTACAGTGGGGCTTGGCAGTAAGCTCATTATGCAATCTCTGTCTGCCGCGTGGATCGACTTAGTTTTTAGAGGAATGACTGAGCTTCGTGCAACCGTCTCGGAGGATGGAGCAGGGGGAGGAGCGTCAGCCGAGGTGGCTGGTTGTGGTCGTCATGCTTTTAGCCCGCTTTAAGTACAAGCCACGCCCACAGACAGCCACAGTCCCCGCGAGAGAGATGCCAGAGATTACAATGTTTTCTTTATGTCTCGGACCGACTGCAGGTGCGGTGACTTTTAGTTAGGCGAGGAAGGGGGCGAAATAGATGTGATGGGGCTATAAGTCCTGGTACTTTCTCTGTTTACAAGGCTGTTGTTTCGTCTCAGCTGCCACCTGCTGATGCTGTTGCTGTTGCACTTAACTCGTTGCAGCGATGGCTAAGCTTGACCGGGCCAACAACAAACAGCAACAACTGTAATTAACAGCACACTGTATTATGTGATGGGCGCCCAACATATGCTGTAAATCTTATGCTTAGGGACGTTTTTTTCAATGTACTTATAAATTGTATCTAAGATATAAATTACAATATGACAACTATTTCTACACATTTTACGTCAAACCTTATTTAGACATTGAATAAACGGGCCTTAAACTTTGACAACTATATAAATAGCACAATAGCAAAGTATAACACCATTTTTATTCTCTTTTCTATTCTATCGATTCTAGACACTGAGGACGATGTGAAGTGATAAATGTAATGATAATAGACAATGATCAAAAGATTCCCAAAAGTGCATTATTATTGTATGGTTTTAAACATACTTTATGCAATCACAGCTGGTTACAGGGTATAGACTATGAAAACAGTTTGGAAGCTGCTGTTACCCCCACAATTTATTAACTCGCTTGCCATTTTGTTCCCTCTCCCTCTCCCCTCCCTTCTTCCCTCCCCTCTTCGCTTACATCTCCGTAATTCCCCGTCATATCCTTTCGTTCGCTTGGCAACTATGAAAATTTCTGCAGCCACTTTGAGGAAAAATGCAAATTTTGTTTGCACTGTCTGTGAACGGCGACTAGGGCTATAATTAAATTAGAAAACATTAGCAACTAACTGGACTTTAACAGAATTATAGTGTTGCAAAATATTTGCAGCAGCAGCGTCAACTCACAAATTGTCTGGCATGGGAGAAACACAGAGAGAGAAAGGGAAAGAGAGAGAGAGAGGGAGAGGAAGTGGGTTCCCGGGTGAAATCGTGGGTCGTTGTGGACAAAGAGAGAAGGAGGCAGCGAGGAGTCATCGTGGCTGGTAAGCGTGAAATTAAATGACGGCTTCTGTGCCCAGCGCTTCACACAATCACACACACACGCTCAACCACACACTCACACATATGGAATTTAGCACACAGAGTGGCTCTTGACACATGCGTCGCGGGTCGCACAATGTGCAACAAACATGAAATTCTCCGAAAGGAAGAGAAGGAATTTAAACTAAAAAAAATTAGATTCTACTTAATAAAATTTCAGACGATTTTCTCTACAGAGTAAAAAATCTGGGAATTTGGAAAAATCAATCCCAAACGGTGTCAAACATTCGTTTACCTCGTTATTCCTTAAATCGAGCTCGAAATACTTGAGTCAATATTTTGACTATCGCCGTTCTATAAGAATTTCTTCAGTGAAATCAAGTGTTTTAGGCTTGTTGACTACTTTAATGCATTTCATTTGCAAGTTGTGTTAATTTAACAATAATATCCTAAATAGTTACATACTTAAAAAAACATGCTAAAATCAAGAATTATGAACTTAGTTTAAGAATGATTTTTTTCTGTCTATATATTATTAAACTTTAATAACTGACCACAATTGAGCAATAAGAAAGGTTTAAAGCGAACAGTTGTGTGGCAATTTTGCCCACTGTGCTGATCGGGGGTTAGCCTTTGATGGTAAAGGGATTTGGTTGCAAGCCGCAAAACCGCAGTCGCTTCATATGGATATGACGTGAACACAAACACTTTCACACACACTCCCACACACACACACGCACACACTCGCACACAGACACACACGCGCATCCCTCACTTTCAGGCCAAAGGGCGCCCACTAAACGTGGCTTTGTCGACTGTCGTGTGGCTTACTTTGACGCTGTAAAATCATTTGTTGGTCTTCAGCGAAGATGACAACAAATCGATTCAGCGATTGTTCAACATTTATGGATTGCAGCGATAAATTTAAATTGCTTAATTCAACGTTGTTTTTGGTCACAAAACTCTTCGAAGAACAAGAGAAACGAAAAGAAAAATACAGTCGAACAAGGACTCGAGTTACAACAATTGCCACGGGCTTGGACCAAGTAACTTTTAATGTAAGTCTAATTAATTGATAGATGATATTACCATGGCACACGCATCTCTCACACCACACGGAACGGAAAGTCGTAAGTAAACGACAAATTGACTGAAATTGCATACATATTTCTGCCAGGACGTGAATGAGTGTAACAAACACCGAGGACGAAGTAATAGAGAGGCGGGCAGTGGCCAGTGGACAGTGGGACAACTGGTCAGCAGGACAAATGAAAAGAGACAGACAATGGCACTCGACTACGAGTAGATTCTGTTTTCGTATTAGCCCTTGGCCCTCAGCCCGTGCCGGAGTTTTAGTTTTCATTTCGTGCACAAAGTTTATTGAATTACACGCATTACACATACGCCACGTTGCCAGGACAACGACAATGGGCAATGGGAACAGACAAAAGTTTCGCAAATTACTTGCAACATCTTTGCAACACTCGAAGCCCACAACAATTATTGTCTACTTTCTGCCAGGAATGTCCAACAACAACTGAAATCGAAACTGAAACAAGGACTCCCTGGCTCAGCTCACTCTGAATGGCCGAAAATAGCCTGGCGAATGCCGATTTAATTAAAACACTTTCTGACATTTCAATTTAATCAAATTGAATGCAAATAACATCAATGTTGCCTCAATCACAAGCCGTTCTCGGCTGAATAATATTGTGATATTTTTAAATACTCAATAAAGGTTTAGAAGTATTTATTCAATCGATATACAATCGACTCAATCTGAGACTGACGTAGACATTTTCCATTTTATAGTTACACCTAGAAAAATATTATAAAATAAATAAATACAGATATATTTTATTTTACCATATTTTACTTAAAAACAAATCATTTGTTGTAACTATTTGTAAATATTGATTTCTCTCATTTAATTATAATTTGAAAACGTTTAGGTAAATGTTCTGAATCTAAGTATTTCAGAAATATTGCCATCCATATTATTCGCAGTAACAGCTGAAATGTTTATAAATCACAATTTTGTTTAACTGTTGCACATCTCGTACTATCCACAAATTCATGCCACAGACTAGAGTCGACCTGGGCTAATGAATATGAATACCGAACATTCCCCGCCCACTTTTCACCCTCAAAATTCATATGCGTAGCTAATTTACGTGTGACAGCAACATACTCGCAGTACTATTAAAGCTAATTATGTTGATTCATAAATTAGAAACGCCTTTTGATTGTGCGCCCGTGACAAATGTCCGTCCCATTTCAGTCAACAAAGCCCACTTGAACTGAAGTCCTGTCGGTCCTGCTGGTCCTGCTGGTCCTGGTTGCGTGTGCCAGACTATAAGTGAAATGCTAATAGCCAGGCTTACACCTGCCAGTCTTTCAGGCTGGTCGACTGATGATTATGTCGACCCAGTTGTAAGTGGAAAAGGAGGGAATAAAGGATAATAGATATAAAAATAGAAACACGAGCTAGAAAAATAACAAATATAGAAATATAAATAGGAATTCGGATGGAGTATGAAATGAAAAGAAAAGCGGAAATAGCAAAATATAAAACCAAGCGAAATATAACAAATTATATAAATATAGATATGTTAATATAACAAATCAAGCATGGCAAACAACTGGCGTAGGTTATTGGAATAAATAATGTATAGAAAAAGATGCATGTATATAGCATAAGACACATGGAGAATGAAATTAGAGATAGAAATGGGGGGGATCATGTAATTAGTTATCGACCATTTAGTATATATTTCAGATGTCTGGTTTCAATGTTATTTAGTATAGTATTGTTTTCAAATAAAAAGAGTTTAATTCATTCATTCAAAATCTAGAGGTCTTTGTTAATTTTTTGTTAAAATCCTTAAGTATTTTAGATAATGTAAGATGCTTTACAAGAAAAATTGTATCAACAAATTCCAAAAAGTTGCAGTATCAGTTGAATCAATTCCAAGAGAGTACAATCAAAATTTAAAAATCTACCCAAGAGACAAATAATTATTTGCACAGTTGTTGGTACAGAAATACCTGTTGTTAAAAAACTTTCGAGTACTCATATTTATAGGCCGGTGGAGAGCCCATTTTCGTGAATAGAAAAAGGAAATGATTTGCCAGTTGAAGTGTGTGGACTTGGTGTATTATTCCAGCAAATGAAACCGCATGCAAGTCATGATCTAACACTCAGCTGTATTCATCCATTATTATAGTTCCCTAGTCATGCCCGATAGTTAAGGGTGAGGGATGATTGCCAGATTCTAGCTGAGACTCGAAGAAATTCATAAAATGTTTACCCAATTTCAGTTTAATTAACAGACACTTTTAAGAGCATTATGAATGATATTGGCCCTTAATTAATACGAGTAAATCGTATTTGTTGATACGGCTTACCGATTTCTGGTTGTTTGATTCATCAATTTTTAGCACTTTTGAGTGACCACAGGAAAGACAACGACAAATTGCCACAGATTGTCGGTTAGTTTGCAACAAAATGTCCTTAGCCTGATGGCATTTTGTGTGCTGTTGACCTTTTTGTGGGTCTAGAGGGGGGTCAAAGGGTAGACGAGTCGAAGTCTGTAACGTTTCACAGCTAATTATGTGCCAAAAGCTCATCTACTGCACAACCGCATTTAGGAATTGATAGTTGTTGCCCCTTGGTTTGCCATTGTGGCTATAGTTGTTGTCGCTGTTGCTGTTGTTGTTGTTGTTGTTGTGGTTATTGTTATAAAGGAGATACGTACACAATTAGGGATCCAGTTGAGTCCAGTTAGGTCCAGTCCAGTCCGGCTCGGATCGGAACAAAGAGGCAGACAATGCGGCCGGCCCCGGGCTCGGTTAGATTTTAATTTAAATGCATGCGGCAATTTTTTACATAAAATGTTGGTATTTTTTTGGGAGCATTTGTCTGCGGTTTGTCTGAGCGCTTTTGGGTTATTCTTTTAGGGTTTGTCGGGCTCTCCGGGCTTTATGTTTAATTGCAAAGGGAAATTTGCCATTTGCCGTTGTTTGGCATCCGTTTTGTATTTAGTTTATGTTAACGCTCGCTCGTTTTGTAATTTTGTAATTTGCGCTAATAGCCCAAGGGCGAAAGAGTGTAAAAACCTATTAGCATTAATGAAAGACAGTCGAAACTTTCATTATGCTGCCTTGCAATCTGATCAGCTGCAATAACAGGGCACATAAATACATTAACAGCTCGCCAATATTTTCTTTTAATTATCATCTTTATTCAACAGCTCTTTGACCTGAGGTCTGTCCATTCACTTGTGCATATAATGAACATAAACAAACAATTTTTTTAAATTAATAGCACTAGGTAAAAGCCAGATCCAAGTCCAATTTTTTTTATCATTTGGCATTTTTCACAACCTTTTTTTAATAAATATATTTTTAAATAAATAAAAAATGAAATTTTTTTAGGCATTTTGACTTTTAAATTTTGAGAAAACATTGCTGCTTAGTGTAGTAATAGAATATTGAGAAAATTATGTATTTTTTTCCTTTAGCTCGAAGATCTTATTTTTATTTTTTAGCAGTACAATCGGTACTATAAAAAACATACTCTTGAAATATATAGTAAAAGTCTCAGTTGAAATGCAGTTAACAGAATGCTCTCAAGCGAATGTCTTATGTCTGTAAAGCTGTCCAAGGTAACTGCAAATTATTGAGTACATAGGTATATAATAAAAAAAAATATATATTTATCAGAGCACGTCTAGAGCATCAATGGCGTGGGAGGCGTGGCAGCTTTGCGCCTTCAAAGGCTGCGAGAATCTTCATGAAGCGTGAAAATTCAATGAAGTGCTTCAATAAAAATCTATTTTGAGACGTTTTCTAGATACTATTGCTATTGCTATTGCTTTTGCTATTGTTGTTGTTGTTTTGTGAGACGCATAAATTCAATTGAAAATTAATTAGCGCACACTGGCAATACGATGAAGAAGAAAAGCAGAAAAATAAAGAAGAAGTAAATGGAATCGAGCAATTCTCAAAAGCCTAATTGCCTTTGATTATATACGTTTATCGATACTCGGGCATTAGTATGGGCTTAGTCACACACTAACGCACACAAACAGACAGAGAAAGTGAGAGTGATAGAGAGGGAAAGCGAGAGTTGCACACTGATAGACACACACTTATACATACATATACAACATTAAATTGGCATTAGGCAGTAAGAAGAACAACAATTTGTGGGTCCAGCCTCGGACTTGGACTCGGACTTGGACTTACACTGCCGTTCAACAAAATAGGCTAACGATTTATTTCCAAGTTTATGGTCAAAATATTTTTGAGCATTTGGCCAAATTTGACCATATAAATTTGTAATTTATAAAATGTTCAGTTGGTAATCTAATTATAGTGAACAAATATACATTTATAAGTATTAAAAATAAATACAACTGTGAATTGTTACTATATATATAGACTTGTAAAATATGAGAGGACTGAAAAAAACCAAATAAGCAAACAAAAAACAATAAACTTTTAATTCAAAATAATTTTGGTATTTGTACTTAAATTAAAGATCGCAAACTTTTCATTCTTATTAACAACTGAATAATATATGAAACCAATTTTATTTACTCATTTACTTTGATGAAAATCGTGAGTCTATTCAGTTAAGCGGCAGTGTACATATTTCCAAGGCACAAGGGACAGATGTGTGTGTGTGTGTGTGAAGTGTCTGTGCTTAGTGGTTGTGGCAGCATAACATGCCACATTGTCGCTTTGACTTTTATTTATTTTGCTAGACGCATTTTGAAAAGCCAATAAGCAGCTTCTGATTGATTATCTGTTGCCCTGCTCAATGTTCTACTCATTCTCATTCTGATTCTCATTCGCATTCTCATTCTTATGCTTACACCCATTTCCATTTCCATTGTTGTTGCACATATTTGCTGTTCTTCTTGTTTACTTTAATATGAAAGCTTGCCACGTTGTGTTGCGTTGTGGGCGTCAATCAATTTTGAGTGAAATAAATGAGGCTTGCGGCACCTTCATTTTTCGTTGCCCACTTTTTGGGGCAAGGCTTAAAAGTGATCAACATGCGATTGTTGCTGTTGTTGTTATTGTTGCTCCTACATATTACATTCTTTATATTTCTTTTGTCGGCTGGCAGTGAGATTTATCCTGGCACAGGAGCTTTATCCGGCCGCGTTTGGATGCCAGGCGTCAGTTGCTGAAGCTGAAGTTTGAGTGGCAGCTGAGCTGTTGCAACTGCACTTGCCTCGGCTTTTCCACACATTTCCGAGGACATTTTCTCGCTACGCATTTACCACGCCCACACCCACGCCCACACAGACACACGTACACATACACCCATGCATTTTTGCCGGCAGCTAAAAAGGCAAACAAAGTCTCATGATTTTGATGCGAACTTTCAAGTGCAGCACCGACAAGGACAGCCCGTAGCTGCAACCCACAGTTCCGCCCTCGCTGACAAGGGCGTAGGCAGGAGGGAGAAAGAGGGGTAGCCCCATGGATCCTTTATAATTTATGGCATACCCCAGTGTTAAACTTTTATGTCTTTTCAGTCTGCAACAAAAAGTTTCTATTAATTTAATAAGAAACTTATAATTTTAGTTTTAGTTTAATTATCAATATTTAATTTACTTTTTGCAGACTGAGCTTAGTAGCGCTATAAAAAATAATAACAAATAATCAAATTGCAAGTAAAAGTTTCGATGAGGTGAGAGTAAAGTGAGAATTTAATATGATAGCTTTAATATGATAGCTTTAATTAATATGTTTAATGTGAATTTCAATAAATTGAGCTTTAATATTTTAGTCAGTTATTTAATTTAAATTTGAGTTTAATTTAAGCTCATAGTTGTTTTAATAAATTTGATTATGCATTTCTCTACGTTTTAATTCAATTCAGTAATTTAATTTAAGCTGAAACTAACTTTAAATAAATATAATGTGAATTTCTTTAAGTCTTACTTCACCATATCTTTCAGTTAATATTTAACTGCGAACTTAACGAGACACTCTGAAAATGGAGAGGATAAAAAGAATTAAGATTTGGACTGCGCCTGTGGTGTTGGCGGTGCCCACAGCAGTTGCAAGTTGCAACATCCCCCCCTCTCACTCTCACTCTCACTCTTACTCACCCTTTCAGTTTTCCACCCCCTTGCCGCACTCTAGTGGCAAGTGCATTAAATCTGAATGGGACGAGGGAAAAGCGCCGCAGCCTTTTGCAATTTTCGTTGCATTTTTTGTGTGTGTTGCAGTTTTGTTTTATGACCTCTGCGGTCGCTCTCTTCCTCTTCCTGTTTTCACTGAATCTCCCCCGCTCTCTACCTCTCCCTCCGTCCTCCAGCGATGCGTTTCCATGAATATTTGTCAGCTTAAACGGCTTTTGGGCGTGGCTCTGCCGCCATAAAACTGTTTAATCAGTGAAAAACTTTAACTGCTGAGCGTTCAATGGAAATGCAAATTTCCCCAGAACTTTTCCCCCTCTCCCGGTGCCGTCAACAACTTGAAAACTTGCATTATCTTATGACTAACTTAGATGAGAACTGCGAATTGTGGACTGAGAAATGAGAAATGAGATCTGAGAGCACAGAAGTAAATTTATTGCCAACAATTTGCAATTGTTGAACTTGGCTGAGAAATTAATTTTGATATTAAGTCAATTAAATTAATGCGAACTCTTCTCCCAGAAAAGTGACTACAGTTGTGGATTGATAAGCGAAATACCCTACAATATAAAGCAAAAAGTATTTATGACAGCAATAAGCAGTACATAAATTGGAAAAATACCCTGTTATATTGCATTATGGGCATATGCAAACTGTACGAGTAATCTAACAGTTCTTTAAAAAATGCTCGATGAATAGATACCCATTAATATATTCATCTATACACAGAAAAAAAGCCATTCTAAAATCAAGCCGTAAATACTTAATTTAAGCCTGAATTTTTTAATTATGTTTCCAGGATTAAGCTGAACAATCATGTCTGCATCGGGATTAAAATGGGAAAATAAGCCCAAATTACTTGATTCTCTGTCGGCCTCTCTCATTTCAACTGGTTCGGTGGCTCAGTGGTTAGAGTCGCCGACCAGTTTGAAAAAAACCTGGGTCCGATTCCCACCGTCAATAAATAAAAAAAAAGGTAAAAATAAGAAAATGTTAATAAAAATAATTTAAAAAAAAACTATTAAACAAATAATTGTAAAAAAAAAAAACATTAAAAAAATTTTTAAAAAAATGTTAAAAACAAATCTTAAAAAAAAATGTTTAAAAAACAGTTAAAAAAAAAAGTTTAAATGTAACAAAAAACATTACAATTAATACAAATTTTTTTAGAATGGTAATAAGAATTTCAGGATTGAATTCGGGATTGAAAAAATCAAGTTTTTTATATGTTACTTGGTTTAAGAAAATCCGAGATTACCCCACTTCTGACATAGTTTCGGATTGAATTCGGGCTAAATATGTTATCCCGGATTTTTTTTCTGTGTACGTATAACCACTAATAATAAAATTTAAATTTATGAGGAATCGACTAACAGATACTCATTAATGCTATCAGTTATAAAATATGAACATAAGCGGAATACCCTGTAAATAGGCTTTTAGTGTATAATCACGGTATTACTTCTATTAACTAATATTGCATAAATTATTGAAAACAAATTTAAATTGAATTTCCATTTATATCACGCTAGTGACGAAAAACAACACACACCCCGATGGGAAATGAGATAAGTTGTGTTTTTGCTCAACTGGGCGATTGGTGACGACATCGAAATCGAGAGTCCGACCGGGGTTATCATTGGGGCCATCGCCGTGCGATGAGTTCATCGCCAACATTATCGGCCGATCGACAAATGGATTTGCGCAGTTCTCACGCGAAATTCGATTCGAGATGTGCAAGCTGCAGACTGTGTTCCGGTTGTTGGCAACTGCACTGCTGTCGATCCTCTCCTGCAGCTGCAGCTCGACTCGACTGCCTGGTTACCTGAGGCGCCACATGGATCCCTTGGTGGCTGCCTGCGATGACTTCTATGCACACGCCTGCGGGGGCTGGGCGGCGGCACACGCGGATCGCGCCTACCGCAGTCAGCTGGAGCAACTGGATCACGTCTATCACGGCCAGCTCGCCACTCTGCTCGAGCTGCCCCCGGCGGAGAGTCAGCCGCGATTCGTGCGAGTTCTGCGCGACAACTACAACGCCTGTCGCCAAATGCAGGGCCACTTCCAGGCGCCGCAGTTCGTGCGCTGGCTTGCCACATGGGGCAACATGAGCTTGGCGCAAGAGCTGCAGCCGGAGGTGGAGTACAGGAGATTGCTTCTGCTGTTCGACGAAGGCTTCAATCTGCACTCGGTGTCGGAAAGGTTCTTTACGTCTAAAGCAGAGTCGCAGTCGGAATTAGAGTCGACTCGGGAGGCCGTGCGGTGGCTGCTGCAGCTGCAACTGCCCTGGCCAGCTGGAGATGGAGGTGGAGATGGCGAGGTGGCTGCCAGTGATTTCCAGCCCTTGACGCGGCACCAGTTCAAGCGTCTCTACCACGCGCTGCAGCCACTGGGCGTGCCGGCGCAGCAGCTCTGGCAGCAGGTCAAGCAGCTGGAGAGGCAGCTGTGCGAGGCGCCACCGCAAGGGGCAGCAACGGAGACAGCTTCAGATTCGGATTCGGGGCAAGTACAGTGATAAAAAAAGGATCTAAAATCAAGATTTTGGTCTCAGAACTAAGAACATTGGTCTAAAAAATGCGTCGAGAACATGATGCCTAATGTCATCTTTGAGACGCCAAAACCAATTGTGAATTATAAGTCTCAAAAGGTGAAACAAATTTATATTTTTGTTCTTATTTTAAGAGAATAGATTTAAGTTCTAAGATTTTTATTCCTATATTAAGAACTTAACCTGTTTTAGAATAATATTCTTAGTTTTAGTAATTTGGTCTTAATATGGTCTTATATTACGAACAAAATATTTAAATTTGAGAATTTTATTCTTATATAAAGAACTTACGATTTTCAAGATTAATATTCTTAGTTTTAGTAATTTGATCGTAAAATATTCTTATTTCAAGAACAAAATATTTAAGATGAATGTTCTTGACTTTAGAAAGTGGTCTTTTTTTCAGTGTATACCCGCTAGCTGACAACTGGCTGCTGCCGCTGCCACTCGAAAATTCGGGAGCGTCCCGTTACGCGCGTCGCTTGCGCGCGTTGCTTGCGACGCGGCCGTCGGCGCAGCTCGTGCGCTACGCGCTGCTGCGTCTGCTGCACCAGCTGCAGTTGCGCGCGGCGCCGTCGTTCGGGCGCCACGAGTGCGCGGCCCAGTCGCGCCACCTGTTGACGCACGCCGCAGTGTGGCTGCTGCAGCAGCAGCAGAGCGAGCAGGAGCGCCAGTCGATGCATGCCACAGCGCAGCAGCTGTTTGAGCAGCTGCGTCAACGCTTCCAGTTGCTGCTACTCGCGAATCGCAATCGCTTTCCAGCTGCCACTCAGCACTTTCTGCTCGACAAGTTGCAGCGCATGCGGCTGCGCGTGGGCGTCTTGCCACAAGCTGATCGTGCCACACAGCGGCAGCTGCTGGAGGCGCACTACGCCGACTTGCAACTGAATGCCAGCGACTACTATGGAAACCTGCTTGCCAGCCTGCAACAAATCGAGCAATGGAGTCGCGATGGGAATCGCGATGTGGCAAGCTTGCTGCTGCTGCAGTCCGACGGCTTCGGCAGCTATGCCTCGCCCTATTTTCTGCCCGACCGCAATTTGGTCGTGTTGCCAATCTCGCTGCTGGCCACGCCCCTTTATCGGCCCCAGCAGGCAGCGGTGTTGTCACAAAGCGCACTCGGATTCCTGATCGCACACGAGATGTCGCACGGCTTCACGCCCACCGACATCCACTACGATGGGCGTGGCAATGTGGCGGGCAGCCAGCAGAAGTCGCGCATCCATCGCAACGAGCGATTTGCGCACCAAATTCGCTGCCTGCGACGCAGCCACACGGAAATGGCCGACATCGACGAGAAGTTCGCGGACATCAACGGCCTCTCCCTGGCCCATGCGACATTCAAGGCCACGACGCCGTCGGCCAACAACTCGATGCGGCAGCTCTTCTTCCTCAACTTCGCCCAGTTCTTCTGCCAGGACGGCAGCCAGCTGGAGGACAGTCCCGTGCACGGCGGCAGTCGGGAGCGTGTCAACGACGCTGTCGCCAACCTCGAGTCCTTCGCCCGCGCCTTTTCCTGTGACTTTCACCAGAAACATCAATGTCGACTGTACTGATCCTGATAAGGACAGGAAAATATATTTAACAGGGACTGTAAATAATGATTATTTGTTTTTTTTTAAATAAAAAAATCACACACTTACATATAAAAGACCAAGAAAATAATTGTTTGCACCAAAATGTTTATTTTTTTACAATCTCTGCATTTCTACCATGATTTTTATTTTTATGATTTTTACTTTTTACTTAATGCTAATCATTCTTTTTGAGTAATTTTATAAAACTCAAAAATAATCACTATTTGCAAGTTTGAATGGGTTATCGTACTCCGATAAAAAAAAATGTTGCTGGGAGGTAGCTATGGTGTCTCTTTATAAAATACTATTGGTAAAAATTTTAACCCATAAGCCGTAAATTACTTTTGAGTTTTATTTTAAGCAAAACAAATAAAACTCATTCATAATGATTATTTTTGAGTTTTATTTTTTTAAAAAAAAAATTTAAATTTTTGAATTTTATTAAATTTAGTCAAAAATAATGATTATCATTAAGTAAAAAATAAAAAACGAAAATATAATCATTAAAATGTAATCATTAAAAATCAAGAACGTTTTAATTAAAAGACACATTCAGTTACATTTTACCAAAACAAAAAATAACAACTTGAAATGAAAATGTAAGGCTTTGGCATATGCATTTTCCGGACAGAAGCAATTTCCCCTTGTTGAACAGTCCTAAGGCGATTTGGCTGGCCATTTATTTAGCGATAACATATATTACGTATACGCCACGCTGCCCAGCAAAAATCACTTAATTGTCACACAATGGAACAATATGAAATTGAATAGAAAACTTATACGAATAAAAACACATTTCGATGAGTCAAAAGTTTTTCCATATTTTGTACACACATTTTTTTTTTTTTTCTTTCTGTTTTTCGACTTGTTTTGCATGTACAAGAGACTGATAAACTTATTTTGTGGTGATTGTTTGTATCACAGCTACATGATATAGTTATCCGATCCGACCGATTCCGAGAAAATATAAAATAAGCTGCATGAGGAAAGTTACTAAAATAGAAAACAATGAAAGACGTTCGATTTAGACAGAAAACTTGAAGTTTTGGTTTTATTCGTATTCGCACTTAATAAGCTAATATACATAGATTTACGAGTAAAACATTTAAACTTGAGATTTGTTTAAAATACTTGTACACAGACAGATATCAACATTGAATCATCGCATTATTATTCACTTAACTCATCTTATTTTTCGCTTACTTGCTACGTCAAAAAAAAAGAACCGAACCTACATCTTGAATATCAACATGGAATTTAGTATATAAGTACACTATTTTAATATATAGAATACATATTATGTAATCGCATTGGTTTAATCTGCCAACAACAAAGATTGAAACTTTTGAAATTCGTTTTTATTGATGTTTTGCATTGCGAGCTGAGTTTATTATTTGCCTGTCATTTAAATCAGTAAACTTTGGGGCTCAAAAGGTTTACAAATTTAAATGAGTTTCATACTTTGTTGTTGTTGTTGTTTTCTGTTTGGCTTACGATTAGTTTTCACTTAAACAAAGTCAGCTTATTGTTAAAGTTTAATTAGTTTTTTGTTTACAGCAACTTTATCCCAAAATGTCGCACAAAAATCACACAAAAATAAACTTTTGTTTTAGTATCTTTTGTATTCTTTGTTATCCCTTATTCTGTTTGTTTATGTTAAGAAGTAAAACTGTAAATATTTTATAACTATGTGTGCATTGGACAGTTGTAGCTCAACTAACTATGCACATTGTTCCTGTAATTATTATTCGAATTAATACATTGATCTCCTCATTGTTTTTATACCTATTAAATACACATATACATTCAAATATTTATACATAAATTATTTTTATACCATTCTTAAAACCGCAAAGTACTACAACTATCGAATTTTATGGGTTATAGTCAAATAATATTATTTATTTATCCATTTTCATATCACTTTCGAATCGTCCAACTCTCTTAATCATTTATCGATTGTATTTTTATTTAAAATATTCCAAATTTCCAAATGTTTATTTTATCTAATGACAACACTTATTATACTATCTTGTTGTTGTTTTTCTGCTTTATAAGAATGAATCCTTTTTTTATATTTTATAGTTTGTTACACATTCATAAATACACATAGTACGTAGTATTAAACTCAATTGTTTTGCATTTTTAATTATGTTGTTTTCGTTTTTAACATTTTAATCAGTGAACTGGAACAAACATTGAACATTGATATTCTTTATTTATTTATGTATATTCAGAGTGAATTAATTGTTTTATTAGCTTTGAGTATTGGTTAGTTTTGCTTGTTTTTTGTTTACTGACTGATAATCTGTTCAAATAATGCAGTGTTTCTGATATCCTACTCGCCTTCATTTCGCCAACAAACCAATTGATTTCCTAATTGAATATCATCATTTTACTTTATCGAATTTTTCATTTAACTTAAATACAAACTTATTGACATTGGGGACGTAGTGGAGAAAGTGATTTAAACCTCGATTATAAGTTTTGATAAATTTGGCTTGAACGACAGTCTTTCTGATATCGCTTTCGCTGCAATTTCGCCAACAATAATCTTTGGTGAAATATCGGAGAAAGCGATTTCGTCGCTTTTAATCTTTGATCAATGGTTTATTGTTTTATAATTTTGTTACTTGTTTGTGATGGTTTGAAACCAGGAGGGGAAACCTTAGACGTTGCGCTCCTCGGCGATAATTTCCATGTTGCTGGTGCGACGCAGCTGTTGATGTTGATGTTGCTGCTGATGTAGTTGATGATGATTGAGATAATTATGATTTTGATGCTGATGCTGCGGCAGCGTGCTGTCGGCAACGGTTGTGCAAACGGCTTGGCTGCGACGATGATCGCTGCTGCCCCGCCGCGGCACCAACATCACCAATTACTAGAGGACCGTCTCGTTGGTGTTGGTGCAGGTGCGCTGTCCGTTGACAATCGAGTATTTGGAGGAGCTGTCCTTCTTGCCGGCGTTGCGGCCCATGAAGATCTCCTTGAACGTCTCCCGGAACTGGCGCGACATGCCGCAGTAGATGCCAAAGTTAATCGGGTAGCTCAGCACCAGGAAGAAGTTGGTCATCATTATGAAGATATTGGCAATGCCATAGTCCAGAAACTCAATGATCAGCGAGCTGACAATGTGCATGGCCGTCACGACGGCAATGGGAATCTCGGCGATCAGAAACACGGAGACCACCACAATCAGCATCAGTGTGGTGCAATTCGAGTCTCTCAGCTTTTTGCACTCCTTCTTTCGGTTCTCCCGGAACAACAGCTTGCGTCTCTCCTGCGCCTGTCGCAGTGCCGCAAACAACAAAATGTTCAATGTCACCAGCACGATGCACGGCAACAGATTCACGAATAGCACACGAAACAGATAGTAGCTGGTGTAATAGAGATTCACCCCGATATATTCGTGCACCCACATCGATGTCTCCACCTGGCACACCTCCGTTTCCTGGCCATTCCACTCGATCTCCAGCGGCGAATAGGTGCGATCGAAGAACCTCGGCAGCTGGTGCATAAATGCCAGCAGTGCAATGTAGAAGGTGCAACGCCTCACTCGCGGCATCGTGCACCAGGTGCGTGCCATTGGGGCGTGGCAGACGTAAATGTATCTGCAAGGAGACGCAAATAGAAAGATAGAGAGTCAGAGATTGCTCACTACGATTTTGGAAGCACGATCTTAGTATATAAACAAATCTAGAGATTAAATCTCTCTTCCGATTTTTGGCTGAAAACCTTCTTTATTATTAAATTATATATTTAAAAAAAAATATACAGAATTATACCACTAAAATAAACCAACAATTTTTCCAATTTGATTTAAAAGTAATATTATTTTTAAATAATTAAAAAAGAATATGAAATTTATGAATTTATTTTTTTGAGATCGTACAACTGCTTAATTTAATTATTAAAGAACAAAAAAAAAAATAATATATTATATTAAATAAATATTTGTAATAAAAATATATCTATGAAAAATTTATATAAGACTATATTTAGAAAAAAAAATCTAAAAATAAGTAGTCTTGCAATCAAAACTTGTTCCCCTATCGTTCAACTGCTAAATTAAATTATTAAAGAACAAAAATAATAAATAATATATTCATTTTGAATAAATATTTGTCATAAAAAAATATTTAAGAAAAATATATGTATATATGTATGTACATTTACATACATTTAATATAAGACTATTTTTAGAAAAAAGAATCTAAAAATAAGTAATCTTGCAATCAAAATGTGTCCATTATTTTTAGAATATTTATATTACAACGAATCATTTTGGGGAAAGATCTGAAATAAAAATGTCTTATCTCTAATCTGCGAGTTGCCATCTAAATTACTCAACGACAACCAAAACATTTTTTGTCAGTGTGCATTCGCATAACATTTTCAAGGTCAGAGCAAATGCTTTTGAATGCATCAATGAACTACCCATTTAATGTGCTGTTTATATTAATATTGAATAAATTGTTGAGTTCAATTCAGACTTGAATGCGAATTCAAAATCAAATTAAACTTGAATTTGTTGCTGTATCTGTATCTGTAAATGTATCTGTATCTCGAGCTGTGTATCTTTAAAGCGAAATGCTTTGCTTTGTCACATGCATCAAGTAAGGACTTTATCTGGTGGCCATTAGAGTGTCTGGCAATGGATTTTATTCATGAAATGTTAGCCGAGTTAAGGCATAAAAGCCACGTTGGCAGCGCGTACACCTCAGAGTAAACGCATTTGCCTAATATAATTTTATAGCCAGTCAGGCCAACGAATAACCCAATTTCGCAGGTGCAAATTTATGATAGCAACGTGTTGACAACCTGGTCGTCACCTGGTCTGCCCCTGGTCCTCAATCCCAACCCCAATCCCAATCCCACTCTCATTGCCATTTGCTGATTCATTGCCAGGAGAAACAGCTCTTGGGACTTATGGCCACACGCAATCAAAGCCAATCTAAAGAAAAAGCTAATCAACTTGACGTTTTATAATTTCATAATTTAGGTAATTCGTCAAAAGTGCTTTCGCATCGCTCAGTGTCAACATTGGAGCAGTAAATGGAGTCACAAACTGAGGCTATTCCAGAGTCCAGGATCCCCATGGTGCTCCGAGTCCTTTGCAGTCGTCAATCGCGACGACTTTTGCGCCGCTTTATAGTTTCAGCTTGATGGCAAAAAACTGCCTGCCCTTTTTCATCTTTTTCATCTTTTTCCCCTCTTCTCTCTCTCTCTCTCTCTCTCTTGATATTGTGGCCCTGCGTTAAGCTTATGCAGCTATGCCAGACTTTGGTGACTTGGACTTGAACATGGAGGAGGGCAGGAGAGTGGGAGAGGGGGAGAGGGGCGTCTCAAGGCTGTGTGCCCTTGTCTAATTTATGCGCATAATTATTGGCACGCCCATCGACAGACTTTGGCTTTGGTCTCGGTACGGGTCTTGGCCGGGTCTGGCCACACTGTCACTTCAAAAATGGTTTTCAATCAATCTTTCATTGAACCTTTGTCAAGCGGGGATTTCATTAAAGTTGAAAGCAATCGTAAACAAAAGGACGAAACGATTGTCGGGGCGTTTAGCCTTAAATGGAATTGATATTAATAATTAAATGAATAACATTTAGTACATCCCCAACCCCAACCCCTTTGCGCTTCTTATTCACTTCATCCACTTAACTGGGCTGCAAAAGGGGCCAACAACATTCAACATTCATCCAGCCATTCAGCCAAGTGGAATAATAAATCATCGCAATATTCGCAATTCATCCGGCCAAATAATTAACATGGGTAATTAGAATATTCTGGGAAAAAAATATATGGAGATGAACCCAAATTTAGTTAACATTCATCTTGGACATTTTACGAATTATTATCCTTTCATGCTTTGGCATTCGTTCGCATTCACATTTAATCAATTATTCACTTGAACTGCTCGCTATTTGAAATCAGCTGCAAATGCTCATTAAGCCATTTTATAATCATTCCATTCAAGCTGCATCTTATTTTTTTATTCACACTTATTAATTCACTAAGAAAAACTCTTGTTTTTACCTCGTTAAGCAAATACATTTTTAGTATTCACTCAATAGTTTTTGAAGCTTAAAAAATATTAAACATGCGACCCAATTTAAAATACTATTAATTTATATTTTTTAGCTACATTTCTAACAGTTTGTTGATCTTATTCAACTGGCAAAAATAATAAAAATTATTATAAATAAATTAAATTCAATTCATAATAATTGAATTCTTAAAATGAATACTTTCAACTGAATCAATGTTTATTCAGCCGAACTTAAATATTGATCTAGTTCTCAGAAAACTTTTTAGGCTTCCACACTTTTTGCATGTGTTTGATTATTCCTACTCGTATCTTTCCTCTGAAAAAGCTTGGTCAACCGCTTGGCAACAAGTCACTTATTCATTTCATACTCATTATATTCATTTACTCATTCAATTCCCACCCACATACGAGTCGAGTGCAGCTAGCGCCTGGCAACGTTGACGTGCTATTCTTCTACTTGTGGCACATGGAATGCCCATAAAATCACTTGAAACACAATAAGTTGACAGCAGTAAAAACGTCAACAACAACAACAACGACAACAACAACAACAACGACAACAACGAATGAAAGCAATAATAACAATAAACGTTGACTGTTTTATCGCGCTATATGTCCTTCAGGCAATTTTCAACGCATTTTAGAAAATGCTGGCAAAAAGAGATGGACGCATGTTGATGTTTCATGTGTCCCCTGCCACAGCATATTATTAAGCTATTTGCTGCACACTCAACACACACACACACACACGCACACATATAGAGCGACATATAGAGCGACCACTTGAAACGGTCCAAGTCTCATAATGGCGCAAATATTTATGACTATTTTCCAAGAAATTTTTTTTGCCTTCTTTTATATATTTTTTTGCTATGTTGTTGGTTTGAAAATTTATTTGCAAAGCTGTAAAATTTATGATCCCACACATGAGTTAATAGAACAATGCGCCTGTTTTCGAGTGGTCCTTACAGTGCTCCGAATCCTCGCTGCTCTTCCACTTTACGTTCTCTGGCCTTACAGTGCCTGCCATCGTTTCTCTGCCACTTGAAAATTTGTTCCTGTTGCTGTTGTATTGTATTTTTTTTTAAGTATTTTATATACATTTGCCATGCACACACTTACGATTTATGTTGCCAATTTTATATTAGTTCATTGTTTTCTTTTTAAATATACATACACACACAACAACAACAACAACAACAAAAAAAACAAAAAACAACATTTGGAGCCCGTGACTTGACCCACTCTATCTCTGTCTCACTTTGTCTATCCGTTTCGTCGGTTTATCGGCCCTTCACAGCTCTCGGCTTTATTTATGGCTTTTTGTAGCAAAAGTAATTTCAGTTTTAAAACTGCAGAAATCTCCTTGGCAGCCAATGAGTCGGACATTTTGATCCATGTGAACTGATTGCAAATGGCAAATTCTTCCTTTCGCATTCTTGACTGATGTCCAGGCAGCGCAAAATAAACAGTTAATCAGCCACAGAACCCTTTCATTCAATTTGCGAGCATGCGGGCCAAAATGATAACTCTAACCGGATAAAAGAAACTTATCAAGCTGTTACCAACGCACATAACATCACTGAATGAGATATTGTCCTAGGCACCCTTTAAATTTGCAGTGAAAAGAATGTCTGACTTAATTTCGAAAAGTTTTATTCTCAGGTAACTCATCTTTCTGCTCTCTATCAAAAATCTCGAGCTATTCAGCCAATATATAGAAATATTGTAGGACCAACTCCTAAACTATTTTTCTAGCACAGATGTGTTGAAATCTCTGTCTCGAAGGACATCAGATTTACTATTGAACTACAACTAAGTATAAAATGTTGAATTGCTTAAATTGAAATTATTTCTGTTTGTTTAAAATTAAATAATTTTATTCACTTGACTGCTTTGAGTTAAAGCTAAAAAATAAATGAAAATGAAAATGAATTATTTTATCATAAATAACTAAGCATTAGCGACAATTTTCTATAAATTATGCTGATTCACAATTCGATTATATTTATGCAAAGGACTGCATGTAATTTGCATTTCGACAAACTAGTTTTCTTTTCATCCATTTAAGTCAGCCGCGAAAAGAATGCTACAGAAATTGGCCAAAAGAGATTTACGAAACAAATGCGATTGATGGAGATATATATACTATATACATACATATGTGTATAGGTTTGTGTATCTGTGTGTCTTGCGTCTTCAACGGCATTGGCCGTGTGCTGCCTCAACACGCACATTACTCATACGCAGCGTCAGCCGGACGACAAGCTCACACACTCGCAGATAATTTGTATTGGCAATGGCAACTGTGAGTGTATTGACAACACGACGACGTGTAGAACTCTGTCTTTTGATTTATTGTGCCATTGACAAGTCAAGAACTCAGTCGGTCATCCAGTCAGTCTATCGTTCTGTCATCCAGTCATTCTGTCAGGCAGTCTGCTGACTTTTTAGTGTGAATGGAAACAGTGTAAGACTGTGGACATATGATGTCTTATGACACCTTAAATAACAATGCTTGCAGCTGAGACAGAGTTGAAATTGGGATTACAACTTGTGTTCGAGTCAGAGATAAAGTTCAAAGAAGTATCCAGTACTTGTTGATGCTGTAATGTTCCATATTGTAGTTCTCATTTGATTGCGATCAGACGTGTTTTTTTGTGCTCTTGAAATTAATTATTTTTTGTGCCTAAATACTGCAACAATTAAACTTAACTTCTTCGTTAATACTTGTAAATTTGTGCAAGACATCGGCACTGAGTAAGTGTAATCAGTTGTGCATTTATATCTCAGCAATTATCATTTTAAATTTTGTGCATTTGCTAAGCATCTTTTGCATTTTTCCCTTTTTGACATTTGATTGCGAGTGCGTTTGTTTGTGTTTTGCTCTCGCTCTTCACCTCGCCCACATAAACTTTGTTGTTGTGCTTTATCTGCAGTTCTCATCTGCAGCGCTTCACTTATCGTAAACAAGCGTGTGTGTGTGTGTGCGTGCTTGTTTGTGCATTTCGTTTTTGTTTTGCACAACGCTCTCCCAAGCAGTTGTTTTCGTTCTTGTTCTCTTTGCTTAGAGATAGCTTCGAGTGCCTCCCGCTCTATTTTAGTGCGCTTTTGCTAATTACAGTTTTTTAGCTACCCCAGTAGGAAATGTCGTGCTGTAAGAAGAACTGCACTTTCAAGCGTGCTGATGATGCTGCGCAGCCGCAATTTGTTTATTGTTGGCTGTGTGACAATATCATGCATGCAAAATGTGCTGGTCTTTCGGGCCGAGACTGTGATAAACTCATGGTCACATCCAAAAAGGAATGTGGCGTTGTGAACTGGTCTTGCCCGGTATGCATTGATAAGCAAATTGATTTTTCACGTATGTACAATTCTGTGAGAAATCAATTCTTAAAACTTAGCAAGGCGGCTAAACTTCTTTCAAGTGACTTCGACTCTAGCATTGAGTTGCTCAGCCAATTTAAATTCGATTCCCCCCCTGATTCCCAATTTTTAACTGTTCCCCCTAAAGTTTCAGGAAACCTGTCTCCGTCGACTCCATTGGCATCTCGTCAACACCTTGACGTTACGCCAACGTTGTCATTGTCGCCCTCTCCGGGTACCTCAAATTTATTTAGTCCCAATGCGCCATCAGGAGCTGTTATTCTTACTGCTCCGATTGCAGATTCTGCCCAAATCATCGAGTCTTCGATTCGAGCAGGATCTGGTCGGAAAGCTAGGCCCCCTATCAATTCAGCCCGTAAAGAAAGTGGCAACATTGAAGTTCCTCATCTCAATGTTGTTGCTCCTCGCAAACAAGTATTTGTGTCTAGGTTATCCTCGGACACCACCTGTGAATCAGTTGCGGCTTACATTGCCAGTAAAACCCCTGCGAGTGTCTCTATTACTAAATTCAATTTTTCTACACCTCGAGAAATATCCTCGTTCAAAATTAGTGTCCCTAACGACTCTTTTGCTGTCATTTGTGACCCGAAATTTTGGCCACCACATATGATTGTGCATGAGTTTAAGCCGAAAAGGAGATCAGAGCCTGTCGCCCTACCTGCTGGTAATTCAAGCCCTCAAGCTTCCACCAGCAATGCCCCAAAAAACTAGTTCCCTGTCCCGACTCTGCCCTAATACATTACCAGAATGTTAGAGGTCTTTTATCTAAGCTTAAAACTTTATTTTTGAATAGTTTATCTTTTGATTCTGACATTATTGCATTATCTGAGACTTGGCTAACGCCATCTGTTTCTGACGGTGAAATAATGTCAAGTAACTATAATTTATATAGATATGATCGTCCTATTCGTCGAGGAGGTGGTGTATTAATCGCCATTAAATCGTCACTTCAATCGGAACGTATCTCTTTTAGTATGCCTACTGATGTTGAAATTGTTGCTGTTAAAGTAGAATTTCCTAATAAATCAATTTTTATCACTTGCTCATATATACCTCCGACTTCTCATATTGAAGTTTATATGAAGCATATAGCTTGTTTTAATGAAATTTCTCTTCAAGTGAGGGATAGTGACCTTTTTGTTGCGCTAGGTGATTTCAATTTACCTAATATTTCTTGGTCCCTCTTCAGTAGTGCCAATTATCTGATCCCTTCAAATCAACACGATTTTTTAGATTGTATTTTTGATTATTCATTGTTTCAAATAAATTCAATAAAAAATTACTTAGATAGAATCCTCGATCTGGTATTTATTAACGACTTCGCAAATTCTGCCGTCTCTAGGTCATTCCCACTATCATTGCCTGAAGACTTACATCATCCTGCAATACAAATTTCTATTTCTATGCCTCACAGCCTGCCTCTATTATCTCAGCAATTACCACGTCGCTGTTTTCGCAAAGGAAATTATTCATTGCTTAATGAACTTATTCTTGCAACCGACTGGTCATTTATAGAAAAATCAGCTGAAATTAATACTGCCCTTAACACTTTTTATGTGACTCTGCATGCACTCTTAGATGTGTGTGTTCCCAACTTTATTCCAGCGTCTAGTTCAACAAAGCCCCCTTGGTTTACACCTAGACTTTCTTATTTGAAGAATATTAAGTCTAAATTTTTCAAAAAATTTAAGATTTCAGGTTCCAGTCTCGACTGGTCTAAATACACAGTAGCCAGATCGAACTTTTCCCTTTTTAACTCGGTTTGCTACGAGAATTATCTTTCTCGATGTAAAAGGCAGTTTAGACACGACCCTAAACAGTTTTATAAATTTGTTAACTTGAAGCGTAAATCTAATAGTTTACCTTCCTCTTTTTTTCTTGGGTTAGATAAAGCCTGTAACGATTCTGCTGCCGCTGAACTATTTGCTAACTTTTTCCAATCAACTTACTCTCCTATCTCTTCCTCCAACTCTTCTTATCCTTACACTATAATTTCATCTAACTCTACGTTTGCTCCCTATTTTTCTTATAACACCGTAGTTTCCTCGATTAATTCTTTAAAATCTTCCTTCTCTCCTGGGCCTGACAACATTCCTAGTTGTGTCCTTAAGGAGTGCTGTTCTTCTTTAGCTGCACCATTGCTACAGCTTTTCAACCTATCCCTTGATTCTTCAACCTTTCCACTTCTCTGGAAGGATTCTTATATCATTCCCCTCCACAAAAAAGGAGGTAAGTCTGATATTTCGAACTACAGAGGAATTGCAAAGCTATCAGCCATCCCTAAATTGTTAGAAAAAATCCTTGTTTCATCTTTGCAGCATCTCTGTAAGTCAATTATTTCCCCTGCACAACATGGCTTTGTAAAGGGTCGGTCCACTACGACCAACTTACTTGAATTTACTTCCTTGATAAATGACGCATTTTTAGAGAAAAAGCAAACTGATGTGATTTATACTGACCTCAGTAAAGCCTTTGACTCTGTGAGCCATGACCTTTTGTTATTTAAGCTCGATCGTATAGGTTTTCCACCCTCCTTTTTAAGTTGGATTTCCAGTTACTTAAAAGGTAGGACTCAAAAAGTGATTCTTAGATCTTCCATTTCGAGTTCGGTGCACGTAACTTCTGGTGTACCACAAGGAAGTCACTTGGGACCATTATTTTTCATTCTTTTCATTAACGATCTACCTACTGTTCTGTCCCATTCTTCTATTCTAATGTATGCAGATGATGTTAAGCTTATATTCTCTTATACTGATCCCCTTCTTCATAATTGTCTGCAAGATGATTTAAACGCTATGCATCTTTGGTGCTCGGCCAATCAGTTACAGCTCAATTGTTCGAAGTGTATGTTTATGACTTTTAGTCGTAATAGGCCATACTTAGGTTCTTATACGATTGACAGTACTCTGCTGCAACGTGTCACGTCTTTAAAAGATCTTGGAGTTTTATTTGATTGTAAATTGAACTTCAATTTGCACATCTCCACTATCGTTAATGAAGCCAAAGGAGTGCTTGGTTTTATTAAACGTTGGTCGAAAGAATTTAATGATCCTTTCACCACTAAGCTCCTTTATGTCTCCTTAGTTCGTCCTATCTTGGAATACTGTTCTTGCGTTTGGTCCCCTCAGTATCATATAAATCAAGCCCGAATTGAATCAGTTCAAAAGCAATTTTTGCTTTTTGCCTTACGTGGTTTAAACTGGGATCCCAATCTTCGTTTACCATCGTACTCCAGCAGGCTTCTTCTTCTCAATCTTCCATCTTTACTCAATCGTAGGAAAACTCTTGGTGTTGTTTTCATTCATAAATTAATTAATGGCAATATTGACTCTAGTTTTCTCTTAGAACGCCTTACCTTTTGCATTCCGCGTAGAACCACTAGGAACTATCAGCCTTTATCTTTACCTACATGCACAACTGATTACGCTTTGCACAGTTCACTTCGTGTTTTGTGCACACACTATAATAGCCTTTATTATGTTATCTCTTCAGAACTCTCTCTCCCCTCCTTGAAATCCTCCCTTTTCCTCTTCCTTTCTAGAAATCCCTAACCTTACTAATTTCTATTTTTTTTTATATTATTAACTATTACTACTAATACTTTTGATCTGATTGGGTTTTTCTGGGTTTTTCCCAATCCTTGCAACGAATGTTGGATCATTTATAATTTTTAATTTTTTTACCCCCAGATTTTAATTTTAATTTTCAATTTATTTTTTTATATTTTAAATTAATTTTTATCTTTTCAGTTTAATATTAAATTTAACTATAAATATTTAACTTAATTTATATTTTATATTTATTATATTTTATACTTTAATTTTTACTTAATTGGTCAACTGCTATTAGTTGACATTAAATAAATAAATAAATAAATAATAAATAATTATGATGAAAATGAAGAGGGTCTTGTTGCTATTGAAGTGACTCAACGTCAGTGTGCAAATTGGGAATGCAATTCAAATACTAATTGGAGCCCTAGTCAGAGATGGAGTGAAAGCATGAACAACTTTAGAGTGCAGTATTTGCTCGTTATAATGTAACTGAAATTAATGAGGGACAGAGTATGAAAATAATGATGTACAAATGGGAAGAACTTTTGAGAATATTATCATGGCAAAAAATTGAGTCTGAGAAGAATTAAAGATAAAAATTGAGCTGGAATTTCTTTTAGAAACTTTTTTTTTTTTTTTCAATCAAAAACAAAATACAAAACTAATAACAAATTTTCAGAGACCGCAAACACGACTTATGAGTCGGAAAAAATCTAGACAGTTCAAAAATTTCGTTTTAAATTATTTTTAACTTGTTTCTTAAATTTGAATTGTAAAAATTTAAAGTAAAATATGTTTTTCAATTTGTATGCATTTTTTTTTTGGTTACGGTTTCAGTTACGGCTTTAAATTTCAATCGGTTTTTACCGGTTAAAGGTTACAGTTTCGGTTAGAGTTTTAATCCCTGGTTTTTAAAAAAAACTAGTTAGCTGTTAGGATAAGAATTCAGTTCGCCTTAGAAGGCAGCAATCAGTTCTTTAGCAAACACGTTCATTATAGTGTAGTTGTACTTTATTGTACTTATATTTACCTTTGCACAGCCAGGGCCAAAGTCAGCCAGACGGAGATGGTGTGGCACATTGCAGGCATTATCTGTAAGCAGAGAAAACACAAGAGAACATAAGTCAAATATTAAATGTGTGAGCTTGTGTTTGTGTAGCTGTGTGAGTATCCTGATATTGTTGTGTGCGTGTTAATAGAAAGCGAATGCCAAAGTGAATGTGAATACGCTTGTGAATGTGAATGTGCATGGAAATCTCTCTACAGCAACTACTCTTATTTACTGGTAAGCTGTAATACTTTGGTAAGTACTTTAAGTACGTGTAACCATGCAAACCATAATTCGAGCACGGGCACGAACTCGAGTACGAGTACTCGGAAATGTACTCATTGCCAAAATTTGATGTTTGTGATTGTTGAAAGTTTCCGTGCTGAATGCAGAAAGAAATAATTGAGTACCATTATAATCGTACTCGGATTCCGGATTCATCAACATTTTTGGATTTACCTTTGTGCCACAAAACTGTAAACTAATCCGATTTATGAGCAGTTTCAGCTCTCTCCCCTAATGCCCCTCTGCCCCTCCCCCACCATCATGCTCCCCGACACAATTGCAATTACAAAAAGCATCAAATTTGCTTTGTTTCTGTCTCTCTCTCTCTGTCTTTCTCTCTCACTTTATTTATCTGCTGTTATGAACTTGTGCTCGGTCGAGTCTAACAAGGAGTTGTGTCCTGTTTCAGCTGCTTCCCCCTCACTCCTGACACATTAACATGAACATTAACTTTCCCAGAGTTTTCCACGCTTTTTCTACAGAGAAAAAAACACGGGATTTTCAGACATAATAATTCCAAGCAGTGGTAAGCCTGGATTTTCTTAAACCAAGTACGGAATACTTGATTCACGTTCGATTTTTCAATTTCTACTCCGCAAATATTTTGATTATCGAGGCTCCATACGAATTTGTTCTGTCAAATCAAATCTTTTAGGATTTTTTGACTATTTGATTGCTGAGTGGTTGCTTTTTTTTCCGCATATTTAGTTAATTTAACAGTTAAATCCTGAACACGAACTTAAAAACAGTGCATATTTAAATGAGATTTTTCAACTTGATTTTTAAAATGGTTTTTTTTTCTGAGTGTAGGTATTCAGGAGCACACAGATAAATTTTGCAGGGGAAATGAAACAAAGTCTTCAACTTGAACATTGCAATGGCCGCCTGGCGGTTATTACCAGCCTCTGTCTTTTGTGTGTAAATATGTGAGTTGAATTTTATGGCCGTCATACGCAGATAGCCAGAGATACCCCCTGACATCCCCTTCCCTCCCTTTCCCTTCCCACCATCCACTCCATGCCCTTTGTTTCTCTGCGTAGTCTCAACTAGCCTCCTTCCCAGGGTCGCCGCTTGGAATTTAGCTGGTACAAATCCCCTGGGAGCCCAGTCACAGCACGTAGCTGCCACCAACAACAATGACAACAACTACAACAACAACACAGCAACAATGACAACTACAACAACAACAACAACACAACAACAATGACAACAATGGGCACATTTTATCAGCTCAACACTACTCCAGTTCAAGTGAGTAAACAGTTTTGCTTTATGCCGCCATCTTTTGCCAACTGCCTCGTCCCTGCCCTTACCACCGCCCCCTCTCTCATCAGACTCTTTCTCTAAACGAGTGCCATAAATTGAAAATGTTGATTAATCAAGGAAAACGTGCAACAGTGGGGCAAGGAAACAAAGGTCAGGATAATGTAAAAAGCGCAAGAGATTGAATAAATGTGAGTGTAGCGAGCGAACGCATGAATGAATGCGTGAATGAATGAATGTGCTGAATGAATGGCAGCAACTGTGTACGCGTGAATCTGAGTGTGGGTGTGAGTGTGAGTGTGGATGGAGGGGCAAGTGGCAAGTGGAATACTTTTCGGGGGCACTGCTTTCATTTCATGCTGACTGAAATGACAAGCAAAGTGCAAAAAGTAACGTAGCATCAAATGCGATAACGATAACGATAACGCAGACGATAACGTTGACGATAACTGCTGCTAAGGATAGAAATCACAATCACAATCCGAATGAGCTGCCGCGTCATACATCAACTGAGAGACTAAAAACAATGCCAACTTGCAGCTAAGAACTTTATTTAGGTCAATGAGTGCTCTCTTCCCTTATCCCGTTTGTCCCTTTATCCCCCTTATCACCCTTTGGCACTACACTCAACTCCTCTTTGCAACAGAGTAGGGCCCAAGAAAACAAACCGAGTCCCTCTTGAATTCAGCTAAGCAATTAAGATCCTTTTTCCTGCTCCTTCTTCTACAACTACTCAAAATTTGTTATGCAGTGTGGATATTTGTTTTCCTTGCACGCTTAAAACAAGGAGGTGCAATAATGTCTTGTGTATCTCGAAGCCCAAAAACAACTTTCACTCTTTTGGATATCAAATCTAAAGTCGAGTTTGTTTGTCGTTCAAGAAAAGTATTTCAATATCTAGGGTAGATAAATTTTAGATAGCATAAGTTCTTGTTAAATATTGTATAATGTTGAGCACATAGTTTGCTAGTTTAATACTCTTTAGATTGGTTATAGATAAAATTAGCTAAATTGAAATAAAATAACTTTTTATAAAATACGCTTTTCGATGTGTTTATTTTTATACTTGATCAGTTGAGTCTATCTCAAAAGAAATGTATTTTCTGTTTTAACAAATTAAAACCTTAATAATTCTAAAAATTGCATTACCACAAATGGATGCAAATTAGTATTGTAAGTGTTGTGAAAATTAGTGATGCAATATAACTCGATTCTTCGATATATCGGCCTTTGTAAAATTCATAAATATAAAATATAAAATGTTTAAATGCATATATTTTTTGCAAAAACCAATTTATTGATGTTGACACATGCCTAAGTCTTGTATAAGTGTACATATAAATATATTTATACATGTTCAAAAGTCAGTATCAGTTTTTAGCTCGATGTTATTACATCACTGGCAAGAATCTATTTATATGTAGTTCATAGTTAAATATGATGTTGTTAAATATAATTGGATATGTGTATCTATGAGTAGTTTTGGCAGCTGTCTACAGGGCATCGCTCTGTCGAGCAGACCCGCCTGCAAGCGCTGTTTAGACCTGTGTTTGTTTTTAGTGTTGGGTAGTTGTTGACTTACATCGTTGAAAATGCTGTAGGCCAGGCAGAGGGAGACCGGATGCATCGGCTTATAATGATTGCCGAATGTGTACATATACCACAGGCCGGGGGCGGGGAATACAACCGTCAGCATATCGCATATGGCCATGCCTGAAACGAAATGGTCGAGAATGAAGAAGAAAAACAAGAAGTTAGAGAGCAAAACAAATTGACAAATTGTGTTGGCCAATGGCTTAAAGACTAGATGACCAACCTATTTTTGGGCTTAAAAACTAGTTTCGTTATATTGCTCTCCATACCTCGTCCCGTTTATTATTGGCCAAGAGGCCAAGGTTGTTCTGGCTAAGCCAACAATTTGCCCCAATGTCATGTGCCCCCAAAAAGTAGGCAGTTATTACTTCCCCATATATAAATAACCATACATATACATGTACATATGTACGAATATATTTGTGGCTGACTCGGCAGAATATCACGAGCAGGAGGAGAAAGGAATGAAAAGTCAAAATGTTAAGCTGTTCGACTTTTGACCCCTATACGTTTTAATTCCTCACTCTCGACTGGTGCGATAAGTGATACTGATTGAATAAAAGCTACAGAGCAACTCACTTAACATTTAATTGAATGAATACCTCTAATTATTTAGCTAAAAGGGAGAGAGATACAACTTAAGAATTTAATGAAGTTGGTACAACCTGCATTGAAGTCAGTGATGACTTAAAGCTCGACTTGAGAAAAAAAATGGATAATGACATAAAAAATAAAAGAAACATATGACTCCATCATCAACAATGTCATATACAGGCCTGTTCCGGTTTTCACTTTCGGTAAGATTTTGCGGAAGTGAATTTCTTTAACCTGCTCTAATATCATTTCGACGAAGTTCTACGGATTTATTTCACTTTGAGGTGATGAATTTAAGTCCGATAAAGTGAAAAACGAGCATTTCTTAATACTAAGCCTTAACGGAAAGTGAATAAATGCATTTCACTAAATGCTATAAAATAAAAAGTGAAAACCGGAACAGGCCTGATAAAGAAAAACTTCAAAAAAAATAATCACCTAAAAGACTAACTATATGTCCATTGTTTCATTATTATTCTTTTATTTTTTTCGGTTTTTTTCTGCAGGGTATTATTTTATTCTTAAATATTTTTCGTGCTTTATTTCTTGAACTTAACTTGATCTCTTTATGAATTTATGCTGCTGCGATGAAAATATAATCGGATGGAATTTCACATAATTATAACACATATTTAAATTATTATTAATTAAAAAATGCAAATTAAACTTCAAAATGATTACATAACTGTACAGGGAACGTTTTATGTTTTTCCCGCTATAATAGTTTTTAGAGGATAGATCTATCGGCAATAAGACTGAGCTGGCAGCACTGATTGAAGTTCAAGTTCATCATACGCCCCGTATGAGTCGAATTACAACTCGGCCCCCAGCTTGACCCGACCTTTGGCCCCCATGGGTGTTTCGTGCTCAGCGTCCGTTTAACTTACAGCTCACTATTGTTGTTCTCGTTGTTCTCGTTGTTGTTGTTGTTGTTGGGCAACACAAAGTTCATTTCATGTTTGGTCTACTGTCATTTATCGTCGCTTAACTCGCCTCGTGGCCGTCACCATTTGCCGGGCGGCCAAATGCGATTACCCCTGTCCAGCTCTTGCATCCCCTCGTCTCCTCCTGCCGCCGCTCTCGCATTGCCATCGACGGAGCTTAACCCATTGACAGCCAGCGTGGCTGACAGTGTCATTTGTCAGTTTTTGGCCCGTCTCTATCTGATGAAAAGCCGCTGTTATGTTGGTGAAATTGTGTTGAAAGCGAAACATGAACGAAATGTCATTATGACATTACTTTAAGGCTTACAACTGTCCAACTTTCGACGCCATACTTCAGTGCTCAGTTCTCGGTGGGTTAAGTAATCTGTTGCTACAAATTGCATTGACACGCAGCTAAAATTGAATCGCCCCCTTTCCTGTTTGCCCCCCGTCTTGGTGTGAGAGAGCATCTCAAGTCCAGAATCTGTTTGCAGCAGCTTTAAAGCCACTTACAGCCAACACGAGGCAACTTCGTGCCACATAGTCAGCGACTTTTCATAAATCAGTTGCAAATACCACCACACAGCACGGCACACCCTCTAGACCAACCCATTCCCCACTCCCCACTCCCCATTCCCCGTCCCCCTGTCAGTCAGCCATTAGCATTACACACGGCATTACTTGAGTTGTGGCACGCGGAATTCCCGGCACTGAGGAGGAACCCAACGCCACGAGGAACGTGGCACGCACATTGCCAGCTATTTTTGAAATCTCGCTAAAACTTCTGCCTGATTTAACATTGTGAGGCATTAAATGGATCCAACTGTATTAAAGAGGGGCAAAGACCAAATCACTCCAAAGATGAAATGAGGGGGCATACAAAATGCAAATAATAAACATAAAAGTAATTTGACGAAAGGGACTGATAACGGAGACAACATTAAAGCGGAAATAATTTTAAAACTTATCGATAGTTACTTTCAGTTATAAATCAACATAGCTTTATCGATTATTCTAATAGCAGAATAAGAACATTCCTTTTCAATTAAATTTATTTATTTCTTAATATCGTACATCGTAATATCGTACGTAATATCATACAGAAATAAAAAAAAAACATTTATGATCAATTCTCATGCAGAAATCAGATTTCGTAACCTCCACAAAATCTCTTTATTTAAAACGTTAAATTACACTGATTAGTTTAATGAAAATGTCACTCTAAGAGTGACGTAAAATGTACAATTCCGAATAATTTTAAAAATATTGATTAGCTAACTTTTGGAGTATTGAATAAAGAGATATCGATAAGTCTTATATGAGTTTTAGCTACAACTTACCAAAAATAAAAAAATTTAGTTAACGATTTATAGCTTTTGTAAATATTCTTATATGTATATACCCCAATATTTCAACTTAGCTATTTGTATTGGCTTTATAGGAACCGAAAGCTTATGATAATGCTAAGATTAAAGGATAAATAAAACTCGATTTACATTCTTTCATCTCATTTGAGCTAGAAATTAAAGTATTTCAATTCCAAAATTACAATATCAACCAAAAAATTAAAATTTACCCATTTATATCGATAATAAGTAATCGGGACATAAACTTATCGATAAAAATGTATAAGAAAGACTCTCATTTGAGCTAGCAAGTAAAATACATTTTAAGTTTGCAAATAAAACTTTCCATCGAAGTTTTCTTATTTCCCCACATATATCGATAATCAAGCAATCGATAAGTGAAGTTATCGTCAATTGATTGATAAGCTAGACTCACCCATGAGCACAAAATTGGTGGGCGTGGCCATGCTCTTCTTGCTGAGCACGAGGACAATCAGTGAGTTCGATATTATGGTCATGAACAGCAGGAAGGGCATGCAGTAGCCGTAGAGGGGCATGGCGTAGTCCAATGGCGAGTCGCAAGTGATGTTCCAGTAGGAGATATTGGTGTCCGCCGGGCAGCCGCTGCTGTTCAAGTGCTGCTGGTGCGAGGAGTAGTCGAGGCTGTCGTTCATGCTCCTCGCATAGTCCACGAACATGAAATGCGTCTCATTGAAGCTGCCGGGAGAGGTTTCCATCAATCCTGGCACTCGCTCCACAGTGGATGCGGATGCGGATGCGGATACGTAGGAGGATGCTGTGGGCAGTGGGTCGGTGGTGGTGGTGGTGGCAGCAACAACACGTGCCCCACTGGCCGCCGCTGCGCTCCACTGATAGAGCACATCCGAGGCGGCGATATCGTAGGAATAGACCGTATTGTTGTCCATACTCGATGCCATCGCAACTGCGGCGGCTGTCAGTGTTTTTGTGACTGCTGTGACAGCCATTGACATTTCCTGTGGTTCAATTAACAGATTCGCACTTGACTCCACAGAAGACCTGGCCAGCATGTGTTGGCCAACATGTCGAAGTAATCTTTAAAAATTGTTCCCAACTTGGTAATGTGCTTGTCTCTCTGTTGGCTATGTTAGTGTGCTGGTTTATGCTGTGGTGGTTTTAGTGGTGCTGGTGGTGCTGCTGCTGCATTCATTGAATCTGGCACAGCTGCTTTCATCTTTTTCTCTGATGGTTTTTCCCTTCTTTTCCTGCGTCTGCAACTAGAGAGAAGCAAATGAAAGAAATCAATTTTAGTTCGAAATACTTTTCACAAATAAAACTCAAAGTGAAAAGTTTTTCATGCACGCTTCTATGTATGTGTTATGTATATACTAGTGTGTGTGTGTGTGTGTGGAAGAGTCTGCTGCTCCTTCTTCCTTCATCTTCTTATTTAATGGCCCTTTCAACCGAAACTTTTCCCATTGAGCCCATTCTAATGGAGCCTGGGGGCAAATATGCCCTAATGTCCAGGCACAAGCAGTTGATAAAGATGATAAAAAGAAGGAAACGGAAGGAAACAAAGAAGGAGAACAGCAACCGCAGTCAGCTGTTAGCTCCAGTTAATTGTTAATGTTCATGATTGGAGAAATTTCAGAAATTATGAGTTATTACTGTAACTGGCCAGAGGGTTTTTTTAGCTACTCAAATTAATTTGAATTTATTACTGTTGACTTCCGTTCCGAAATCAAGCTGAAATATCGCTGTCGATTAGTGGACTGCAGCGATTTCTAATTTATGTTTTGATAGACTTATAGTTTTCCGAATGGATAGAAAATTGTAATCTTTGAGCTCTCTTAGTTTTTATAAGTTATTCTATTGAAAGGAGTTTATGTATAGTAATTAAAATTATGATATTAGTAATAATTGGAAAATAATGTGTATTATTGGCATTATGTTTTTGACTATAAGTCTCCCTGTTTATCGGATTAATTTAAAGCCTCCGTCTAGAGATGGTATGTATTCAGGGGGAACCAATGTGCTAAACTTTCCCCGAATTCTTCAGAAAAATTTAAATTTATTGCAAGAATTACTGCATGGAAATGCAACTCTGCTTCGATTGCTTATTGTTTGGTGAGCTGAACTCTTCCTTGTTCTTGAGTATCCATTTCAAGTAAACACTTCTTTTCTATTCGATTACATACTCAACTGCAATCGCAGTCACTATTCGAGCAGCACGCTGAATGCAACACAGTGCAACTAATGGAAGTTGAAATCAAATCAAAGCACATTGGACCTCTGAATGGTTATTATGTAATTCACTACTTAAATTGTTAATATGATTGCCCAACTTTTGTCGACTTCTTTGACTTTAGCTTCAGTTTCCATTATGATCTCAGAATCAGAGCGGGTATCTTGACTGCTCAATGGCGGCATTTTGGTCTGTTTATGCTTTTTAATGGCCTTATTTTTCGCAACCGAAATGGCAAACAGACACAGACACACAGTTACGTTTTCTAGACAAGTTGTTGGCATGGCCAAAGGCCACATTAACCCACATAAAGGACCCGAAATCAACTGGCGACGGGTCGACGGGGAAAGTCGCGAACTTGAAAAGAAAATTGAATATGGCCTCAGAAAGGCATTGACATATGTATTTTGTATTTTTTTGGGACAAGCAGTTTCCCCTTGAGGCATGTTCAACATGCTTAATGCGATTTAGTTGCCCATTGATAAGGCGATGACAAATATTGCGCATACGCCACGATGGCCAGCAAAAAGTCACTTAATTGCCACACAATGGGACAATATGAAATTGAATAGAAAACATATACGAATAAAAGCACAATCTAACAAAACATACGTTTTTCTGCACTTTTTAAGACCTGCGAAATGAATCGGACGCGTTATTTACGCGTATTTCATCGCGCCTGAAAAACTGGCCAGTTTAATTTGACTTTATATGGTGATGGGTGTTATTTCCAGTTAATATTGTCTCCCATCTAGTGTAATGGTCGCATAGTAAGATTCGCATTGGATATAAAAATAATGAAACATATATCTTATTTTTATGAGAATTAAATAAAGGAATAAGTTATTAAATAAATAGAAAGAAATACATGGTAAAATCTTTAAATAATAAATAAACAATTTAAATAAATAATAAAGTAATTTAAATATAAATAAATAAATATTTATGTTAAGGTAATAAAGGGAAATGTAAATACTGAAATACAAAAAAATACTGAGCAACAAAAAATACTGACAGCCAAAAATACCCAAAACAGAAAAATGGTAACTATCGGCAACGGTTGAGCGAAGACTCAAACCATCGATAAGAAATTAGGTACAACAGTGGTAGTAAAATCAGCTGCGGCTTAGATCAAAGCGAGCTTCTGCTTCTTGTATCCAGTTTCCTTGCTTCTTTGCTTATTTGTGAAAATTCTATATCTTATTGATGATAGAAAATAGAAAAAAAAATTTAAGAATCAAAAGAAGTGAATAACGAAATATCAAAAATATTTAATTAAGTTAAAATTATTTTTTTAATTGAAAATCATACGCAGTGGCTAAGAGAAAAACAAGTTGTAGTTAAAAGATTAAAATAGAATTAAGCTAAAAAATTTCTCAGTTTCAATTAAAAGAAAAAGTGTACAAATTCTAAATCGAAAAGTGGCTCAAATAATCTCAATTCGCCGCAGAAAACTACAAAAGGTGTCCAAGCTAAAAAAAAAAAAAAAGGGTACAAATCACAAAACTGCAAGCGAAGAGAAAAGTGAAATATTAAAATCAAATAAAACTAGTCGGCGGTGCTACAGTCGAGCGGTACTCGACTGTCGAAGACCCCGTACTTACTATGCAAAAGCAAACACTGCTTAAAGTCATGTAATATAAGTCGCTACAAACATTTAATGTATTTTAATATATATATATTTTCGCCCAAATATATTGAGGATACGTATATCAATTTACATTAAAGATATAATAAATGATTTAGTAAAGCACATCATCAAATTTAACAGATGCACAAAATAAATTGATTTAAGCATTAGAGAAAGCAAGAAAGCGATAAGAGCATTTCCCACATCTCTTAATCATAAACCAAAAAAAAATCAAAAAAATCAAATATTAACATTGAATTGATGTAACTGCAACATATATAAAATGTCAGGAAAACATTAATAAATCTTAAAAATAAAAAAGTCTGTTCAAGCCGGGATTCGAGCTCGGGACCTACATATGATCTAAAAAGTCTGCAAATATTAAAAAAAAAATTAAAAAATTTGCTCTCGCTGGGAGTTGAACCCGCGACTAATTGCTAATTTACTGGGAACTTTGCCCCTTAGGCCACCGAAGCCAACTTTACAAATGCAAAATGCAGATATGTTAAGACTACAATGATTTATTCTTTGCCAGTTATGATTTCTGCAACATCATTTTAAAATTTAATAACATTAAAAAAAACATTTGGGGATCATCTGCTAACAACTTAATTTTATTGGTCAAATAATAAATACTAACATTTTGAATTGATAAAAATGCAACACTTATATAAAATATCAACATAACACAAAAAAATTGATTCTAAAAACAAAAAAATTTTGTCCGTGTCAGGATTTGAACCCGCGACCCCCTGACACAACTGACAATGTAAGCAAAAAACTAGGCGTCTTTACACGTTGCGCCACAGTCGCTCCTTGAAGTCCACTGTCCAGTAATAGATTTCATTGTTACTGGACTGTAAGTCAAAAGTAATTAATTGTATTCATTGATTGTTGTTGTTGCTGCTTAAGTATGGCAAATAAAGGAGAATTTAGTTGTTCAATATCTTCTCTGTTTATTATCCGATCGCGATGAAATTTTCAGCACATATGGAAAGTAACAATATCTTCGTCTATGCTTAATAAGGAATGTCTATCTTTAAAATTGTCCTTATAATTAAGATTTTCTAATTTGTGGGCGTTTAAGGGGGCGTGGCCAAAATCTAAAACAAACTCGATCTGCTTACAATATAGACGCACCTACATACCAAGTTTGAAGTCTCTAGCTTTTATAGTCTCTGAGATCTAGGCGCTCTTACAGACGGACAGACGGACAGACGGACAGACGGACAGACGGACATGGCTATATCAACTCGGCTGTTGATGCTGATCAAGAATATATATACTTTATGGGGTCTGCCACGCCTCCTTCTGCCTGTTACGCACATTTTTTTTGTGACAAAGTTAATAGACCCCTATACTTTTTTAAAGTACGGGGTCTAAAAAAACTCAAGAACAGTGACAAAAAGAAAAAGAGAAAGTGCAACACAAACACTCAAAAACATTTTTATTTAAAAATTACAACAACCAACAAGGAGGCCTCTTTCGTCGGATTTACATTGGTGAGTGCACACGTGGACGTGTCCAAAGAGAGATTGTAGAGCGAGAGAGTAAGATTTTTCGTTCATGAGCGCAAGCAGGGCTTGCAATGCATTTTTAGTGAGAGCAGCTTAAGTCTGCCTAAGCACAACGGCTCTTGAAATCTGTCCTCTCTCTCACTCTCGTTCTTGCAATTCTCTTTTCTTCTTTTTATTTGTTTTTGTCACATTTTCGTGAGCTTGCGTATCTGCATTGATAAAACAGCTGTTGTGCGCAAGCGCGGCTCTTTTTTCGTAATTAAAGACTTAATGTCTTGCATTTAAAATTTGGCGAACGAAAAAAAATATTTGACAAAAGATCCAGATACAAAAAAAAACCAATACAAACACGATTATAAGTTGAAAAATTTTGAAGTCAAACGGTTTAGTTCAAATTTTCAAAGAAAAATATTAAAATTAAAAACTAAACACAATTAAAATCTAAACGATTGGTAGCAGTTAAATTAATTAAAATTTTGAATTAAAATTATTTAGCAAACATGTAAAAATTTTTTTTATTTTGCATTTGTTTTAAAAATTTAGGAAAAAAAAAATTTACCCTGGACAAATATTTAAATTAGAAAAACTTATTTTATCACATTATATTATATACATTTATTTTATAAATTAAATTTTTCGAGCTAATCATAAACTTTTGTTTCAGCGGTGAATTGAGATTTTTTTGAATTGCATAATGTGAGAAAAGGTTGAACAGCCCCAATGGTTTTTTTTAATTATAAATATTTAGCAAAAACAATTGAAATTGAGAAAATCTAAAGAAAAAAAAAACTGAAAACGAACTGAAAACAAAAATTGTTTATAATGCCTAAATTGTAAAATCGTTGTAAAACAAATCGGATAGAAAAATGAAATCAATTTTATAAGATACCTGTTGTTTTAGACGTTTCGACTTTCTTGAGAATATGTAACAAATTAAAAATTGGCAATTAATTATCGCTACTGGAAATGAATTTAAATTGAATATAATTGAAAAAATGAATTTAAAAATGATTGAGTAGATTGGTTATTATTTCCTGGGTCATGAGGTCATAGATTGAAAAAATTATTTAATTTGCACAAGGGGATCTGAAACAAAATTTCCATTTTCAGATCATGGTCGGGTCGGGTGCAGAAGGTGTGTGTCGTCCACCACCGTAGACCACACCACTGTCGTGAACAATCAGAGCTTGGTTTCCTCTCCCTTGTTTCCTTTTATTCCCTCTAGCTTCCTCTGTACTTTTGAACTTACAGTTATTTGGATGCAGGCTAGCATCAAATTTTTTTTTTGCTCTGACAGGTTTAGCCGATAATCATTAGGGCTTTTAGGGACTCTATAATAAAGATCGTTGTAGCGTGCAGTTGTGGCAGCAGCAAAAACCCCTCCCATGCCGTAAAGAGCTAGTATTCAATGGGTCCCGCTTCGCTGTTTGCACTTCTGCTAGAAAAAGGATAGCCGCAAAAGGATACACTTGTAGCATCGCTTGAGTTCTTCCACTGGATACCTTTTCGCAGGACATATGGAATTTTTGACTTGCACATACGTTACAATGACGTCTGGCAAACTCCCTTATTATTTTTTTTGTGGAGCTAGCTGGACG